>OY856413.1:1069767196-1070214696 GCA_963693085.1 Alisma plantago-aquatica | reverse complement strand
AGAGAACTAAACATATGCTTGTTATGGCATAATTTGTAAATGATTTCATTAATAATAAAGGCAAGCCTCCAATTTATTCTTATTTATTCAATTATGAGATAATGATGTAACATAATAATTTTCTAGAGAATGATATTACTCAATGACACGTCTTCAGGTACATGACTTGAACAATGGGATCATATGAATGATAAGAGTATACATTCTCATTATGTCCCAAATCGGATGTTATTGTGGATGGCTAACAGACAGTAATAACACATAAGACTAGAGTGTGTGTTGGTTGATAACACAATCTCATCAGTCATGATATGGTATATCAAACTAAGCACATAGATACTTCTTAGAGAATAGATCATCAGACAGGCCAACCATGAGACAAGCACACGGAAGCCATTACAATGGTATTCATAGTCAACTCTCATAGTGTTGGTGTTGATTGTAAAGAGTGGGGCCCAATAGTTGGTCCACTCAATGGTACAAACAAGAGCCATGAAATATTTAAGCAGCAAAAATCATAACTATTTACAAAGTTACAAAATATTTCCATGTACATAATTGACTCACCCTAAGGGTGGTACATAAAATGAAAAGGTTACATCTATATACACATAAGATAATATGCAGAGAGTAATAAGGCTATATCAAGCTATCCTTAAGTTCACCAATGAGTCTCTGCCTTATAAAGCAGCTACACCAGGGTGGAGGGAACACCCAGAAAAATAGGAAATAAAAGAGTATGAGTCGGCAAAAGCTGAGTATGTACATTACAAGATTAATTGGGGCATTATTTATTTCAAGAGTTCTGTAAGATGTTCCCATCAAAGAGGGGGCCATTCAAGCTAGGTAAGTTTCAATGAGAAGTAACAAGAGAAGGAAATTCCCAAAGAATAAGGCAATATAATTAAACAATTAAAATCACAAATGTTGCCATAATCAACATCCAATCACATAAATATTTGCATGTTGATGTATTTGACTAAGGTAACTATAGTAGGGCCATGACACAACTAAGTCATTGACCTAAATAAAATGGGTGGAAAATCACACCCTAGGCGGAAAAGCACACCTCTATATATATAAGGGTAGAAAAACATACCATGGGTAGAAAAGCATACCCAAATGGTTACACATAAGCATCTATGATGGTTGAACTAGTAGAATTATCTAACATGCATAAATAGAGTGGCAAGATACACCTTTCACAAACATATTTGGCATGATTTAAGCACAATAGCAGGTGGGCTCATTGACCCAATTCATCATGATAATAGTAATTTCACAAGAATAACAATAAGTCCAATTGAGAATATATGATTTGTCCAACAAATGGAACAAGAGCAAGTATTGAAAAAGCTGCCTCATTATGTGAAAATGTAGTCATCTAATGCCCAGTTATAAATAGTGAGGAGTACATACCTGATCTTCATGGTTAAAGATTAACTATATTATCATATTTGGGTCCACCATGACAAGTTTTTACCCTAGAAACAAATAGGTATGTCAGCCAAATCAAAGAGAACATGCATATTCATTCTTAATATGGTTATTTATATAGTTCTTATCCTAGTTATGACCACCTAGTGGCGTATTAGTATTCATTTAGTTGGATACTTAAGGACATAATCGGAATTAAGATTATCGGTATTATAGTGTTCGAGTTTCAACATGTCACCTATGCTTGCAATAAGAACCTACGGTTTAGTACATATATAGGAAATAAGATCATTTTAATAACTTTCTTACAAACAAATATTGAATTTACTGATTTAGTAATAACCATAGGTCTACTCACCTATATGTACTTGTTAATTACTAAAGTGATGTATCATCTGATTAGGTTTGTCATTAATACCATTATTAATGTATACAACATACCCATTTATCATTTAAGAAATTGTTTATATATTAGTCATCAAAGTGTATACCTATGTAAACGACATGCCTTCTAACATAGTAGTGTACATGCACTTATACATGTGTATAAATATATTTTTAAACTACTAGTTAAGTATCATCATCCCGATTAGTCGAAAGTATTAGTCATATCTTAGTTCTACTTTATCACACTCTCTTCATTGACCCAATTCAACTGTATAATAGTAATTTCAGAAGAATAACAATAAGTATGATTGAGAGTATATGATGTGTCCAACAAATGGAATAAGAGCAAGTATTGCAAAAGCTGCCTCATTTTGGTAAAATTTAGTCATATAATGCCCAGTTATAAATAGGGAGGAGTACATACCTGATCTTCATGGTTAAATATTTACTATATTATTATATTTGGGTCCACCATGACAAGTTTTCACCCTAGAAACATATAGGTATGTCAGCCAAATGAAAGAGAACATGCATATTCATTCTTAATATGGTTATTTATATAGTTCTCATCTTAGTTTTGATCGCCTAGTGGCGTATTATGATTTATTTAGTTGGAAACTTAAGAACAAAATTGGAATTAAGATTATTGGTATTATAGTGTCATGGGTTTCAACATGTCACATATGCTTGTAATAAGAACCTGAGGTTTAGTACATATACATGAAATAAGATCATTGTAATAACTTTCTTACGAATAATTACTGAATTTACTGAAATACTAATAACCATAGGTTTACTCACCTATATGTACTTGTTAATTAGTAAAATGATATATCATCCATTAAGGATTTTCATTAATACCATGATTAATGTATACCTCATACACCATTTATTACTTAACAATTTTTTTATATATTAGTCTTCATAGTGTATACCTACATAAACTACATGCCTTCTAACATAGTAGTGTACATGCACTTATACATGTGTATGCATATATGTTTAAACTACCAGTTAAGTATCATCATTCCAATTAGTCAGAAGTACTAGTTATATCTTAGCTTCAACTCTATCATACTCTATAATCATCCAAGTAACCAAATTAGGACTAGTCGGTCTCTATAAAATTACTAAATATGTAGGGGACTGCTTATTAGTAATTCGGATGTATATATGTGTATTTATACATTAGCATGCATGTGGGTAGAACCAGTAGTTAGGACAAGATTAACTAAAAATTACTATTTTTTAATATAACAGGGAATATTATTACCTAATCTATAGTTTGGTAATATGTTCAAACATATATATGTAAAGTTATCAGGTTTGCTAGTATAAGTACCCTTTCACCCAAGATATATGCATGTTGGTTAACATTATAGCATATAATCAAATAACTCCATTTACATATAGTTTACATGTGTCTTAAATTTTTAAACAATATGTAATTATCTGTAAATCTATTATTTCATTTCTAGACACTCAATAGTTACAAAAGAATCAATAGACTTACAAGTCATAGTTGTCACTTTGATTTTCCATGATTAGCAGTCATTAATTAGATTGGAACTCCATGGGTCTGACTGGTGAATATTTTGCTACATTTGTGACTTGAAGAGGTGGCATGAACAAACATTGGATGGAGGTTGTATAAGCAACATCATCATCTGAACAACACTATACAAAGTAAGGTGATGCTCATCGGCTTCTATAGGCTCTCCCAACATATTGGATCTACAATCCAATCTAGGTCTATGAAGGGATCAATGATAGAGTTCTCTCCTCTCTGATCTCGGAAGCATTTTTGTTTAAGATGCAAGCATCGGAGATAGTATCGGGAAGACAATAAAGATCGACTCAACCACGACTTTGGGGCACAGAGGAAAATTCGCGAGAATCGCAGTGGAAGTGGAGACGGCAAAACCTTTACTCCCTGCAATTCTGTTCAACGGCGAGAAGTTCAACCTGGAATACGAAAATATACCTGTGATATGCATGCAGTGCGGCCGCCTAGGCCATGGAGAGGATGAATGTACGTATGCTCCAACAACCCCACCACAGGATCCGGGAACGAGTGGAGGAACATCTCAAACCCCACCCCCGAATCCCTACAGCATGAACATACATGCTAAGAAACCAGAACGGCGCCCTACTAGAAAGGATAAAGGGAAGGCCAAGCAAACTTCCGAGGAGATCCATGAAGTCTCTGACGAAGAGGACCCTCACCAGCTGAGGTCAGCAGAGGAGGTGGCGGGAGAGTGGCAGACGGTCGTCAGTAAGAAGAATAGATACAAACAGAAGCAACAGCAAACTGCAAAAGCCACGGAGGCTGCAAGTGCTTCCGCAATTATCCTTCAGGATGATGAAGTCGCCATTGGCAGGAACGGGAGCCTGGTTCCAAACGGACAGATAGTGATCTTCAACCCAGCTAATGAGTCCCAAGGGACCTCAGCAGATAGACATGTGAACCTAAGGAACAGACAAGTGGTGTTCCAAGCCAACCAGACCCCTACTAGCCCGGACAGGGTTAGGAAGAAGGGGAAAGCTTCCGGAACTCATCCAGATTTTACTGGTACATCTGCTCCCAGACAAATAGATATGGAAATCAATGATGACAAAGTTGACAACACCGGGGGCGGTAATCCCTTTAATGTTTAATCCCTTCATTTCTACCCAGCTGCATCCCAAAAACCCTCATATGAAGCTCGTAGTGTGGAATATACAGGGAGCTGGATCGCAACACAAGACCAACATCATAAAAGACTTTAAATTCAATAAGAAGATTGATGTTTTAGCCATCCTAGAACCACAGTGTAGCGGGGATCAAGCTATAAACATCATTAAAACATACAGTTTTGATTCCTCTCATAGAAGCGAGGCCATTGGCTATTCTGGAGGTATCTGGATAATGTGGAACAGCTTTAGATGTAATCTGGAGATTATCTACAGCCATAGGCAATTCGTACATTGCAATATCGATGGATCTGCAGTGACCTTTGTTTATGGGAGCCCCTCACCCAAACCCAGAGAGAAATTGTGGTCTAGACTAAATGAGTTAAGCCAAATCATCCACGGCCCCTGGGTAGTCACAGGCGACTTCAACACCTTGCTGAGCATCGAGGAAAAAAGTGGCAGTAAATTTTTTGACTCAAGAAGCAGCAACCAATTCCAGGACATGATGAACGCAACTGGGCTAATTGAAGCTAAAACCGAGGGTCAATTCTTTACCTTCCAGAAGAAGTTCTTATTAGAGAAGCTTGATAGAGTTCTTATCAACGAAGAGTGGGCATCCAGATTTCCTAATTTCACTACAACTGTCCTCCCTCGGGTGAAGTCCGACCATAACCCACTACTGCTCAGCATCAACTCACGAAGCACCAGACGCAACCCTCACTTCCGCACCAAGGCTAGCTGGAACCTCATTGACGAGTTCTCGAGCCACCTCAAAGCGAACTGGAATAAAGACAGCTCCTTCTTAGATGCTGTAAAGCCTTTCCAGACGGCCTCAATCAAGTGGGATAAGGAGATGAGAAGGAAGCAACAGCAAGAGAAAACTAACCTTCTGTGGCAGATTGATAAAGCTCAGGTACAACTCGGCCATAGGAATACTTCTATAAACAATACACACATTCTCATCTTGTAGGAAAAGCTCTGTAACTTACTAATTAAAGAGGAGACTGACCTGAAGAATAAGGCGCATAACACATGGCTCAAATGTGGTGATGGTAATAATAAATTTTTCCATTCAACTCTTAAAAGGAGGCGTCTCCACAATAAGATTAGCAGATTGATGAATGATGATGGGAACTGGGTCACCAACCCTGCAAGTCTGAAACGGCTCATAACCTCTTATTACACCAAGCTGATGGCCCCTCCTGTGCAGGCTACAAGAGATGCGATCACCTGCTATCCCGGTAAATTTGAAGAACCTGCACTGTCGATCCGTTCTAAACTAACAGACATTCCAAGCTTTAAGGAGACAACCGACACGATCTTCATGATGGCAGGCTCAAAAGCCCCTGGTCCTGACGGTATCTCAGCTGATTTTCTTCAATCTAATTGGACTCATGTGGGACGTTCAGTGCACAAGACTGTGCACAGCTGCTTTGTAAACGCCCATGTCGATCCTCAGTTGGCAAATGCTCATATGGTTCTCATCCCCAAGGTCAAATGTTCTACTAAATGTTGTGAGTTTCGACCTATATCTCTAAATAACGTGTGCTTCAAGCTGATCTCAAAAATTATTGTTGAAAGACTCAAACCGTTGTTGAACAATTGGATATCACCTATGCAGTCGAGTTTCATACCGGGCAGGAAGATAAGTGAAATATCATCCTTGTGCAAGAAGCACTGCACTCGATGAGATTTCAGAAAGGCAAGAAAAAACTCATGGCTATTAAACTTGATCTGACAAAGGCTTTTGACAAGATGCATTGGGCTTTCATCGAGGATACCCTCTGCAAAACTGGTTTGCCTAACTCTCTGATCAATGTCATTATGCAGATCATAACTCTGGGTGATACTTCTATTCTTTGGGAGGGTGAACCACTGCCAGCATTCAAAGTAGGTCAAGGTGTCCGGCAGGGGGATCCGATTAGTCCCTACATCTTCGTGCTATGCATTGAACATTTGTGTCAAGCCATCAACGAGAAAGTAACAAAGGGTAGCTGGAAGCCTGTGCTCCTTAGCAAGGAATCCGTCCCCCTCACCCACGTCTGCTTTGCTGATGACCTGCTTCTCTTTGCAGAAGGGTCGAAACAACAAGCAAGAGTCATATTACAGACCCTAACTGATTTCTCCAAAGTCTCCGGTCAAGAGGTGTCTAACACCAAATCTCGTATCTTTCTTTCCAAGAATGTTTCCAACAGTGAACGAAGGCAGATCAGCAGAGTTCTGGGCATAGATACTACAAACGATTTGGGGAAATATTTGGGAGTTCCCATTATTCATCAGCGCATTAACAAAAGAACGCATGCTTACTTGTTAGACAACATCAAAAACAAGATGAATAGCTGGGCAGTGAAACACCTCAGCTTAGCGGGCAGGATTTGTTTGGCTAAGTCCACATTACAAGCTATTCCTTCCTACACCATGCAGTCCATCACCATCTCTCCTTCTCTGTGTGACAATATTAGTCAACACATCCGGAATTTTATATGGCAAGGTAATTCTGCAACAAGGAAGATCTCTCAGGTCTCCTAGAAGAAGCTTACATCCCAGAGAGATGTCGGAGGTCTAAGCATCAAGGACATCAGGGACCAGAACCAGGCGCTGATGATGAAGAACACCTGGGATTTCTTGCAAGATAGGAATGTTCCATGGGTGAAGATCATGAAGGACAAATATATGAAGAAGGATAAACCTGGGAAAGCTTCTAGTTCCCCAGTCTGGAATTTCATCAGGAAAGCACTCCCTCGACTGTAGGAGGCTAGCAAGAAAATTATCTTCAATGGTGTTTCTACAAACGTTTGGTACGACCACTGGTGCGGACCAAGTGTTATTTTCAAAAAGGAAGACCCCATCTCTTTTCCTCTTGACCTCTTGGACTTGAGGGTGCGGGACATGGTTGCCCTGGATGGGAATTGGGATTGGAGTTTCATCAAGGAGTACATTCCGGAAGAACACTGGTTGCACATTGCAGGTCTGCCCCCTCCCATAGTTTCTCTTCAGGAGGACAATTGGTCGTGGCCAATGGAACCAAGTGGAGACTTCACATCTCGATCAGCTTACAGGTGGTTACGAGCAGGGAAGGAGACGGTGGTCCAGGGGAAATGGGATCGCATCTGGAAGTCTGTTTTGCCTGAGAGAATCAAGCTTTTTCTATGGCAAATGCAGCATCGCAGCTTACTGACAAATGTGGAGAAAACCCGAAGACATATAGGCACCTTGACGGATTGTCAGATGTGTGGGTGTGAACAAGAAACCTTAATTCATAGTCTACGTGACTGCAAGCTAAGAAAGCCGATTTGGGAAGCCCTTGGGGTCTGGAATAGCATGCGGGCGCTTAATGAAGAAGACTGGATATCTCATATTATCAACTCTGCCTCCATATCTCCTAACATGCACACGCTTTGCGCAACGGCCTGTTGGCACATCTGGAATGTGAGGAACAATTTCACTCACAATACACAGCTACCTACCCTGCATATGATGGTTAATTTCATCAGGAACTGGGCCTCATCTATCATCAGCCTTTCTTCACACACAATGGAGAGGCAGTCCCCTACAAGACATGTTGTTCTATCGGAGTTGCCCCATGATTCTACTATTGTGTTCGCTGACGCTGCTTTCAAAAACAATAAGGCAGGAATTGGAATCCACGCCGTCTCTATTTCCGGCAGGAGCTTGAAAGGAGAAGGCCACTGTATGGCGGCTGACAGTGCTCTTCATGCGGAGATACAAGCTATTTTACAGGCGGCTGCGGTAGCTAGTCAGCTCCCATCCAGGAAGGCAACCATTCTTTCAGACTGCACTACTGCGGTGACGATTTTCAACTCAGGAAAGCTCTTGCTGAAATTTATGCCTTATGTGGAGAGGTTTCGCCAGATGACCTCTTCCCTTACATCTTGTAGAGTGGCCTTAATCCCAAGGACATTCAACAACGTAGCGGATAGCATTGCTAAGACCGCTCTGCAAAACCTAACTAGAGGCTCCACTCCCATTCCCGGATTGTTGGAACCTTCTACTACCTTAGTCTTATCGTTCTCTTCTGTTAAGCCATTATGGCTAGATTTACCTGTTGATATTGATATGGAACTGTTTATGCCTGCTAGAGAGAGCGGGATGAATGCATAATCTCTCTTTTGCCCAAAAAAGAGTGGTGGATCTGCCCAACTGCTACCTGACTGTGCGAAGGAGTCGGAGAACATGGTCATCGTGAAGGACGCATGTTCAGAATTCAAAACTGTGATTTTGGGGTCATGGACAAAATGTGAGTAGATCAGCAAGCATGCCGCAATGGTTCTGATTGTTAGCTCCATGAGGTTGTAGGTAGGCTAGTGGTGGTAGCGGGACTAACTAACGTGAGGAAGCAGGCCATCGTGGAGGTCTAGATGGCAAGGTCGAAGGTCTTGAGGGTAATGGTCTAAAGGAAAAACAATGCAGGTTTGCAGATCGCCACATTTTTACTGGTGTGGCACTTTGAAGGCAGAGGTATACTCCTTGCTAGTCCCCATCGGGAAGCCATTAGGGGTGTTAGAGTTTATGTGATGGCCGCTGGCATCAAAAATAGTCATGTTTTACTGGAGAGGCGAGGTTGGCAACGTCAGATGTAAGATCTGGTTGTTATCGGTGATAGTAGAGAAGAAGGGGGAGGGAGAAGTCAAGGGAAGTAGAGGAGAAGAACATCAGTGGCAGGCTCCTTGTCATATTGTCATTGGGCACGGGGGGAGCGTCGGCGGCTAGGGTTAGGTGAGGAAAGAGGGAGTTAAGTAGAGGAGGACAAGGAGGGGAAAAGAAGAGGCGAGAAGGAAGGGAAGAGGAAACTATGTAAGGCATCCATTTCATAGATCAGTCATTGTAGCTGATATGCCATGCATGATGAATGCAAGGGTGAAGGGGGACAAGTAATTCTCAACATTACCTTAATGATCAGAATTAATTTAATTAAGGAGCATAGGTTTAAATGAAACTAAATTCTTTTGGGTTAGGATACCAACCAATTAAATGTATGGTCAAAAGGAGGCAGATTGAGACAAAAATTAATGGGTTGGCTAATTAGGGTGTGAGTAACGCAGTTCTAATATAAATTGTATTTTTGAAAGAATTTAGTATTTTATTTTAATTACTTGTAAGTTAATTACTCAATAAATGTATTTAATGTCTTTCTTAATCAATTTGATATGTTACTTCATTTTTATTGAATGCCTTTCATTAATTCAACTTAGGATGATTCTAAATTTTCACATTAGGGTCAATACTAATTAAAAAGTGAATTTAAATAGTTATCCTTAAATTGAAGACGTAATTAGTTAATTTTTCATAACCTTATGTAAGATACTATTTATTGGGAAATTATATTTTCTTGGGTCCAAATTACTCTAAAGTAATATATTTCAAGGAGAAACGTTTGACTATCATATAACTAAAGGTGGCCCTAAAAAAAGGGGAAAATAAGTTATATACCTAGATGTGAGAATGTTACAATGATTTTGGTTCTTAGACTTGAAGTCACTACACTCATCAAATGTTGTTTGGTATGCTTTCACATCATCAAACATAATCATAAAAAGGGTTGCCATAATGGTGATGATCGGGTGACTACAACACATGGTAGGATGATTGTGAGTGATGTAGATGTGATGTTTCCCTCCTATAGGGGTCTAATATCCTAGGACTCTTGATTAGAGAGACTAAGAAATGCATGGCCATGCACATGTGAGTCAATATGCAATATTGACCTTACATTTATCTCAGACAACTTGCTCTGGTTCAAGAAACTAGATTGAATGTTAATAGGATGACTACTCCATGCCTTGAGTTCAATCTGGATATTAGTGACATAGGAACTATACAAACACTAGACACCATATACAAATGGTACGTTGAAGTTGTTCTCCAACTTTCCATTCACTTTGGTAGCACTGATGTGTGACTAGGCACCACTCTTTGCTTGTGATGTCACAAAATGGTTATGGACATTCACTGCCAACATGATATGGGACCTATAGTGTCACACACAAAGGAACTCACCTACAAGAGGAGTTTATCCATGGATGATGTTTAAGTTGATTACCAAAGATGTTTAGGTATTCAATTAAACAACTAATTAACTTAATGGACTTAGAACCATGAAGTTCATGTTTTGGACTGACTGGTTAGGGTGTCAGGTTGATTGGAAATTGAATTGGTTGAATCTTGCATGAGTTAGGACACCAACTGATTGGCTTGCTGGGTGAACCAATCGTCTCACCTTGGTGAGACGACCGGTTCACCTAGTGAACCAATCAGCTCGGTCATGCCAACCGAAGCTTTCAGTGTTTTCTCAATTCAAGAGAATAGTTAATCATTTCATTTTTTCAATTTGATTGATATAAGGAGTTAATGTTAGAAATTAATTGGAAATGAATGTTCAATTCAAATTTTAATTAGGAAACATGTAAAATGATTGGCATAGTGAGTGAACCGATTAGCATACTTTGCTAGTCGACCGATTCACATGTTGTAGGGCAATTAATTCATGAAATTTCAGTCCCTTCCACTCCCACATAGACTGGGTACCCAGATACTAACCCCTCCTATAAATAGAGGGGTAATGGGGACTTCTCAAACACTACAATTTCCTATGACAATTGTTTGTCTTCTCTATTTGTGTTAACCGAGAGAACCCGAGCAAGTCCTACCTGATAAAAGGAGGGATACCAAGGGAGAACAATTGTGGGAGAGCAAGTTGGTGACTAGCACATCAACGGGAGGGAAAACTCCTTCCTATCCATTCTAATAGGATGACATGAGTTCTAAGTGGTCCGTGTGGACTTCCATAGAGGTGAGGTGGCTTTTCCCATTGCTAGGATGGCTAAGTTAACATGTACTCCATGGAGTAGTTGCCGCACACACTGTCTGAGTTTACTGTCTGTGGTGGAGACTAGGAGATATTGAAGATGAGTCCCCGTGCAACTAGGAGTGTTGCACGACTACAACGATGAGGATATGTCCCTGGACTTTCTCCAAGACTAGGTATATCCTCAAAATCATAATTTCCATTATATAGTTATTGATGCAATCTACTGGTTTATGGGGAATATGGAAGTATAATTTCATTTTCGATGCCTATTATATAGCCATATTTCCCTATAGGTTTTGGGTCAACCTCAGACACATATATGGTCAAACTGGGGCCCACATTTTGAAAATGGGGCCCACATTGGAAATTTTGGGTCTTTATTAACATGTAAGAAGTATTGTGATAAAAGATGAGTTGTTAGAGGGTGAGATCTACTTATATGTAGTATTCACATAGATTTGGGACATATTTGAGCCAGATTATGCATCAAGTATCAGTCCTTTCCATAAAAGTTTGTATTAGGTCACGTAGGTGACATCAGGACAAGTTAGGGATCGCACATGGAAATGGGGCCAACATTAGGGAAATGGGGTCCGCACTAGCATATAAGAAGAATTGCGATAAGAGATGAGTTTGTTAGAGGATGAGATATATTGATATGTAGTATTCATAGAGATTTTCAGCAAAGCTAAATAAGATTAGGCATCAATGTATTGGTCCTTTTCATTAGATATTGTATTAGGTCACCTAGGTGACTCCGGATGTGTTAGGGCTCCCACATGAGATCATGGTTGGAACTTCTCTTATCATTCATCAAAATGTACTAGTATATAACAACAATAGAGACACAAAATAGTGTGCATGAACACCAAACATCACTAACCATGTTAAATGAGATAAAATGGATGCTATCTTCATCATAACTAGAGCTACAAGAGGAATCATGCCCTAAAATTGGATGCATTGGATAGATCTGGTTCTCTAGATAAAAAAAAATATATACCATATGTTAACTTTGGCAAAATGGGTAATTTTTATGATTTTTCAAAGATTTTTCACTTAGATATATACAACTAAGGGCAACTACATGATAGGTGCAATAATACCAGCACTAATGCACCAGATGCCATCAGAACGTTTGTAGTTAAGTGTGTTTTGATGAGAGTAGTACTAGGATGGGTGACCTAATGTGAACATTTTATATAGACTTTTTTTCCACCTTTGCACACAATGTCAATCCTTGTTATACTTCATTTTGCCTCTATGCATACTTGATTCCCACGTTTTAGTTTTTTTACTTGTTTCATGTTTGTAATCATAGGTACACAATAATGACAAGGAAATGGGGTTAATTCAAACAAAATACAACCTTAGTTGGATTCAAAAAAAGATTAAACTTGTGCCAAAGGAATCCTTGAAGTTTTAGAGCTACACACGATGTGTGCTATTTAGCATATGATGTGTGTTGATCCAAAAGATACATTCCTCCAATAATTAGTAACATTGTGTGTCTCCCAGATGACACACAATGTCCAGATAGTCAAAGAAGTCATTGTGCTACTATTTCAAGCCACCACAAGGTGCATTAAATGGACATGTCGTATCTTCCGATTGTAGAGTTTTTGTTTCAAAGACACATGACTTGTGTTAATTAACACATGGGGTGTGTTCAAAATTATCACCGTACGGTACCTACATGGAGTGTCTTTTAGCGACGTACCATGCATCCTTCACACAAGGTAGTTTCAACACTGGTTACTCATGGTAAAACGATGTGTGCCTTCTCAGACATGACATATCAACATCAACTTCTACAATCTTTAAAAGTCAACCATCCCTCTTTTTAAATATAAAAACACATGGATGGATGGTTATATTTTGTCTTTTGAAGCACTTTTTGACCTGAGAACATTCCATAGAAAAGGAGAGGTCATTTTAGGGAGAAAGAAGTGGTTACTCAATAGAGGATCTCTATTCCACACCATTCTTCTTCAAGGATCACTGGAGAATCTTCTCCACTCTATTCAAACTCCTTGGGAGAGAAGGTTGTTGGACTAGAAGTACAATAAAGGGTGGCATTTCATCTCCAAGATGGAGTTCTACCTTGTTCTTCCTTGTTTCTCGGGTTTCCCTTTCTCTTTTATTCTCTAATTATGTTTAATTTCAAATATATATAGAGAAGTAGGGAGTAGTTTTCTTAGAAATGTATCTTTGACCATGGGAGTGGCTGGGATTATGTTGAGGGCCCAAGTTTGTAGTTCAAATCTTGTCATAAGCACACGAGTGATATGTAGACATTATAACCATCTCATATCACCAGGAGGTTTATGATGAAGACAACCTCCTTTTTATGTTAACTAGCACGTTAATTTCTATGTTTTTGTCTGAGTAATGACGCGGAAGTGAAATCCAATAACCAAGATCTTCTCAAATCTAATCTAAATCTTTACTTAGTGATTAGTTCTCATTGTTTTCTTGAATTTGTTAATTAGTGTAATCACAATCCAAATCAAGTTTAATAAATTGATCTAGATTGTTGAAGATTAACATGCTTGTGTGTAACTCTACCTTTCTTCTTGACCAGTCTTGCATATAGTACTCGCACCTATGGACTTATAGGGTAGTGTTTGAAGTTATTGGGTACATGGATAACAAGTTTTTGGTTCCCATGTTTGGGAGAATCAATATTTTTGTTCAAGTAAGAAGTGTCAATTAGTAAGTGAGACTAGATCATCCCCTATTTTCATCATTCCACCATTTTTTTTTAATTTTCCCATCAAGCTCATCATCATTATCATATTTTTGTATCTTCCTTTTTTATTTTTCTAATTCACTCACCTTGTTTACATGTAGGAATGTATGCAGAAATCCAAAATGAGTCTTGAACCTTCCACATTTCTAGACCCTGAAATTGAGCACATGTTAAAAGATTTCATAAAGCAAGGAGGAGTGAAACCCAATCATATATGGGGAAACACAACATTCATCACTTTCATCATTGCTAGCTTCACCTGAACATCCAACTAAAAAATATGAACCAATCATGGAAGACGACCATCCCCATAATGACTTCATTATTCCATTTTCTATATATTTCAATGGGAATATCAATATTCTAAAATTTGAGGCAAATAGTTTTTCTATCAGAGCCACTATTATACAGATAATACAATTATAGAACCGGTTTGTAGGAACACCCATCGAGGATCCTCATCTCCACATTTTTGGATTTCTATAGAATCTTAACACTTTCAAAATAGATGGGTTCATACTGATGGGATCCTCCTTCTTCTTTTCCCCTTCTCTTTGAGAGGTAGATCTAAGGTGTGGCTCTATTCTTTGCCAAGAAACTCCTTCAATAGTTGAGAGGGACTCCTCAAAATTTTCTTGGCCAAATATTTTCCACCAAACAAGACTGCACAACTAAGGAGTCAGCTCATCATTTTTTTCTCAAAAAGATGGAGAGACCTTGTATGTCACATGGGAAAGGTTCAAAGATCTTCAACATCTTTCTCCACACCATGTTTTAACCAATTTGATTCTATTGCAAACTTTCTATAATAGCTTACTTTACAATACAAAGATGTGTATGATGTTGCCATAAATAGTTCTTTACTGAAAAAATCATACAGAGAGGCTTATACCATTATTGAAGACTTGTCACTTAATCATTGTCAGACTTGAGCAACCATCCTTTTCCCTCAAGCTCTAGTTCTAGAAATCAAGCTGATAAATGTGTGGTTGTTGTTGTGAACTTGATTGCAACACAATTGAATGCTTTATCTCAATATTTTGAGAAACAAAGCACTCTACCCATCCATACCGCCAAATAATTTGTGATGCATTTGGAATAGTAGGACACACACCTTTTTTATGTTTTCCCATGCCATCACAATCACAAAAGACATTGGATCAATACAATGCCAGTTGGAGAGATCATCCAAAATTTTCTTATCACATCAATAAGAATGCTCAAAACCACAATTTCATCTAACAACAACAACATTTGCAGCCCAAGCCAAGTTTTGATTCCATGCTCGACATCTCTGTGTCAATTTAAATTTAGCAAACATATGAGCTTTTTCAAAAAGGGAGCTGCTATAGGATGCTATTTCTCAACTTTCTTCTAAGGTGGATGGGATTTCCACTTACATTCAGATGTTGGAGAATCAAATTAGTCAATAAGATCTTGCTTATCAAAAAGCACCTTTCGAATTCTTGCCTAATGAACTGGAAGTGAATCCAAAGGAGACATCCATGTCAGTTGCTTTGAAGAGTGCAGCTGTTTTAGGATAATCTTCTTCACCATCAAATATAATATCATATGAAATTTTTGATCCCAATGTAGACAATGAAACTACAACTCAAAGGAAGAAAACAACACATGCTTCACATGATGATGTTTCAAACAAGGCAAATGTCCCATGCATCACATCTTTGATACAATCCTTGGTGATGAGAAAGTTCTCTTTGAATCTGATTTTTATTGTTTTAAAGAAGAGGATAATGAAGGAACAAACAACACTTATGTCTAGAAGGCTATTCCTATTGCAAATCATAAGCATACATCTTTGTTCCAAATCAAAACGATATTTACAAAGAGGCATAGATCTATGCAGCAACAATTTCAACCACAAATCAAAGCACCAAACCTCCCTCTTGATTATCCAGCTCCATTTCTGGAGCAAACTGAAGAAAAATTAAGAGTCTCACTCTGGACTCTAAATGGAGGACCTTGTGGGAGTTGACCCCACATTTAGGAGAAATTTATTTAAAGCATTAACTCAAGAAAATTTCTTTTGTAAAATTAATTTGCCATGGATGATTGTACTAATTTAGCCATATGAGATGTATATGTCATCATTGTTGTAGGTGAGGTCAAAAGAAAATGAAAACCAAATCTTATCCAAACATTCAATGAGACACACCATGTTCAATAGGAGACACAAAATGTCGCTTGTAGAAAAGAAGAATTTTGGCAAAGAATGCAGAGCACGCGACGTGTGTTCAAACGACATGTATGCTTAGTTCAAGGAATATTATCATTGAATTCTGGAAAGAACACATAGTGTGTGTTCATTACCACACAACATATTTTCTAGGTTGTCTGTTTTTTATATCCAGTGGAAGCCAAAATGCCATGTGGAAAATGGCACACATTGTGTGTTAACTCAAGGAGAAACCTCAAAGGCTTGCCAGAAATGAACACATCATGTATAAATTAACACACACTATGTGCTATACGAGGAAAGCTTTAGTAAAGTCTTCTAGAAGCCTACATGATATGTGCAAATTAACACACAACGTGTTGTATTTAAGGAAAATTCGCAAAGGTCCACTGGAAGCATACATGGGATGTGTAAATTAACACACGGTGTGTTTCTGGAAGTGAAATTTTTGAGACTCTTATTCATGGAAACATGTCATATTCTTAAAAAGACATGTCGTTTACTCATTAAGCAAAGCCAAAATAAAGAGCGACAAGATACATACATGGGGAAATGACGTGTGCTTGATATGCAACGTGTTTAGGTGTAATCAGATTAGGGTTTTTACTCAGATTCAAATATTGTCTCCTCACTTCACCCAAACCCTCACACCATGTTTGAGCAAAGCCGCCAACAACTGCAACCGTGTCATGCCACCCAACAACTACTCTCATATCCACCATAAAAGTCTGACTCCGGTAGATATCTTCCTACGTGATGATTCACGCCATCATGCAAGTGACTTCTCCACCACCAACCGTCGTCGCTCATGCTCAGTTTTGTCCCTGAAACTCCTGTGTTGTCCAATACATGAGCTTTACCATCACTGTCAACTCCGATAACAACATCACCACTTCCACCACTACTGCTTGTCCAAGCAGATCATCTCTGACCAAGCGCGCCCCAAAATCACCTCTCATTTTCCTTGTTCACCTCGTTCACACTCGGCAATGCCCAGAAGACATGTCGTGACCAAGGTGAACACGCCATGAAGTTTAGGTCATCTTCTACCTATAAGATTCCCAAATAAAAGACAACACGTCGTGTGCCTCCACAAACACACTATGTCCACCCATGCATTAACACCTCTTCAATGCGCTGCAGACACACTGTTTCATAAGTTGAACATGTCATATCTAGTTCTTCAGGAGCACAAACCAAGTGCAATGGCACCTACTCAGCATGTAGCAAAGTTCCATACATGGGAGAGCTCTTTCTCTGCACTAAGCTACATCTCCACTATGTAGTTCAATGTCTTAGAGGTAGAAGACACCTTCTACCAGACCTTAATCACACATAGGGTTCTCCTTGCACACTTCACATGTGAATACACTTGGAGGTTCTTAGATTTAAGGATGAAGTCCTAGGATTGCTTGAAGAACTATGACTCAGGTTTATGTGTTGCACTATAAGCCACACTTAGACTAGGATTACTTATGAATTAATGATTACCTTGAAGGTTTTGGATGACCCCAAGAAGCCACATGAGCCTTTTTCTATCATTACTTTTATTATTTTTGGGCCATTGTTACAAACTTACTTTTAAACAATTATGTGAGGCTTTTCAATGTCACTATGGAGGGAGTTTGTCATAACCTCAATAGTATGATAGCGATGTTTTCCTGGAGGGAAATTGCATATGATGATATCCATGAATCTGAGGTTTGTAAAGTGACTCACATTCATAAAACCATCTTTCATTGTATACATCAACTTCAGCATGTGTGTATTTGTAAGGAAGGAAACATAGGGGTTTTTTGGGAAGCAGAACCTTTTCCTCCTATGGGTGATTCTATCAATGCGGGGTACTTTATTTTCCACAAGTTCTTTGAGGTTATAAAGAAGAAGATTGGTGACATCATGATTGGGGAATTGATCACCCTCTTTTTACGCATGGTAAATGTATATTTGACATGTTTAGAGGCTACTCCTGGGAGGAATAAGGTTGATCTAGTTCCTTATCTCCTTAGGTCTGATTGTTTGGGATACTTCTAATGATACCAAGTTCAGGCAGCATTTTCATGGTTATGAGGAGTTTATCAAACTCCTTGACTTGGAGATGATCACTTTGACAAATCCCAACAACGCGAAATTGAAGTTTATGCTAATTCTTATGACCAACAAGTAGCCCCACCGAAGATGAAGCTTCAACTCCTCCTCCCTCCACTGGCATGTAGATGAACTAAAGCTGGGCTATGCCTAATGTGTAGAACCTATATGGTTATGTCCAATAACACTTTCATCAGTAGGACATCAGGTTAGATTTGACGAGCCATAAGTACTCAAACATGCACAACATGCTTTAAAGGATGGATATTTGGCAAGTTTCTCATGGCCACTGTGTCATGCCTTCACCTCCACTACTACAGAAGTTGACTTTTCCACCACCCTTGATGATGATGACACTTTGAGCCAACACTTTCTTAAACATGAGGGCACTTGCCCTTCTTCTTGACCGCCCAAGGTAGGTACCTGATTTCTTACCACTTAGGTTGAATTTATGTAGTAAGGAAATTTCAAATTTCAAGCTTAGTGGGGAGCAACCATACGGTATTTTTTAAGACCAACTAGATGGTATTGTAGTTTTAGTTTCTTGTTATCATCTTTTTCTTAGTTTTGCACTAGTTTCCATTTTAGTTTTGGAAAATCTAGTATGATGTGAGGCTTGTTCTCTGTATTTGGATTGAAGTCCTTCTATCAAGAGTTATTTTTCCTATCTTGTTTGAAAAATATCAATTGAAGAAAATTGTGTAAGTCACACAATAATTAAATGAAACGTTTGGCCAACCACAAGTGTTTCATTCTAATTTATGCTACTAACTTGAATGCTCATCTTTCACACTCTTGATTGACTAATACATGTTATGGTTTCAATATTTTTGTATAAATCAACTTTACAACATTATTTAGTATTCTAGATGTCCTCGCCAAACTCTTATTGAATTTTCAACCACCCTCTCAATGATTTGTTTTAAATAAAGGAATAAATCTAGTTGATTGTGCAATCTAGTCAACTCTTCTGTGTTTTTGGGAAGAACTCCGTTTAAGGCCTTGTGGTTCTCAAGTAGAACCCGACTCACTTTTCAATTATCTTGGATGATTTCACATACATACCCTATGAAAAGATTGATAAACTGCCCACAAATCATACCAGCCAAGGGCAAGTCCGATCTCACCACAACGGTTAGGTGCTACATCTAAAAGAGTATAAAATACCCCAACCAGAATTTCACGTGCATAAGTCTACTTTAGCTTCTGAATATCGGTACCCATGCCCCATTGCCATATTCTTTTTGAAAATAGAAGATCACTACTAAGTAGTTCATTTTAACTCAGATTTCATTTCTTATATTCTTAATAATTGTGAGCATCTATTGCATATTCACTAGTTGTTTGGCTTAGTCATCTAAGTTTTACTTAGTGTTGTTTAGCTGATTATTCCATCTAAATTGTTACCACTCTTAAAGAACTAAAATATCAATCCTTGGGTGTTTAAGTTGAATTCACGACAATAGCATAAACCTGTTGATTATGGTTGGATTGGTCTCATATATTTCCATTTCATTTTATTAATGCATGAGCTTGACAATTTCTTCATTTGTATTTCCTGGTTCTTTTTTCTTGAGGATAAGCAATAGGACAAGCTTGGGGGGGTTGATGTGCAAAGTTTATATAGAATTTTTGTTCATTTTTGCACACAACTCAATAAATTGTGTGCCTCATTTTTCCTCTAATCATACTTGATTTCCCACCTTTTAGTTGTTTTACTCATTTCATTTTGTGATCAAAAGTACACAATAAAGACACAAAAGTGGGGCTAATTCAACCAAATTCTAACCTTAGTTGGATTCCCCAAAATAATACACTTGTTCCAAAGGAATTCTTGAAGTTTCAGAGAAGAACACAATGTGTGTTATTTTGCAGACAACATGAGTCGATCCTAGAAGACTCATTCCTCTCCAATAAGAAGAAACACGGTGTGTCTCCTAGATGCCATGATGTGTCTAGATAGTCAAAGAAGTTTCCATGATGCTATTTCAAGACAACATGATGTGTATTAATTGCACACTCTTTGTCTTATGATTCTAGGGGTTCTATTTCAAACTAAACAATATGTGTTCTATGTTAGAAACCATCACTCACCAAAAGATACATGGTGTGTCTCTCAGTGACCCGCCATGCACCTTGTGCAAGGCAGTTTCAGCGTCAGTTCCACATGGTGACACGTTGTGTTCCTTCTCATACATGTTGTGTTTCCATCGACTTTTGTAGTTCAAAAATACAATCATCCCTCATTTTAAATATGAAAACACGTGGAGGGGATAATTATCTCTCATTGTTGGAAGAACTTTTTTACCATAGAACACACTATAGAAAAGGAGAGTGATTTTGAGGAGGAAGAAGAGGTTATTCAGGAGAGAACCTCTATTCCACTCTATTCTTCTTCAAGGATTACAAGAGAAGCTTCTCCAATCTGTTCATACTCCTTGGGAGAGAAGTTTGTTTGGGGTAGAAGCACCATAAAGGGTGGAATTTTGTCTCTGAGTAGGAGTTCTACCTTGTTCTTCCTCATTCCTTGGGTTTCCCTGGCTCTTTTCTTCTCTAGTCATGTTTAACTTTAAAACCTACAACATGTTCTTGTATTTTACCACCATGAATGAGTAGACTTCCTTTTCATGGGTGTGGGAGATTAGCTCCCATGTCATTACTCATGTTATCTCATATTTCTTAACTAATGCTAGTTAATTTGTTGCTCCAAGATATTCTTTGGCATTTCTTTGCTTGTATGCACTATTGGCCATTTTGCTTAAATGTTTTATGCTTCTTTATGTGATCTGGGAAGATATGTAGAGAAGTAGGGAGTAGTTTTCTTGGCAACGTATCTTTGACCACGAGAGTGTCTCAGATTGTTGACAATCAAAGGTTTCAGTTTGAATCTTGGCATAATCACATAAGTGCTATGTAGAGATTAGAATCGTCTCATACCACCGAGAGATGTATGATGATTATAACATCCTTTATATGTTAACTAGCATGTTAATTTCCATTGTTTTATATGAGTAATAATGTGGAAGTGAAATTCCATAACCAAGATCTCTAAAATCTGAACTCAATATTTCTTTATTGATTAGTTCTCAATATTTTTGTTTAATTTTTTAATTAGTGTAATTATAAACCAAATCAACTTTAGTAAATCAATCTAAATTGTTGAAAATTAACATGCCTGCACCTAAATCTACCTTGATCATGTTATGATCTCGAATACACTACACGTACCCATATACATGCAGGGTAGTGCTTCAGTTATACATTTTAAGACTTGTACACACATGTAACATGACCTCCTAGGAAGTCATCACGTTGTACCCCCTTTTGACGTTATCATTTTTTTTCTTTATCATTCATAGGGCTGGTATGCCACGAGTGGGCCCAGAACTGGATTTGGGTCAACCTAGGACAAGAATAAACGTTCAAAATTGGGCCCAGGGGCGAAATTGAGTGTCAAGATACTCACATATATACAACTGACAATATTTGTGTGACATGTGCAATAATATCAGCACTAATTCATTGGATACCATTAGAACTTTGTAGCTAAGCATGCTTATACAAGAGTAGTACTAGGATGGATGACCTCTTTGGAAGTCCTTGTGTTGCACCCCTTTTTCAATGTTAGTCTTTTTTTACATGTGTGGGTCTTGTATGCCATAGGCGGACCCAGAGTTGGTTCTAGGTCAACCTAGGACATAGATACAATCAAAATGGGACCCACATTGGGAAAATGGGGCCCACACTAACATATAAGAAGTATGTGATAAGAGATTAATCTGTTATAGTGTGAGATATAGCAATATGTAGCATTCATAGAGATTTGTGACAAAGTTGAACAAGATTAAGCATCAAAGTAGTGGTCTTTTTCTTAAGAGATCGTATTAGTGTAGGGAAATATGGTAACATATAAGGTAGTAGAAATAAATATTTTACTTCCATGTTCCCCTTCAACAACTTATCACATCAACAACTTTAGATAGGGAAGAAAGGTTTGTGAGATATACTTGGTCGTGGAGAAAGTCCTTTGACAATCCTTGCACCTTGATGCTTCTAAGTCTGACATCAATTGGATAAGGATTTCAGTAACTTCCTAGATTTTCACCATGGATAATGGATGTTGTTGTCCTCCTACCATATGGCAAAGGCTTCATAACCTCTAGAACAGTCCACACAGACCACCCGGAACTCCTCGTTGTTCTACTAGAGTCAACGGAAGGAATTTTCCCTTGTGATTCCTTAATGTACTAGTGCTGACTTTTTCTCCCTTGCTATCCCAAATTTGCAGGCAGGACCACTCAGGTTCTCTCATTACTAAAACAAGAGAGGACAATGCTAGAGCTTGTTGTCATATCTCTGAGTTGTTTCTGATAGACTCTTTGATATTTCTCCTCTAAGATTATCCGAAAGGCTTGGCTATCCACCCCTTCCCTTTATATAGGAGGGTCAATTTTAGGGTCTTCTGATCCAATTGGGAGTAGAGGGGACAAAATTTCATGAATTTTCAGAACATGTAAATCATGAACGATCATTTCACACATGAAATGGTCATTTCACACTTGAAACAATCGTTTCACAATGTTTCATATTCACAATTGTATTGGCTTTTAATATGCAATTCATGCAAAACATGATGTCAGCAACAATATTTGATCAATCTTATTGATCAATTGAACTAGGAAGTTAATAAAATGAACTGGCCATTTCAGACCTTGAACTGGTCATTTCACTTAGTGAACCGGTCGTTTCACTTAGTGAATTAGTTGACTAATGTCCCACTTCAGGCAACATTCAGCCAATGTAGTTTAAATTGATCTGACACTTGAATCGATTGGTTCAACACTTGAGCTGATCAGTTCACAGTTAAATAACTCAATTTTGATCCATTGTTGTTTAAATTGAATACCTAAACACTTTATTAATCAAGTTAAACATCATTCATAAATAAACTCCTATTCCAGGTGCATCCTATGTGTGTGATCCTATAGGTCCCTAATTACGCTGGCAATGAATGTCCATAACTAATCTTATGACATCACAAGCCATGAGTGTTATCTAGAAAGACATCATTGATACCCAAGTCATCAGAGAGTTAGAGAACAACTTCAACCTACAACGCGTGATCAATGTTACCATGATCATATAGTTCCTTTATCATTGATATCCAGATTGAACTCGAGGCATGGAATCATCATCCTCTTTAACATTCAATCCATGTTCCTTGAACTAAAGCATACTGTCTGAGATACATATGAACTCAATTTCACATATTGATTCACATGAGCATGACCATGCATTTCACAGTCTCGCTTATCAAGTGGTGAGGATATCAAACTCCTTATAGGAGGGACAAATCCCACCTACACCACTCACAGCCATTCCCCATGTGTCATAATGTATTTGAGCATAACCTTTATGGTAACCCTTATTCAAGGTTACGTTGGATGATGTCAAAGTACATTGAATAAAATGTGATAAATATTGTAGTGAACTTTGGTCTGATAACCACAATCACCACCATCACTATAAGAGATGGTGCTGACTATCATTGATTGGTTCCATGTATCACTCTCATGGTGGGTCATTTGATACACAATTCCCTAACAAGTATCTATGTGTTTGGTTTAATATCATATATCATGACTAATGAGATTATGTCATCAATCAACACACACTCTAGTTTTATGTAATATAGTTGTCTATTATGCTTCCATAATAATATCTGAATAGGGACATAACAATAATGTATATACCCTTAGCATACATATGATCTCATTGTTAAGTTCCTCAACCTGAAGACATATTTCATTGAGTAATACCATTCTCTCGACATCTATCATGTTATATCATTATCTTATAAATGAGAAAACATATAGACAGAATTGCCTTCATTATTTTCAAATCAATTATATTATGTGTCAATACAATCATCATATAATTGTCTCTCTAGGCATGCCATACCAACAAACTCCCACTTTCACTTCAACCCAATCACCCATGAATTTTATTACAAGTGATCCATCATGCTTCTAGTGTGAAATTGTTTTAATAACATTTACTTTTAGTCTCTATTTATCAAATATTCACATCTATTCACTGTACGACCCTTTGTATGAGATGAGACTGCCATATTATGCTATCTATGTTCCCAACTATCCAATATCTCTATTGTTGTCACGATATTTCTATTGTATCACTAAAAGTAGGAACTTCCTTAAGTTCATCCTATGAACATCTAGATCAATATAGTTTCCTTTGTTGTGTTCATAATCAACAAGGTACTCATCTCTTATTGTAGAATCAACAACTACCTTTTTCTCGAAACTCTTCAAACTTAAAGTTTTTATTTTATGGAAAAATATAAATTTGATTGTGATTGTTAATTATCTTATGTTAGTCTATAAGCTTGCATCGGTGTAACTCTATACACCCAAATCTTCCTTATTGCCATAACCAAGGAACCAATCTTCAATTCTTCTCAAGAACTTAAGGATGCTCTTTTATGGTAGCTTTGTGACCTTTATCGAGATTTTACTGATCTCTTTTTGTCATGATCAAAACATACGATTCAATGGGATAAGTAGATAATATTGCATACATGATAGATCCAAATGTATTGTTATCTCATTCATGTGTTCCCATACTTCACAAGAATTGGGACATTGGGCTCTTAGATACCCTCATTCCATGGAACATGGACAAATTACTTCTCTTGAGTCCTACATGTTGAACCTCTTTCACATGCTTCCAATGTATGTACTTTATGTTAAGAGGCATGTATGAAATATATCCATAGATCTCAATTCCTAACCCATAGGATGCTTCACTTAAACTCTTTCATAGAGAGAGTTCTTCTCAGCCAACTCTTTATCATTTATTAAAGGATTGTCATTCCCTAATCAATACTGAGGAATCCAACCATGCCTCTACTAAACTTATTGTAAACACATATCACTTTTTGACTAAAGTGAAACTCATTGATTGTATCATCAAATTAAAGATTCCAGCTCTAAGATGCTTGCTTCGATCCATAGATTGACCATTGTAGCCTATAGACTTTATTGACATCTTTTAGATTTATAAAACCATCAAGTTGTGTCAAGCACACATTCTCTACAACATTCCTATCAAGGAATGTGTTTCTAACATCTGTTTGCCAAGTCTTATAGTCTCAATAAGTTACAATGGCAAGCATGATCCTGATGGATAACCATGGAAACTGGTGAAGAAGTTTCAGTCATGTTTAACACCTTGACCTTGTCTGAAACTCTGTTCAACCAATCTTCTCTTATAGGTTTGTACATTACAATTCATGTTGGTCCTTGTCTAGAAAAACCATTTCACCCTATGGGTTTTACCCATTCAGGTGGATCCACCAAGGTCATACCTTGTTGGTTACATGGATTCCATCTTAAGATTCTATGGCCTCAAGACATATCTTAGATTCTAATTTCTCAGTAGCTTCTAGGTAGGTTTTTGACTCATCATTTATAATCAACTTATCGCCTTGTTGAGCTACAAGATAGTTAAATTTTTAGGCTCAAGGCATGTCCTACTAGAACTATAAGGTACATGTGTCACAAGAGGAACTTGAGATTCAACAACAGTTTGTGAGTCTCCTTTATTCATCTTATACCCTAAAGGTTCAATGTTCTCTTGTTCATCTCGAACTTCTTCAAGTTCTACTTTTCTCCCACTATTTCTTTTGGAATAATATTCCTTTTAAGGAATTTAGTAGTCTTGTTAATGAACATTTTGTTATCGGATGGAGAAACAGTCAATAAAATAACATTCATCTGATTTGGGATTAAGTTTTTCAAGAAAGTGTTTACTTTCATAAACTTGATATTTCCAAATCTTCCTAAAGACACATTTGGACATTCCCATTCCATATCTCATATGGTGTCTTTTGAACCAATTTAGATGGTATGTGGTTTAGTGTAAACTATATGGTTTTAGATCATATTCCCCATAAGGATCCTGGAAGAGATTAATTAGACTTGTCATTAATCGCACCAGGTTCAATGGGACATGATACCTTTCTTTCTTAAGTCTACTGGGGTACATTACCATAGTCACTCATATGGTCCTCAAACTCTTAGTCAAGTATTTTCCACATTGATCATATCAAAGTTATTTACTACTTTATCAAGTTGGTTCTATACATCATTCATGAAATCCTTGAACCTTTCAAAAAATTTTGGCTTCTGTGTCACCAAGTACACACATCCTAGCTTACTAATCTTATGAGTAAAGGTGATGAATTATGGGCTACATACATCAGATGTATGAGTCCTAGAATGCTAAAAGCATGTTTTGTTTGAGTTATTGACTCTTACTACTTTTGGTATTTGTGCTTTAATACTCACCTCTAGAACTTTCAAATATAAATCATGATACATTAGGGCATTGCCACAAAAGATCTTGTCTTTAAATGAAACATCATTAATTCATGTTATGAAATATTCATTCTTGTCCAAGCAAGATACATAAGTGATGCTCATTGTTAATTATAGTTACATAATAGCAATTCTCTAACTCTATTGAAAGTACAAAGATAAATTATAGGTGTCGATTGCAGTGGTAGCAACTCTTGATTCGTTTGCAATGTGCAAATTGCTTCTTATCAGATCCTATAAATCATAATATGTGTGAAACCTTCATTCGGTATCATATACCTAGGATGACAAAGTAGTATTATATGTTGGTGTGTATTCCTGAAGTAGAGATCTCTATCCCTTTGCCTCATCTTCGTGAATCCTTTCTAGTGCTAAGGACAGATTCCTCTTGCACTTACCTTTATACTTATCATGAGTGTAGAAGACTTGAACTTCAACTTAGCCTCAGAACTCTTCTTGACCTTGACTTTGTACTTGGACCCCACTCTATTGATCAAAATCATGGGCTTGTCCTTCTTCATACATTCTTCAACATTAAACATGCCAAACAATTCTAATAGTGGTTTAGCCAAGTTACTCAAGTAGTAACATTTGATAAATTGGCTATATGATTTTGGAAATGATTGTAGATTCATATTCGCGGACAACTTTTGGCTCAAAGGGAATCCCAGTCTCTCTAGATGTTTCACATGCCCTATCATATTGAGAACATGGGTCTCTACTGTATCTCCTTCTATCATCTTGCACTTAAAAAGTGCCATCGAGAAATTGTACCTTTCTTACTTTGTATGATATTTGTTTATATTCTTAAGATGTGTTACTATCTCAAGAATCCCCATGTTTTTCATGTTGCTTATGCAACTCATAGTACATACAACACAGCATAAGGTGTTTAATGTCTAAGGCATCATTGGAATGCTTCCAATAAACATCCACCTCATCCCTAGGCGCATTAGGAGTAGGTTTCTCTAGCACTGGTGTATCTAGGATATAGAGTTTATGCTCATAATTGAGAACCCTTCTCAAAGTCCAGAACCAATCATGGAAGTTTGTCCCATTTAATTTTTCCTTATGAAGGATTGATCGTAATGATGATTTGTTTGCTATTTTCTTTCTATAAAAGAAAATTTGTATTTGTCAAAACATTTTTATTCAATTTTATTTGAAAAGTTTGACTATATCAATTAGGCATTTAATTAATTATCACTCCCATTATTTTACTCAAATTGATAGCCCTCATATACCAATTTGTAATATTGAAGTGTATAACCTTCTAGTGATCCAAGACCTAAAACAATTGGGTTACTACCTGGCCAATTTCAGCGTCCATAACCAATTAGTAAGGTTGGCAACTTTTTCCAATTACATCTTATGCAATTCTTAGATAGATGGTATGTGAAACTCTTTGCCATTGTCATCTGCATGCTTTTAGGAAAGAGCACTATGTGATATACCCAAACCATGTACTGAGCATTGAACCTATTGAGCTTCTAGGGAGGCTAAAATATCCTGAGTCACCCATGAGGGTACGAGATACCAAGGTGAGAGAAAACTCAAATGTAAGAATATATAAGATGATAAAGGTTTCTTGGAAGCACCATGGAGAGGATGAAGCGACTTGGGAGCCGATGATGGACATAGGAGAGTCTTATCATAAGTTGTTTGTATGGTTGGTGGAATTTTGAGGGCAAAATTCTTATAAGAGGGGAAGGATATTACAACCTCGATTTTTACATATATTTTCATAATTGAAATGTCATTATTATATGAACATAGACTTGAATTGAGAAGGTTGTGTGCTTTGCTTGAAAGAATGGGTTTCTGTAACGTCTGACTCATGAAAACAAGATTAACTAATGCGGAAGCATTCACTAAGCAGTGGATTACCAAAAATCACTAAAAATTAAAACCTTTTTTATCAAAAGATCCATAAAGGAAAACTTTCTCACATAGAACCAAAGTAACACTTTTTTATTCTTGTTCGAAGGTACATATTCTGTATCATCTCCTTCTGATAATTACAAGCATTAACTGTCCTATCAAGTTAAATACAGGAAGTATAAAAAATCGAGGCACTGAGCCAAAATCTCAAAAGCACTAACTACTACTCCGAGGACCTGAGAGTACAGAGACGACACATAGGACTCTATCTACATCTGTATAAGGCATAACATCCAGTGTCTCCACCTGAGACTTCACTGCTGTCCCTACTTTTGTTGCTGTTGTCCTTCTCCTACTAAAGGATTCCTATCACCTCGTCTGCATCCACCTAGAAAAAAATGTAGTTCCCACGGGGGTGAGACAATTTTAAATTGCCCCAGTGAGAGATATAACTCTCCTCCAGTAACATTATTATTGCAGCTTAAGAAGATAAATATGCACAGAGGAATCATATTTGATTGACAGTAGCTAATTTAATGTCTAACAGATTAGAATATTATTCTTATCTAAAACACTGCAGCTATAACTTGAGAGAGCCACATGTTATTTATTCATTAAGGAATATGAAAAACATGTATAACATTTATTCACTACAGCATCATTACCACCGCATTAACTATGTTCAGGCTTAGATCATATATATTACTACCTGGCATTGTCATTGTGGAGTCATGGCCTGTAGCCATACTCTTTTCACAAAGTGTTGGGATCTTAATCCCTCAACTCACCAAGTACATTTCCTCTTCTTAACAAGTTCATCATCATGATTATAGCATCTGGGTATTTTGAACCCATAATTCACCATAGGATACTTACTACCACTTGTTAGGCAACTTTTTACCTTCAGATCATCTGACCAAAGACATCATAATTCTTGCTATACAACGGATTTTACATAGTACACAAAGCTCATTGATTCTTACTACACAAAGCATATGAAGGCTTATACAGCCTATAAAACATTCTCAAAAAAACAAGCATCATAGCCCATACCTGGCTATGCTTCTCATCTCATCATCCCTGCATGATTAGTATTCATGGTAACAATTATAATACTTTCATATTAGTATCATACAACACTAAGTAGTATCATCCCTATTTAGGGTTCATGATTTCTCTTTCACATCAGTACCATACAACACTAAGTAATACCATTGTTCCCTCTTTAGGGTTCATGGTTTCTCTTTTATATCAGCACCCTTCATTAGGGTGTTCCATAAATAACCACTTGGGTTCTTAAGATCATATTATTAATGATCAACCCTATTCCATTGCTTCTCAAAGCTAGAAACCAAAAATAGATATCATAAGTATTCAAACATACTTATATATCCTCGTCATTCATCATTGAATGTATTATCAACACCAAGTATGAGTTTCTCTCTCATCTTTATCAGAATATGATTGTATCATAGTCTATTGATTTGGATTAACCTTTTCATAAGGCATGTTAGCCTACACTTCACAAAGTGCATTACATCTCAATGTAACAATTGTTATGACACATTTCATGTGTCATCTATTCCAATTATAATGAACTTATAACACATCATGGTATATCAGAATTGGGGTGTTGGATGTGATATCTATCATGCCTTGATGTATCACTTCCCTCAACACCCTCATCTTGCTTGAGTTTATTCATTTAGCTTGTATTAGGGTATCACTCATCCTAATACCTATGCACTAGATCATCACATTCATTATGCAATGTATTGGTCATGATTCATCTATTTTAGAATACACAACCATTGCCAAAGATATGGACTCACCCTTGAGTCAGGGACTATTCATATAAGGATATCCATAATCAACCCCTCTAGGTATTTCATTTGTCAATACATTAATCACTATTCTATCAATAGGAATAGTATTTCCATAATTATAATTTGAGGTTCACTTAGCACCTCACAAACATATATAGATTTCACCTAGAATCACTCTTCATTAGAGTTTCATATAAAATCCTTCTATATCAGGGTTTCACCTAGTATTATGTGAAATTTAGACTTCACAACACATCACCCAGTGTTAAGGCTTCACATTATCATTAATGGCACTACCCTATATTAGGGTTTCATATACCTTTATCCCATTTTAGGGAATTAGGGTTTACCATTCACATCTAAGTGGGGTTTCTCTTTCCTCCTACCCAAATTAGGGTTAGGATATATAATTCCCATTAAATTAGGGTTTCTTGCATTGTGACACTAAGTTAGGGTTACATCATCACCCTAGATTATGGTTTCACTAAGATTTGCCCTTAAATTAGGGTTTCACATAACCTTGCTCTAATTTAGGATCAAGGTACATCAATCTTTTCAATGAAGATTTTATGATCTCATAATATGGATCAAACCCTGATTACACATTTATTCACTATGAGAGAATTAGGGCTTAGTAAGTAAGCAATAAGCTCTCCCATTCACTCTCCCTCTCATCCTCTCTAGGATGTTAACTATTCCAAGATTAATCTAGGTCAACTCTTCACTTAAGTACATATAGCTAGGGTTAACTTTCACAATCATTATGGGTTTACATCTTTAATAATCACATAGCTGATTGACCTTCAATTACATGAGATAATCAAATGGATTAACCATGTTGATCTTCACAATATTAATTACTTAGACCCTCAATGATCTTAGTTCTCATAAATCAATTGATTGAAAACCATTTGAACAAGTTATACTTGAAACCAATTGGACAAGGTAGGTATTGAAAACCGTTTGCACTTTGGGCCTCCAAATGGTTTGAGATCGTTTGGTCCCAAACGGTCTTGAGACCATTTGGACTTAGACAGTCTTGAGACCGTTTGGACCCAAACGGTCTTGAGACCATTTGGTCCAAACCTTCTCAAAACCGCATGGACCAAAAAGGCACTTCAACACTCAATCGACTCAATGTATCAATCCATGAACCAATTATAAATTGAACCACTAAAGCATTCATCAATTGGACCACTGAATCGCCATTCAATTAGGCCTTCAATTTAGGGTTTTGAACCCAATTGAACTAGGTTTGATAATCAAGAAACCATCACTTAGGGTTTGAAATCGAGGATCCATCAATGGTTGACATTGTGGAACCAAATCAATTGAAATCAATGAACTATCATCATCACATGATATGACCTGACCTAAAACGGTCTTGGATGACGACCAAATGTTCTTGAGACCGTTTTCTCATTCCATCATCAAAATCCATGACATCCAATTAGGGTTTTGGGCCATAGGATTGATTATCAAATCAGCACTTAGTTGCAATTTAATTTGGTACCTTTGGACCTTCAAACACTTAGCCATACTTAACCCTAGACCTCAAAATGGTCTTGGGTGACCCCCAAACGGTCTTGATACCATTTGGTTGATATCCAAATGGTTTTGAAACCGTTTGGGTCAATCAACCCAAAACATCATCTCAATCAATTGGAAATTCAGCACTTAGCCGATTAGGGTTTATACCATATGTTTGAATCTTCAAATACCTAACCATACTCAAACCTGAACCTCCAAACGGTCTTGGTTGACCTCCAAACTGTATTGAGACCGTTTGGGTGATTCCCAAATGGTTTTTAAACCGTTTGGATCAATCAACCCAAGTTTCAAACTCAATCACTTATGAAATCAGCATTCAACCCGATTAGGGTTTAGGTGATTGATGGACCTTCAACTCATGAACCAATTGGTGTTAATCAATAATAATTGATGGGTCATTAACCTAGATCATTATGAACAAGTCCCCAAATGGTCAACCCTGGTCAACATCATAAAACAGTCTTAAACCGTTTGCTTCTATGCGGTTTAGTGAAACTGTTTCCTTCCAAACGGTTTGAAACCATTTGCTCCCAAAACACAAATCGTTTGGACATTTGATTGAAACTGTTTGGTCTAGATATTTGGGGAGGTGTGTGCTTATGATGATTTCATCATCATCAAGCTCTAGACCCACGAAACCTGCTGTGATTTCCATGGAAATTGCATCAATCAACCAAATCATTAATTGTAAATAGAGAAATGATCAATATTTGATGGGGAATTGAATGCAATAACAAAGTTAGGGTTTCAAGTTATAAAACCCGCCTCCAATTGAACTCCAAAGCTCCAAGCTCACGGAAACAATGGTGTATGCAACTCCTTTCACTATTTCAAGGGTTGTCCTCAAGCTTTGAGTGAAAAGAATTGGTTAGAATTGAAGAGGGGATCAAGTTATGAAGAATTCATACATTGATTTTCGATTTTCACCATGGATTCAAGGTGAAAGGAGGTCAAGAACCTTACCAGAAGGTTGGGGGTCGTCCTCCTGCTCCTACCCATCTCCTTGGTCGTTTTCCAAGCAAGGGGAAAGAAAGAAATCTGAAAAAGCCTTTGTTTTGGCTTGGAAAGGGTACTTTTATAAGAAACTTGATGAGAGAGAAAATACTTTATAAAAGTCTTTTAATTCCAAAATTGTTGCCACAAATCCCCACCTTGCTTTCTTACATGCAAAGGCATATCTATCCCACCGAGCTCCCTTCCATTATCCAAGAATTAAGGGAAAAGAAATTAAGCACCTTAACCCTTATAATAAGAATATCCATATTTGTGTAGAAATTCTTTTTTTTTATTATAATGGTGAGTGGAATTTCACCTCCTTAGGATATGCTCATGCCTTTGAAAGGAATTAATCTCATCCAAACACATCTGAATCCAACTATTTTAATTTTGTTTGAAGGCCCTTTAATTAATACATTCATTTTTGCCCTAAATTGAATTAGGTTTTCACTTAGGATTAAATCTTGATTATTTTCATATCAAGATTCTCTCTCCTCCAACTTAATTTAAATGAGGCGCCCCTCTAATTTTATTTGCTATACATGATGCCAAGAAACATTAGGGACCTTATTGAAGTGGTAAATTGCATTTTGAACCCTAGGTTTTGGGTAAATTGCACATTACACCAAAACTAGGTTTTAATGCACAAGGATTGCTTCACAAGCTTAATCTTGGTGGCCAAGCTTATGAAAATCATACCACTATATCATATTCATTCTTATTATGTCTCAACATCATAGGAACATTTTATCATGTGCATTTTTCAAGTTAACCCCTCAACTTGGGTAATTTGCACTTTAGTCCAAATTAAGCAAACATTGCTTCAACATTGTTCAAACAGGACCAAAATTGAAACATAAGTTTCTCATGAGCCCTAATTACTTTTCCCAAGATAAAATTAAACATCTACTTAACCTTATTAGGCAAAACATCTAGGGTTAAATCATAACCCAGGTCAAGGATGTTACAAATTATAAACCCCTAACAAGGATTTCATCCCCGAAATCCCAGGAAAAAGGAGGGACAGATTGTTCATTAATCATGCCCTCAAGTCTCCACATATCATCTTGGAGATACCATGGATCTATAATTCACATAAAGTTCCTTTCATTAATTCCACCTTATCACTGTTTATGTTTATGTAGAGCATAAACCCCTAACATATGATGTCCATATTATTAAAAGGAAGAAGCATAAAAGAACATACTTCTATCATCACCCAAGAATATTTACCAAAAGAGAAACATATATATCTAACATAGATAATTCACTCAGCAATCCTTTATTTGTTTGGAAAAGTTCACTGAGAAAGTTCACTAAGGATGTTCACTAAGTAATTTGTTTTGAAAATAGTCACTGAGCAGGTTCACTGAGTATGTTCACTGAGTAATTTGTTTTGAAAATATTCACTGGGTAAGTTCACTGAGTATGTTCATTAAGTAGTTTGTTTTGAAAATATTCACTGAGCAAGTTCACTAAGTAGTTTGTTTTGAAAATATTCACTGAGCAAGTTCACTGAGTATGTTCACTAAGTAGTTTGTTTTGAAAATATTCACTGAGCAAGTTCACTGAGTATGTTCACTAAGTAGTTTGTTTTGAAAATATTCACTGAGCAAGTTCATTGAGTATGTTAACTAAGTAGTTTGTTTTGAAAATATTCACTGAGCAAGTTCACTGAGTATATTCACTAAGTAATTTGTTTTGAAACTACTCACTGAGCAAGTTCACTGAGTATGTTCACTAAGTAGTTTGTTTTGAAAATATTCACTGAGAAAGTTCACTGAGTATGTTCACTAAGTAGTTTGTTTTGAAAATTTTCACTGAGAAAGTTCACTGAGTATGTTCACTAAGTAGTTTGCTTTGAAAATATTCACTGAGCAAGTTCACTGAGTATGTTCACTAAGTAGTTTGTTTTTAAAATATTCAATGAGCAAGTTCACTAAGTATGTTCACTAAGTAGTTTGTTTTGAAAATATTCACTGAGCAAGTTCACTGACTATGTTCACTGAGTAGTTTGTTTTGAAAATATTCACTGAGCAAGTTCACTGAGTATGTTCACTTAGTAATTTTATTTTGGAAAAAGTTCACTAAGAAAGTTCACTTAGATCTTCCTATTTACTTTCATTATACTGTCTAGATTGTTTCAAAATGACTACTTGATCAGAGTAATCAAAAAGATAACAATCTAAGAGTTTCATACTTTCTTAATCTACAATAATCATATACCTGGCCAGGGTATACAAGTATGAGATTAGGTAGTATACACTTTATTTACTATCATATTCCTCAATTTTCATATCATTATACACACAGGATTTTCCATTCTTGAATTTTCTTCAGGCATCACTTCTATATTTCATCTTGTGTCACAAAGATAAGAAAAACCATAAAGCATTTTAAAGAGCACTGAGTAAAATGTAAATTCTCATCTTCCTTGTGTCCTTATAGGACTAGTCAAAGGAAGTTCAAAAACAACTACTTTCATATCTTTAACACATAGAATCATGAAATGAAGTATCAGAATGAATATATTTCATTTGGCTAATACCCCTCATGGTTATCTACCACTTTAGGTTGACTCAACACATAGTGTCTAGTTATTTCATGTTGTTGCTTTTGCCTTTACTTAGTGGCTACTGCTCTGGTGCACTAGGCATTTATTGTACTGGTGACACCAAAAACTTTGGCTTTTCAGAATATCTAGGCAAATGTCTCTAAAATTATAGAGACCTTACCTTAATTCATAGCTTATTGCCCCTCCTTGGGCACTACCATCACAGATGTACTATTTGTCCAAACTTATGGTAGAGTCTACTTTCTTGCCATATATTAATCTTTCCCACATTTCCATTGTTCTAACATGACCATATCACTCAGGAATCCTTTCAAAGTCCAAAGTTTCCACATTAAGGACTGAACCTAGATTGTAATACTAGTATCCAATCTTCTATATGCATCACCATTATCCTAATCTGCCCTTCAAGAGCATAACATAGAATTCTTTATCCTGATCATGTCAAGATGGGAATCCCCAGGCACTTGTTCCTCTCTTTCCTGATCCCATGCACCCTCTCCTGGTGCAACAACATTGCACTTAGCAATGTGTTCCTCATGTTCTCCAGTCATTTTCAAGTTCTTCTTCTCCTATGTGAGCAGAAGATACTATCAGATAAACTGGAAGACACTTAGAATAGGCTCTACAACCTTAGTCCTATGTCTCTGTAGATGCAGCGAACCTAGAGCTCTGATACCACTTAATTGTAACGTCTGTCTCACAAAAACAAGATTAACAAATGCGGAAGCGTTCACTAAGCAGCGGATTACCAAAAATCACTAAAAATTAAAACCTTTTTATTAAAAGATCCATCAAGGGAAACTTTCTCACATAGAACCAAAGTAACACTTTTTCATTCTTGTTCGAAGGTACATATTCTATATCATCTCCTTCTGAGAATTACAAGCATTAATTGTCCTGTCAAGCTAAATACAAGCAGTATAAAATCTTGAGGCACTGAGCCAAAATCTCGAAAGCACTAACTACTACTCCGAGGACCTGAGAGTACAGATACGACACAAAGGACTCTATCTACATCTATATAAGGCATAACAGCCAGTGTCTCCACCTGAGACTTCACTGCTGTCCCTACTGCTGTTGTTGTTGTCCTTCTCCTACTGAAGGATTCCTATCACCTCGTTCGTGTCCACCTAGAAAAAAATGTAGTTCCCACGGGGGTGAGACAATTGTAAATTGCCCCAGCGAGAGATATAACTCTCCGCCAGTAACATTATTATTGAAGCTTAAGAAGATAAATATGCACAGAGGAATCATATTTGATTGACAGAAGCTAATTTAATGTCTAACGGATTAGAATGTTATTCTTATCTAAAACATTGCAGCTATAACTTGAGAGAGCCACATGTTATTTATTCATTAAGGAATATGAAAAACATGTATAACATTTATTCACTACAGCATCATTACCACAGCATTAACTATCTTCAGGCTTAGATCATATATCTTACTACCTGGCATTGTCATTGTGGAGTCATGGCCTGTAGCCATACTCTTTTCACAAAGTGTTGGGATCTTAATCCCTCAACTCAAAAAGTACATTTCCTCTTCTTAACAAGTTCATCATCATGATTATAGCATCTAGGTATTTTAAACCCATAACTCACCATTGGATACTAACTACCACTTGTTAGGTAACTTTTTACCTTCAGATCATCTGACCAAAGACATCATAATTCTTGCTATACAACGGATTTTACATAGTACACAAAGCTCATTGATTCTTACTACACAAAGCATATGAAGGCTTATACAGCCTATAAAACATTCTCAAAAAAAACAAGCATCATAGCCCATACCTGGCTATGCTTCTCATCTCATCATCCCTGCATGATTAGTATTCATGGTAACAATTATAATACTTTCATATTAGTATCATACAACACTAAGTAGTATCATCCCTTTTTAGGGTTCATGATTTCTCTTTCACATCAGTACCACACAACACTAAGTAATACCATTGTTTCCTCTTTAGGGTTCATGGTTTCTCTTTTATATCAGCACCCTTCATTAGGGTGTTCCATAAATAACCACTTGGGTTCTTAAGATCATATTATTAATGATCAGCCCTATTCCATTGCTTCTCAAAGCTAGAAACCAAAAATAGATATCATAAGTATTCAAACATACATATATATCCTCATCATTCATCATTGAATGTATTATCAACACCAAGTATGAGTTTCTCTCTCATCTTTATCATAATATGATTGTATCATAGTCTATTGATTTGGATTAACCTTTTCATAAGGCATGTTAGCCTACACTTCACAAAGTGCATTACATCTCAATGTAACAATTGTCATGACACATTTCATGTGTCATCTATTCCAATTATAATGAACTTATAACACATCATGGTATATCAGAATTGTGGTGTTGTATGTGATATCTATCATGCCTTGATGTATCACTTCCCTCAACACCCTCATCTTGCTTGAGTTTATTCATTTAGCTTGTATTAGGGTATCACTCACCCTAATACCTATGCACTACATCATCACATTCATTATGCAATGTATTGGTCATGATTCATCTATTTTAGAATACACAACCATTGCCAAAGATATGGACTCACCCTTCAGTCAGGGACTATTCATATAAGGATATCCATAATCAACCCCTCTAGGTATTTCATTTGTCAATACATTAATCACTATTCTATCAATACGAATAGGATTTCCATAATTATAATTTGAGGTTCATTTAGCACCTCATAAACATATATAGATTTCACCTAGAATCACTCTTCATTAGAGTTTCATATAAAATCCTTCTATATCAGGGTTTCACCTAGTATTATGTGAAATTTAGACTTCACAACACATCACCCAGTGTTAAGGCTTCACATTAGCATTAATGGCACTACCCTATATTAGGGTTTCATATACCTTTATCCCATTTTAGGGAATTAGGGTTTACCATTCACATCCAAGTGGGGTTTCTCTTTCCTCTTACCCAAATTAGGGTTAGGATATACAATTCCCATTAAATTAGGGTATCTTGCATTGTGACACTTATCTAGGGTTACATCATCACCCTATATTATGGTTTCACTGAGCTTTGCCCTTAAATTAGGGTTTCACATAACCTTGCTCTAATTTAGGATCAAGGTACATCAATCTTTTCAATGAAGATTTTATGATCTCATAATATGGATCAAACCCTGATTACACATTTATTCACTATGAGAGAATTAGGGCTTAGTAAGTAAGCAATCAGCTCTCCCATTCACTCTCCCTCTCATCCTCTCTAGGATGTTAACTATTCCAAGATTAATCTAGGTCAACTCTTCACTTAAGTACACATAGCTAGGGTTAACTTTCACAATCATTATGGGTCTACATCTTTAATAATCACATAGCTGATTGACATTCAATTACATGAGATACTCAAATGGATTAACCATGTTGATCTTCACAATCTTAATTACTTATACCCTTAATGATCTTAGTTCTCATAAATCAATTGATAGAAAACCATTTGAACAAGTTATACTTGAAACCAATTGGACAAGGTAGGTATTGAAAACCATTTGCACTTTGGGTCTCCAAACGGTTTGAGATCGTTTGGTCCAAACCTTCTCAAAACTGCATGGACCAAAAAGGCACTTCAACACTCAATCGACTCAATGTTTCAATCCATGAACCAATTATAAATTAACCACTAAAGCATTCATCAATTGGACCAATGAATCACCATTCAATTAGGCCTTCAATTTAGGGTTTTGAACCCAATTGAACTAGGTGTGATAATCAAGAAACCATCACTTAGGGTTTGAAATTGAGGATCCATCAATGGTTGACATTGTGGAACCAAATCAATTGAAATCAATGAACTATCATCATCACATGATATGAACTGACCTCAAACGGTCTTGGATGACCACCAAACGGTCATGAGACCATTTGGTTGATATCCAAACGGTCTTGAGACCATTTTCCCATTCCATCATCAAAATCCATGACATCCAATTAGGGTTTTGGGCCATTGGATTGATTATCACATCAGCACTTAGTTGCAATTTAATTTGGTACCTTTGGACCTTCAAACACTTAGCCATACTTAAGCCTAGACCTCCGAACGGTCTTGGGTGACCCCCAAACAGTCTTGAGACCGTTTGGTTGATCTCCAAATGGTTTTGAAACCGTTTGGGTCAATCAACCCAAAACATCATCTCAATCAATTGGAAATTCAGCACTTAGCCGATTAGGGTTTATACCATATGTTTGAATCTTCAAATACCTAACCATACTCAACCCTAAACCTCCAAACGGTCTTGGTTGACCTCCAAATGGTCTTGAGACCGTTTGGGTGATTCCCAAATGGTTTTGAAACCGTTTGGGTCAATCAACCCAAGTTTCAAACTCAATCACTTATGAAATCAGCATTCAACCCGATTAGGGTTTAGGTGATTGATGGACCTTCAACTCATGAACCAATTGGAGTTCATCAATAATAATTGATGGGTCATTAACCTATATCATTATAAACATGTACCCAAATGGTCAACCCTGGTCAGCATCATCAAATGGTCTTAAACCGTTTGCTTCTATGCGGTTTAGTGAAACTGTTTCCGTCTAAACGGTTTGAAACCGTTTACTCCCAAAACACAAACCGTTTGGACATTTGATTGAAACCGTTTGGTCTATATATTTGGGGAGGTGTGTTCTTATGATGATGTCATCATCATCAAGCTCTAGACCCACGAAACCTGCTGTGATTTCCATGGAAATTGCATCAATCAACCAAATCATTAATTGTAAATAGAGAAATGATCATTATTTGATGGGGAACTGAATGCAATAACAAAGTTAGGGTTTCAAGTTATAAAACCTGCCTCCAATTGATCTCCAAAGCTCCAAGCTCACGGAAACAATGGTGGATGCAACTCCTTTCACTATTCCAAGGGTCGTCCTCAAGCTTTGAGTGAAAAGAATTGGTTAGAATTGAAGAGGGGATCAAGTTATGAAGAATTCATTCATTGATTTTCGATTTTCACCATGGATTCAAGGTGAAAGCAGGTCAAGAACCTTACCAACAGGTTGGGGTCGTCCTCCTGCTCCTCCCAAGCTCCTTGGTCATTTTCCAAGCAAGGGGAAAGAAAGAAATCAAAAAAAACCTTTGTTTTGGCTTGGAAAGGGTACTTTTATAAGATAATTGATGAGAGAGAAAATACTTTATAAAAGTCTTTTAATTCCAAAATTGTTGCGACAACTCCCCCCCTTGGTTTCTTACATGCAAAGGCATCTCTATCCCACCGATATCCCTTCCATTATCCAAGAATTAAGGGAAAATAAATTAAGCACCTTAACCCTTATAATAAGAATATCCATATTTGAGTGGAAATTCTTTTTCTTATTATAATGGTGAGTGGAATTTCACCTCGTTAGGATATGCTCGTGCATTTGCAAGGATTTAATCTCATCCACACACATCTGAATCCAACCATTTTAATTTTGGTTGAAGGCCGTTTAATTAACACCTCAATTGAATTAGGGTTTCACTTAGGATTAAATATTGATTATTTTAATATCAAGATTCTCTCTCCTCCAACTTAATTTAAATGAGGCACCCATATCATTTTATTTTCTCTAAATGATTCCAAGAAACATTAGGGACCTTATTGAAGTTCTAAATTACATGTTGAACCCTAGGTTTTGGGTGAATTGCACATTACACCAAAACTAGGTTTTAATGCACAAGGATTGCTTTACAAGCTTAATCGTGGTGCCCAAGCTTATGAAAACCATACCACTACATAATATTCATTCTTATGATGTCTCAACATCAGAGGAACATTTTATCATGTGCAATTTGCAAGTTAACCCCTCAACTTGGGTAATTTGCACTTTAGTCCAAATTAAGCAAACATTGCTTCAACATTGTTCAAACAGGACCAAAATTGAAACATAAGTTTCTCATGAGCCCTAATTACTTTTCCCAAGATAAGATTAAACATCTACTCAACCTTATTAGGCAAAACATCTAGGGTTAACTCATAACCCAGGTCAGGGATGATACAAATTATAAACCCCTAACAAGGATTTCGTCCCCGAAATCCCAGGAAAAAGGAGGGACAGATTGTTCATTAATCATGCCCTCAAGTCTCCACATATCATCTTGTAGATACCATGGATCTTTAATTCACACAAAGTTCCTTTCATTAATTCCACCTTATCACTGTTTATGTTTATGCAGAGCATAAACCCCTAACATATGATGTCCATATTATTGAAAGGAAGAAGCATAAAAGAACATACTTCTATCATCACCTAAGAATATTTACCAAAAGAGAAACATATATATCTAACACAGATAATTCACTCAGCAATCCTTTATTTGTTTGGAAAAGTTCACTGAGAAAGTTCGCTAAGGATGTTCATTAAGTAATTTGTTTTGAAAATATTCACTAAGTAGGTTCACTGAGTATGTTCACTAAGTAATTTATTTTGAAAATATTCAGTGAGTAAGTTCACTGAGTATGTTCACTAAGTAGTTTGTTTTGAAAATATTCACTGAGAAAGTTCACTGAGTATGCTCACTAAGTATTTTGTTTTGAAAATATTCACTGAGCAAGTTCAATGAGTATGTTCACTAAGTAGTTTGTTTTGAAAATATTCAGTGAGCAAGTTCACTGAGTATGTTCACTAAGTAGTTTGTTTTGAAAATATTCACTGAGCAAGTTCACTGAGTATGTTCACTAAGTAGTTTGTTTTGAAAATATTCACTGAGCAAGTTCACTGAGTATATTCACTAAGTAATTTGTTTTGAAAATATTCACTGAGCATGTTCACTGAGTATGTTCACTAAGTAGTTTGTTTTGAAAGTATTCACTGAGCAAGTTCATTGAGTATGTTCACTAAGTAGTTTGTTTTGAAAATATTCACTGAGCAAGTTCACTGAGTATGTTCACTAAGTAGTTTGTTTTGAAAATATTCACTGAGCAAGTTCATTGAGTATGTTCACTAAGTAGTTTGTTTTGAAAATATTCACTGAGCAAGTTCACTGAGTATGTTCACTAAGTAGTTTGTTTTGAAAATATTCACTGAGCAAGTTCACTAAGTATGTTCACTAAGTAGTTTGTTTTGAAAATATTCACTGAGCAAGTTCACTGAGTATGTTCACTAAGTAATTTTATTTTGGAAAAAGTTCACGAAGAAAGTTCACTTAGGTCTTCCTATTTACTTTCATTATACTCTCTAGATTGTTTTAAAATGACTACTTGATCAGAGTAATCAAAAATATAACAATCTAAGAGTTTCATACTTTCTTTTTATTTTTATATTTGAGAGAAATAGGGCCTATTTATTCATCACGTGCCCTACAACAGGTAGACAGCAAATCAATTGCCTCTTGGACATTACAGTTCAGCCAACATGGCTGCTGGGTTGTCGAAAAGGCATGCCTAGAACGAAGAACATTCTTAGCTAAGCCATCGGAAATAGCGTTGAGGTTTCTAGGGACATAGTAAAGCAGGTTACTATCATTACATCAGATTGCACGATATCGGTTAAGAAGAGGTTTCAGCCTGCCACTGCTCTTCGTTTTGCTAGTTAGACAGGCGATTGCCTGCTTGGAGTCAGACAGAATGAGGTAGCTTCCCAGGTTCATCCGTTGACATTCAGTCGCTCCATTGATGATCGCAAGAATCTCAACCTCCAAACTTGAGCAGGTCACCGTAGGGAGACCTGCAAAGAGTGTATCCTGTCTTATATTGTCCCAGATGAACAGCCCCAAGCCAGTATGGCCATTGTGAATCTGGTAAGCAGCGTCCACCATCACAATCTGCTGGTGATGGGGGAAAGCAATGCTCTGGGATCTTCTAGGTGAGTGGGAGCTAATCCAAGCTTTATGGAAGGATCGGCAGCGTTCATTGATTAACTTGACCCGACTAGCAAGCAGGGTGGCATGGTGCTCATGGACAGCTTTATTACGTAGACTCCAATTGTCCAACAGGTGACAGCACAAAGGCTCGCCCTGTGGTCGTCCCCCTTGGTCGACTGAATGCAGAAGGTTATCCAGTCGTTCTCACTGAGGTCGAAATGTGAGTTATCAGCTATCAGTTCCTTCCAAGTTTTCTTAGCTTCCGGGCAGTCACGTAAAGCATGGAGAAGAGATTCAGCAGCATTATTACAGATTGGGCAGAGTGGATCGACTGCCATGTGGCGGCGAGCGCGCTCAGCGTTAGTAAGGAGTGCCTTATGCTGGAATAACCAGAGAAAGAGGCGGATGCGTTCCGGCAACCTTGCCTTCCAAATAAGATTCCAACTTCCCAAAATGGTGGTTTCAATATCAGCTCGGAGCCAGCGGTATGCAGACCTACTGCTCAAAGTTACAGTGTTATCTAGCGGCCATGACCACTGGTCCTCACCACCAATAGGGCAGGGAGGAGGAGTAGTCCGAATCACCTGCCAAGATTGACAAGGTAGATAGGCCTTAATGAAGCTCCAGTCCCATTCACCGTTGTCCAGGCACATAGAGCTAACACGCAGATCATCAAGTGATGGAGGAATGAACCAGCTAGGGTCTATATCCATAATCGAATGATTATTTAACCATATGTCATGCCACATGTTAGTTGATTGACCATCATTGACGACTTTGCCACACATAGGTTGGATGGTGCTTAACTTGCTCTTTATGAAACTCCAGGTCGGGGAACAGGGTTTCTTCATAAGATGATCATTATTGATATATTTCTCTTTAAAAATTCGAACCCACAACTTCTCTGGTTCATTTAGAAACGACCATACATTCTTCAACATCAGTGTTGTATTCTGGTCCCGGGCGTCCCTGAGGCCGAGCCTGCCCCTATCCTTTGTAGTGGTGAGCTTCCTCCAAGCGACAAGCGGGATTTTCTTACTGCCATTACCTGACCATATGAAGGTCTGGACATGTTTATTAATATCATCACAGAGAGCCGGTGAGATCTTAACTGTCAGCATGGTATAGGTTGGTAAAGCCTGAAGCGTGCTTTTCGCCAAGGTGACGCGCCCGGCCATGGAGAGGTGTCGTGCTGCCCAACTGTTGAGACAGTCTTTAACTGCCGTAGTGATATGCCCATGTGTTTTCTTATTGATTCTGTGGTGCAGAATGGGAACACCAAGATACCTCCCAAGGTCAGATGTCCAAGGGAAGCCTAGCTTGCTGCTCACCAGCCTATGCTCTGTTGGAGTAACATTCACCGAGAAATAGCATTTGGACTTCTCTGTGGAGACGATTTATCCCGAGATACTGGAGAACTTCTGAAGGATAGAGTTAATACTCTGTGCTTGGCAGATGGAGGCTTCAGCAAAGAGGAGGATATCATCTGCGAAGCAGACGTGCGATACAGGCGTTCCACCCCGAGTGAGTCTAATGGGTTTCCAGGAGCCATCTTCAACGGCTGCTGTGATGGACTGAGACAGACGCTCCATACATAGAACGAAGAGATAAGGACTTATGGGGTCTCCTTGATGGACCCCTTGTGTTGCCTTAAAGGGTTGCAGCGGTTGACCACCCCACAGAATGGATGTCTCACCGGCAGTGATGATCTGCATGATAATAGACCGGAGCTTTGAGGGAAGACTCGTTCGCTTCAGGGTGTCTTCGACAAAACTCCAATGCATCCTGTCAAAAGCTTTGTAGAGATCTAGCTTAATACAAACCCACTTCTTTCTGGATGACTTTGCCCTCATTGAATGTATAATCTCTTGCACGAGGAGAACATTATCACTGATCTTCCGGCCTGGGATGAAGCTAGTTTGATGGTTGGAAACCCAATCATTAAGATAAGGTTTTAGACGCTCCACAATTAACTTAGAGAGCAATTTAAAGCAACCATTGTTCAATGAGATCAGGCATAAATCACTGCAGGTTGTCAGAGCTTTGGTTTTAGGAATGAGCACAAGGTGCGAATTCGCAGTGGTGGCGTCAACAACTCCAGAGGTGAAGGTATCATGTATTGTCTTGGAAGGGAAGGACCAACTGCAGTCCAATTATTCTGGATGAACTTGTTATAAACTCCATCTGGTCCAGGCGCCTTGGACGGGGCCATCATGAACATTGTGTCGTGTATTTCTTGCAGGCTGGGTACAACTTGTATAAGGGAGACTTCTTATGCTGTGAGCTGCTTGAAGGCTCCTGGATAGCATGACACCTCTGCAGGGTTGGGGTGGAAGGAGCACGATAGTAGGTTAGCAAAGAAAGAACGGACATGCCTGTTAAGCGCCTCAGGATCTGTGATCCAATCCCCCAAGTCGTCTTTGAGCTGGGTGATTTTATTATGATGAATGTGTGCCTTGACAAAGGATTGATAGAACTTCATGTTCCCATCACCGTGCTTGATCCAGTCGATGTGGGCACGTTGCTTCCAATCAAGCTCTTCCTTGAGAAGGATTTGGTTATATTTCTCCTGCAATTCGATTTCAGTTAGATTAATAGGGTCATCCGGGTTGAGTGCGGCTTGTACCTAGATGCGGCTGATACAGGCAAGGAGGTTGTCTTTCTCTTTACGTAACTTCCTCGAGTGATTGGCCTCCCATTTGCGTACAGGTTTCTGGAAATCTCACAACGCGGCGGGAAAGGATCGTGTAGAGTCCCATTGAGGCATTATGGCAGAACGGAAATCTGGGTCGAGAGACCAACTAGCTTTCGTTTTGAAGTAGGCACTTCTAGATTTCTTAGGGTAATTGGTGGGCAGAAGGAGGGGGCTATGGTCAGAACATAGCCGGGGAAGGGCAGTAACAGTGGCCTCCCTGAAGCTATGAAGCCAATCATCTTTAGTGATGGCATGGTCAAGTTTTTCCAGCAGACTACCTCGACGGAAAGTAAAGAAGTTGCCTTGTGTGCGAAGCTCCGATAGACCAGTGTTCAGAAGGACCTCATTAAAACGGGAGTAGGAGCTTCTATCGAAGTGCTTGCCTCCCTTCTTTTCAGAAATGTGCAGCATGGTGTTGAAGTCACGCATGACTACCCATCCAGTAGTTGCAGACGAGGAAATATTTTCCAGGTGATCCCACAGATGTTTGCGAGCCGTCGGGTTGGGGCTGCCATAGACGATGGTTAACAACCAACTCTTATCAATCTTCAAATGGATGAATTGCCTGTGATTCAGGAGGACATCCACATCACACTTACGTTGATCCCAGAGGATCCAAATGCCACGGGAGAAGCCTAGGGCCTCAACCCTGTGGGAAGAGGGAAACCCTAATTGGCGGATGACATTGTCAGCAACAACATCACTGCAGTGAGGTTCTATAATAGTAAGAAGATGCAGATTATAGGGGAACTTCATCTCCTTTATACGACGAATTTTCCTGTCTTGGCAAGCGCCTTGAATATTCCAGCAGCAGTACATTAAACAAAGAAGAGAGGAAAAGGTTGCTGCACTAGATGGCAGCCAGCAATCCATCAGATTGATGTTCTAGCTCTGTGCTCATATGTATATCAGTAGCGCCATCGGGTTGATCAGTATCAAACTCCAGGGCTCTTTTGGCTTGGTGTTGATGCACGTTAGCAGCATCGTCTTCGTCTGGTGGTGAGGCCTCACCTGTATCCGGTTTGCCTTTCTTACGGACACGGTCAGGACTAACAACAGATTGATAGACCACCTTGCGATTTCTCAAGATGACGAAACCATTACTGGGGTCCTTCCCTTTCCTATTGAAAGGTCTGCGAGGGTTCTGCCCTTGGGCGGATGGCGGGGCTTGGAACTGGAATGGCTGATCTTTATCGCCATAGGGAGTTCGGCCAGCACTGGTTTCATTACCCGCCAGTGTGACAACTGAGTTATCCGCCATCTGAGGGATACTGACTTGAGTGTCCGGAACTGCAGCAGCCGTGCTCACTTTCTTGTTCTTCTGCTTTTGTTTCCTGCTAACCACCTTGGTGAAGCCGTCATCATCGACCTTGGCTTCTGTATCCGAGACTGGAATGGGCCTCTCGGGATCTGCAGTGGTCGTCTTCTTGGTGTTGTTCTTCTTCAGTGGTTGTTTCCTCGGTTCGGGGTGCTTAGCATGGATTGCCATAGTGTACGTGACACCAGGCAAAGGGATCGATGTTACTGATGAGGACGCCTCACAGGTTTTAGCGCGAAAAGCCTGTTGACAGTCCTTATCCGCGTGGCCTACACGCCCGCACGTCATGCAGACAACCGGGAGGTTTTCGTACTCAAAACGGAAGTGCTCCCCGTTGATGAACACCGCCGGCAGCAGAGGTTTGGACGTCACAATCTCAACAGAAATCCTCGCAAATTTCCCGCGATGTTCCTAAAGGGTGTGTTCGTCCACTTTGATCATCTTCCCAACAGCGTTGCCAATAGACGTGAGCAATTGGTTTTGGAAAAGGAAAGCAGCCAGTTCAGGGATTCACATCCAGACGACAAGTTTCTTCGGGATTGGATCAGACAGGCGAAAGTCCGGCGACCAGGACTGCACAGATAGGTAACTTCCAAATATCGTCCACGGTCTGCCCGTCATGGCGGTAAAATAGTCATCTTGTCCAGAGAATTGGACTATGTAGTAGTCGTTCTCCAGGTCTACGACTCGGAACTCGCTCTTTGGCTCCCAGATGGAGTAGATCTTGTTGATTAGGGCCTTGAACCTGACATTGATGCCAACAGCCTTGACAACAACGGCGAACTTCCATGGCTCCAATAGAGGTTACATGGCGGTGTTGCGGATCGAGAAAGATGGGAGCACCCCGCTGAGATCCACGCAGATATCAGCCTCCTGAAGGACATCCGGTGAGATCGGGTTCTCATACGTAAGCATACCAATCGGTCGTCCACTGACCGTTTCTGCATAAGATGGTTTCACACCTTTCTCAACGGTGTGGATGATTTCTGTTTCCATTGTTGCACCCCCGACATGAGGAGAAATAGGAGGAGCCTTGTCGATCCCTGCGCCTTCCTGGCTGGAGATCGCATCACGCTAGATACTCTTACTTGGATCGGGCGGACGATGATGGTGTCCATGGCCTCGGCCGCCGGCAACAGTTCCTCCACGGCCGCCGCCGCGGGAGAACCCTAGGCGAGCGGACATGACGATCTCTTGAACTAAATGTTTTTTATCTTTTACAAGAGTTTCATACTTTCTTAATCTACAATAATCATATACCTGGCCAGGGTATACAAGTATTGAGATTAGGTAGTATGCACTTTATTTACTATCATATTCCTCACTTTTCATATCATTATACACACATGATTTTCCATTCTTGAATTTTCTTCAGGCATGACTTCTACATTTCATCTTGTATCACAAAGATAAGAAAAACCAAAAAGCATTTTAAAGAGCACTGAGTAAAATGTAAATTCTCATCTTCCTTGTGTCCTTATAGGACTAGTCAAAGGAAGTTCAAAAACAACTACTTTCATATCTTTAACACATAGAATCATGAAATGAAGTATCAGAATGAATATATTTCATTTGACCAATACCCCTTACAGTTATCTACCACTTTAGGTTGGCTCAACACATAGTGTCCAGTTATTTCATGTTGCGGCTTTTGCCTTTACTTAGTGTCCACTGCTCTGGTGCACTAGGCATTTATTATACTGGTGACACCAAAAACTTTGGCTTTTCAGAATATCTAGGCAAATGTCTCTAAAATTATAGAGACCTTACCTTAATTTATAGCTTATTGCCCCTCCTTGGGTACTACCATCACATATGTACTGTTTGTCCAAACTTATGGCAGAGTCTACTTTCTTGCCATATATTAATCTTTCCCACATTTCCACTGTTCTAACATGACCATATCACTCAGGAATCCTTTCAAAGTCCAAAGTTTCCACATTAAGGACTGAACCTAGATTGTAATACTAGTATCCAGTCTTCTATATGCATCACCATTATCCTAATCTGCCCTTCAAGAGCATAACATAGGATTCTTTATCCTGATCAGGTCAAGATGGGAATCCCCAGGCACTTGTTCCTCACTTGCCTGGTCCCATGCACCCTTTCCTAGTGCAACAACATTATCCTTAGCAATGTGTTCCTCTTGTTCTCCAGTCATTTTCAAGTTCTTCTTCTCCTATGTGAGAAGAAGATATTATTAGATAAACTGGAAGACACTTAGAACAGACTCTACAACCTTAGTCCTATGTCTCTGTAGACTCAGTGAACCTAGAGCTCTGATACCACTTAATTGTAATGTCTGTCTCACGAAAATAAGATTAACTAATGCGGAAGCGTTCACTAAGCCGCGGATTACCAAAAATCACTCAAAATTAAAACCTTTTTATCAAAAGATCCATCAAGGAAAACTTTCTCACATAGAACCAAAGTAACACTTTTTCATTCTTGTTCGAAGGTACATATTCGGTATCATCTCCTTCTGAGAATTACAAGCATTAACTGTCATGTCAAGCTAAATACAGGCAGTATAAAATCTCGAGGCACTGAGCCAAAATCTCGAAAGCACTAACTACTACTCTGAGGACCTGAGAGTATAGAGACGACACATAGGACTCTATCTACATCTATATAAGGCATAACAGCCAGTGTCTCCACCTGAGACTTCACTGCTGTCCCTACTGCTGTCGTTGTTATCCTTCTCCTACTGAAGGATTCCTATCACCTCGTCTGCATCCACCTAGAAAAAAATGTAGTTCCCACGGTGGTGAGACAATTGTAAATTACCCTAGTGAGAGATATAACAGTCTGCCAGTAACATTATTATTACAGCTTAATAAGATAAATATGCACAGAGGAATCATATTTGATTGACAACAACTAATTTAATGTCTAACATATTAGAATATTATTCTTTTTTGTTTCTTGTTAGTATATTCTAACAGATTAATCTTCTTATATTCCAAGGCATTTGTTCCTTGTTAGTATATTCTTATCACTAACGATTAGACATGATTTGGTTAAATATTTCTTATGTAATACAAGAGTGATTTGATTTCTTCTAGTTTTGTCTCATTTTCTATTATCATATTCACTCAGTTTTTTGTCTATACTTTAAGTATTCAAAGTGATAATTTTATTAAGCAAAAGATATAATAATTCATTACTGACAAAGGAATTGTTCAACATAATTGTTTTCCTCAGGAGTCCTCATGTATTGGGATTTTTTAGTGCAAGCTTAGACATGTTGTAGAACTTCGGATGGAAATGATGTTATATGCAAACTTGCCAAAATGATTCTGGGTAGAGCCATTTAGTATCATAACCCATCTAGTATTTTGTTTACATGCTCATGTTCTAGGTATAAAAACACCTTTTCATGTGTTTTATAACAAAATACATGCTAACAATCATTTCAGGGTAATACAGACTCTCTATTATTCATACATGAGAAGCAATACACACAAAAAGTTGGATCTTCAATCCTTACCATGTATCTTTATGAGATATAGCTCTCAACATTAGGACTAAATTTTTTTGCATATCTTATTCAAGAAACTCTATACTTCTAAACATTTTGTGTTTAACTAAAACATATTTCCTTGTGGAAAATACAACACTGAATATGGATATGAAGATGAAAATTCTGGATTATTCATCATTCTATCAATTTTATTGATAATTTTTGTCACTATTGGAAATCTCACAACACCTAATCAGAATGATCTCTACTATGTCTATATATGTCCCTAGGAATATTATATAAGTTGAAGATCTTTTATGTGTGTTACTAACTTCAATACATCCATAAGAAACAAATCTCCATGACAACCAATTCATAGAACCAATTATCTCTTTGTCAGTTATGAAACTTCTTCTTTGTAGGCAACTATTATTCAAGTACCTAGCATTCCAGATACTAAACAAGGACCTAATGCTAAACCAAGATCAAGTTAAGATGTGATTTCTGATTTAACTACACAGTGCATGTTGATATTTTTATTAATATCCACTTCATGATGACCTAAGGGAACTTTGGTGTAATTAAAATAAATCCACCTTATGCAATCTATGCTACTTTGAATCCACATGTTCAAAAAATGTGAAGGCTTCAGTGCAACTGATGAATGGAAGCATGGCATGAACAAAGGACTAATTATTTTCCATCCAAACAAAACATGGAGTCCAGTGAAAAGAGATACTAAGTTCATTGTAATACGCTACAAGTGGGTCATCAAAACTAATAAAAACATACATATTAGTAGAAAGACTCACATTAAGACTTTTAGCTTAGGGATTTCATGAAGTAGAAGGTATAGAATATATTGAAAACTTTAGTCCTATTGTCAAATCACCTAATTTTAAAGTTGTTCTAACTATTACTACATCTTATTATGACCTAATAAACAATTATATATATGTAACACATTTCTAAATGAAAAAATAGACATTGTTTTATATATTTAACAACCACCTCGATGTTGTTAAAACTACTCTTACCAAACATGTATGTAAAATTATAAAGGCTCTTTATGTTTTGAAATAAGCTCTAAGAGCTTGATATAATCTCAATAGCCTATTTTTTCTAAAATTAGGTCTTTTGGCAAGAAACTCAAATTCATCTCTATTTTTGTTGACTAGCGGTAGTAACTTGATCTATCCATTGTTGTATGTTAATGAGATAGTAATAACAATAAATTTAGGCACTATCATCTCAATTTATTAATCGACTTCAATAAGAGTTCTCCATTTGGAATATTTTCATCATCCCAATATAGAGCATCTTCTACAATAATGTTCTGGTGCACTTTAGAGATGCTAGATTTGAGACCAGATACTACTTCCTTAGAATAAGTTGAGCAAAACACGTATAGACTTCTTCTTCACCAAAATATGCATACAATGGTGTAGGAAGCCATGGACAGATCAGAGGGACAAGCTCAACAAAAGTAGTAAATAAACTTGTTGTCTCTCCATGTTTTCATCCATGGATCATGTCAACAAAGATATTGTAGGAAGGTTGGTTTGTGAGTTTGTATTTTTGTTGCAAAGTAGATTTAGAAACGAAGATGACTATAATATAGAATGGAGGTGATGAAGAAGTTGATCTCCTAATGTGGCTACTAAAGTGTCCCCTTCTCAATGTCATTCACATGGATATCATGAACTCCACTTTGCATTCTAAGGTCTAGTGTGGAAGGAGTTTCCTTTCTGTTGGCAACATGCTAGCATTTCACAACCTGTCCTCTCTCCTTATTTCCTTAATGATAATGATGACTGGTCAAAGGTCTCTTGAAGGTTCCTCTAGTTTCTCACAAGAGTTTCCTCTTAAGAGTTGTCAAGAAGGGTGTCGGACACATGTGTGCAAAAGTTTGACTGCCATATCCCTATATATAGAAAACATAGGGAAGTAGGGTTTCCATTAAACCCTAGGCAATGAAAAGTCGTGGTAGCCATTTTTCAATAGAGTCTATAAATAGTCTAGTCGGGCTATCATACTCAAATATAATCAGTCGACCAGACTCTATCAAATCAGACAATTAGTATGTCCACCCTATCAGTTGGAACCATCCTTTTCAGTTGACCATACTCTATCTGGGTGTCTGATTGGCCTACTCTAGTTGAGCTATTGGACCTAGTCTGGCTGGTTGACCAGACTCAATCTAGTCAATAGACTGGACTAGGCTAATCAACCGATAGAATTTAGTCTAGTGGGTCGATCAGACTAGTCCATTCGGACCATCAATGACTTAATTAGTTACCTAAATCTTTTAGAGATCAATTAATCATATGTCCATGATCATACTCCTTTTCCTTATACATCCTTTTGTGTGTGACCCTATAGGATCCAACTTGTATTGGTAGTGATATCAATAATCATAATACAAATTCATAGACAATGACCTATATCTATCAGGACTTCATTATCATTCATGTAATTGGAGAACTTAGAGTAAAACTTCAACCTAGTATCATGAATAGTGTTGCAGTGACCATATAATCCCTATGTAATGTACGTATGGAAAGTCATCCTCTTATCATGCAATCTATGTTCCTTTAATTAGAGCATACTATTTGAGGTATTCTGAGTTCAATATCATATATTGACTCACATGACCTGGGTCGTGCATTGCATAGTCTCTCTAATCAAGTGTATGAGATATCACTCCTAATAGAGGGAAAAATTCCATCTAAATCACTCACAATATTCCCCACATGTCATAGTGTACCCAATCACCATCTTTCTAGAAACTCCTAATTCAAAGTCATGTTGGGCTAGTGTTAGAGCACACACAACAACATGTGACTACCGTAGTGACTTCGGTTCAAAGGATACATTCACCACTGTCAATTTAAGTTATGATCTGACTTGTCATTATATGACTTCCATGTGTCAATCTCAAGGTGGGTTTATCCACTACAACTTGTTCTCTAAGAATTATGCATGTATCTGAGTTAATATCCAATGTAATGGCTAAAGAGACATAGTCATAACTCAGCATACATGCTAGTATTGATTATTATTATTGTTATCTTATACTACCCATAATAGTAATCGACTAGGGACAAAACAAGAATGAGTAATCTTATTACACACATGACCTCATGATCATGTCCTCAACACAAACCATTTGTCATCGAGTTAGAACATTATTAGGACATCATTTAGTTCATTCATTATCTCAATACTAAAATAAACATAATAAATGGAACATCCCTTTATGAATAATCAAATCTATACAAAATATCCCCTTTACAACTATCACATGATTTCTCTCAGGGAATATAACTAGTACTCTCCCAATTGAACTAGAGATTGTCATTCATGAACCTTAGTCCAATAAATCTCACATGACAATCAGTCTTCAGTTGTAAAAGTGTTATTAGTCAGGGGATCATTAATGTTGGTTTTAGTTAGTAATTTGTAGATCCTCACATCTCCGCATTGTACAATATCTCGTATGAGATGGTAGAACTGTAGTATATTCTTGGAGCATTGATGTGATATGGGTTCTTTATCTTGCGCCATGGCTCCATTGTTGTCACAATAGATCTCTATTGCACCTTCAATGGATGGAACCACTCCTAGTTCACTAATGAATGTCTTGATCCATACAACTTTGCTTTCTGCATTGGAGGTATTAATGTACTCATCCTTCATTGTAGAATCAACTACTATCTCTTGTTTATATTTTTTTTAGCACATAGATCTGTTATTATGGTAGAACACAAAACCCAATTGCAGTCGGTAGTCATCCTTATTGGTTGGAAGTTTGCATTGGTGTAACCTCTTACAACTAGATATTCTTCAGCCCCATAAATGAGGAATTGATCCATATCTCATCTCAAGTACTCATGGATATTATTCATGTAGTCCATTGACCTTCACCATGATGTGGCTGATACCTACTTGTCATGCTTAAAGTAGTGTCACACCATGCACAACAAATAGAGTTAGAGATATATGAAGAGAACCCTATCCTTTGGGTAGTGAAACTTCATTTGGTATCCATGTGGAAAGTAAAAGATAGCTACTCGGAGTGGTCACCATGTTTTAAACCAAAAAAGGGAAAACATGATAGGTCATTGAAGCCGTGATGTAAAATTAAGTTTTCATTTTAGTGGGATAGACAAAAAATATAAGGAGAAAGATAAACCGAGCAACTGGATTTGATGATATTTGCATTAATCATGAAACTTTGTTGAGTGAGAAATAATAGGGTATCAATAGTTTTGCCCTCTCAAGGCAAGGTTTGAGATCAGAGTGAGAATCGTAGGCTTTATCTAAGTCTTCCCCCAATTTTTCCTCATCAAAGATGTTCTCACAAATCTTGTGGAGCATGGAAGGCATATGTGATGTTTTTGTTACTCTAACGGTGAGTTGATGAAATAGTCATTCACAAAAAAAAGATTGAGAGTGAATTATTCTCTAGAGTCAACTTAGACTCTTAATGGTTGGCCAATCATTCATTCCACTAATGTTCTAATGAGCCATTTGAGGTTCATCTACTTAAAAGTGAATCTCATCATTTCTAAAGTTATTAAAATAGCATGATTGATTCTCTCACTAACTCATGCCTTCGTGAAAAAAATGTGCATCTAAATAGGCAATAGTGGAATGTGGTTTGTCAAGAGTTAATAATATCAAACGTTGATGATAATCCAAAATAGTGGTAGTTTCTCTATCTGTAACAATATTATTGACAAAAATAGTAATCATTCAACTTCGCACGCATCTTTAATTTTAATTACTATTATATTTCTTTTAGAGTGTGCAAATTAATATTTAGTACGATAACTATTAAAAGCCACAATATGGGGATTTTTCCTATCTTGGGTAGGTCTTGGATCATTGAGTTTAATGATTGTCTTAAACAATCTCTCACATATAAGGTGGCCTTCTGGCTAGTGATTTTACAAGTCAATTGTCTATTCTCTTGAAGCATTTGATTGAGATGAGGTTAGGCATTTAGAAAATTATCCAGAAAAAGATAGTATCCATGGCGTGTGACCCTAGTAGTTCATCATTTATCACCTAGGGAATAAATGAATGATTATCTTTGACTCTCTAGTTATCAATTTGGAAATTTGAAATTTCAGCCTTAAATTAGGGTCATAAATCAGTGCTGGAAATTTTCTTTATGTTCATGTCATGAGTTGAGTTTCTCAAACGATGTGTGTGTGAAAGTAAAGTTAATTTTTTGATCATTATCTGAGGTAACTTTGAATATTTAAGGGGAAGGGAAATGTTGATCTAATTTCAAGAGCATAATTTGGGACCTTGTGTTTAAGTGAAAAGGAAGCCTTGGGTTGGCTTAGTTTTAGATCATATTTTGTGATCAAAGTTATTATAAAGTAATGCATACAATCGGTCCACTTTTAGGTCTTGGTCGGGGACCGAAAAGGGTTGGATGATGGAAAATAGGGTTGGTTTCACCTTATGTCATAGTGTGAGACCCTAGTGATAGTTAGATCCAAGAATTGTTTTTCTTTTAAAAAAAGTAGAGTTTTAGGTTTTAAAGTCTATATTTGTCTATTTTAGTTTTCTACCAATTTTTTGGCATTTTATTGATTTTTTTCAATTTTCTATAAACTTTATAAGGTGGAAGTTCTAGTGAAAATCCAGGCACCTATTTGAAATTTTTGTAAAAGTTTTCTTTAAAAGGGGATAATGGGATGAGATTTGAGAATCCTTCTGATTTCTTCTTCACCCTAGATACGACCATGTATAGTAAATTGATCGAGCAAATGAGAGCAACGAATGTGGCGAGGTGAGAGAAGAATAGGTTGGCTGATTACGATGATCTATCACCTTTGTCTAGACAGATTGTAGCATTCTGCCATCTAGGCATGGAGTCATGGGAAGTTTCTCTATTACATCAACAATCATTCTTTCATACTACCTATTTTAATGCTTCTTTGTATGGGTTTTAGATGCATCCTTATTAGGGAGGGTACAAATTCCATGTTGGTCCTTGATGGTAAAGCTTGGTTTTTCACTTCCTGACATTATTAGTGTTTGTAGGTTGAAGATGACCTAGATATGCATTTTGATTTGGAATCTAGCTGTTTTTGTTGTTTTGATGCCTTCTTAATTGTTTGTCATGTGATTGAGCTCATTTAAGTTGTTGTGGAAAAAATATGGTGTTTTTATACGTGTGCCGATGGAATCTTGTGAATAGCATGAGGAGGACCCTTTCATGAATGATCATGATCATGGAAACAACCCGAGGACCAAGGCATATCCACGGTATGCATGATATATGTTGGGTTTTGTGGAAGCAATAGGCACGATAGAAGTAACAAAAAATTTCTCGATATACCCTACACGTAGATCTCTTGACAACGACATATTCAAAAAGAGGGTACAGGGATATACCTCATCCCTGTGCAAGTCTAGCTACGTCCCTTCATTCGGTGATGTGCATCGCTCCCCGCATGCACAAAGGGTCATTGTTCGTCCTTTGAATGCGGGAAAATTAGTGTCTGTGTCTCTACTTCATCCATGCAGATGGAGTGGAACTCCACATTGCGCTTCCTAAGCTGGTGGGAAGGAGTAGCCTTCTACTTGACGATGTGCTAGCGTTGATTTCTCTCTCACTTGGGGACAATTACGGCTAGGATTTTCATACAAGAGTGTGTCTCAATACCTCTATCTTGTGTGTTAGAGTGTGTCTAGAAAATTCGACCGTCGTGTCCCTATAAATACCAGAAGAAGGAAGTAGGGTTTCCCAAAACCCTAGGGAAAACAAAAGGTTGTGACTACATTTAAAACAAGCTGCTCGTAGATTATTAGAAGAATATTTTGGAATTAATAAATTAATCCAATTAATCATATTAATTAATTAACTAATTTCATCATCAAGCTCTAGTCACTCGCTCAGGATTAGCCAACCGACTTGACAATTTAAATCTAGTTAATTGGCTTTAACATTTTCACCAATTAACTCAGATTATATTCAAATATTATTTATAGTGGATTACCTAAAAGTTTAGGTAATTATTTTGATTTGGAACATTTCCCATCACGTCCCCTCTTATACTCCTATTCCAAATACATCCTATGTGTTTGACCCGATAGACTCCAAATTACATTGGCAGTTATATTCATAATCATATTATTTCACAAGAAATGATTAGTATCTAGACAGACTTCACTGCTATCCAAGTAATTGGAGAAATTGGATAACAACTTAACCTATCATCTGTAACTGGTGTTACAGTGATCATGTAGTTCCTTTGTCTCTAATATCCGGATTGAACTCAAGGCATGGAACCATCATCCTCTTCAACATTCAATCCATGTTCCTTGAACTAGAGCAGACTGTTTGAGATATATATAAACACAATATCACATACTAACTCACATTAGCATGGCCATTCATTTCTCATTCTCACTTATCAAATGGCCACGATATCAAACTCTTTTAGGAGGGACAAATCCCATCTACATCACTCATAGTCATCCCCATGTGTCAAAGTGCACCCCAGCACCACCTTTATGGCAACCCTTGTTAACAATCATGGTGGATGATGTCAAAGTACATTGAATGACATGTGATGAGTGTAGTGATTTTAGGTATAAGAACCTATTGGTAAGGTATGCCTAGAGAGCCAATCATGTGATGATTGGCATGGTATAAATCATAAAGGATTTGATTGATACTCTTAAAGGCAAGCTTCCAATTCATTTTGTTTCACTTAGTTATGAGATAATGAAGAAACATTATGAATTCCTAAAAATTGACAATACTCAATGACATATGTCTTCAAGTACATGACTTGGAGGATGAGATCATACAAATGTTAAGAGTGTGTACATTCTTTTCATGTCCCTTGTGGTTGTTACTGTGGAAGGTAAATTTACACCAGTAACACATAAGACTAGAGTGTGGATTGGTTGATGACAGAATCTCATTAGTCATGATACCGAAATATCAAACCAAGCACATAGATACATGTTAGAGAATAGTGTATCGAACAGGCCCACCTTGAGAGTGACACATGGAAACCATCATTAGTGGTCATAGTAATCTCTCATAGTGATGATGGTGATTGTGATTCTTATACCTAGAATAACTGCACTCATCACATATCATTGGGTGTGCTTTGACATCATCACATGCAGCCTTGAACATGGGTTGTTATAACAGTGATGATTGGGTGATTTTGACACATTAGGATTGACTGTGAGCGATAGAGATGGAATTTTTCCCTCATTCTGGAGACTGGTATCCTGGCTACTTGATAAGCGAGACTGAGAAACACATGTGCATGCACATGTGAATCAATATATGATATTGAGGTCACACTATCTCAGACGGTCTGATCATGGTTCTAGGAACATGGATTGAATGTTGAGAGGAGGATGATTCCATGCCTTGAGTTCATTGTTATTATCAGTGACAAAGGAATTATATAATCATTGCAACACCTTACATAGATTGTAGGTTGAAGTTGTTCTCCAACTTTTCATTCGCTTGGGTTACAATTATGTTCGATTAGGCACCATGCTTGTGATGTCATAAGTTAGTTATGGACATTCACTATCAACCTGATATGGGACCTACACACATAGGAACTCATCTAGAAGAGGAGTTTAATCTTGAATGATGATTGGATTGATTACTAAAGTGTTTAGGTACTCAATTCACGTAACATATTGGCTGACTGCACTGCCAAACGACCATCTCACAGGGTGAGATGACCGTTTGGAGTGCAAGATGAGCATTTCAAGTGCTGAGATGGCTGTTTGGGTCATCAAGCTAATCAAAATTCGAATTGGCTAAGATCTGCCCAAAATGATGTGTTAACCAACCGTTCATTCCATTGAACCGATCGGATCGGGTCGGGTCACCAGACAACCATCTACGTGAGCAAGACGACTGTCTTGCATGTGTGATATTTCTCAGTTAGGCTAGAGGAAAGTTCTAGATACTTTCCCTAGTCGTTTTTATTGCACACTATGTGTGGTGCAAGGAATTAATGTCTAGCATTAATGGGAACCGGATTTCCAATTTTATATGAGATTGGGAAAGTACCATTCGACCGTTTGACAGAACGCAATGCCCTTACAATGGTCTTGACTTCCATACAACCTTTTCATATCTCCCAATTTGTAAAAATCAAGATATTTCAGTCCCTTCCACTCCCACACAGATCCTGAGCAGACTGGGAACCCTAGCGCTAATCCCACCTATAAATAGAGGGGTATTTGGGGATTCCTAGAATACAACAATACAATGGAAAATCAGCTGCTCAGACAATTGATGTCCTCTCTAGTTGTGGTAACTGAGAGAGCCTAAGCAAGTCCTACTTGACAAGGGAGGGATAATGATGGTAGAGAACAACTAAGGATCATTATTGTGGGAGAGCAAGTTGGTGACTAGTACGCCAACAAGAGGGACAACTCCTTCCTATCTGTTCTAGTTGAACGATGAGAGTTACATTTGGTCTCTTTTGACTACTGTAGAGGCAGGAGTCCTTTGGATGCTACTAGGAGGGCAAAGTCAATCTGCAGTCGAAACTGCATGAGTCACTGCAGAAGTTGTCCCATCTGATGTTGGTGGTGAAGACCTGGATCTACACAACCATCGTCCAAGAGAAACTACAAGTCAGTTGCATTAAAATGAGTTGTTGTCGCTAGACTTACTCTAGGACCTGGTATAACTCGTTAAACCATACTCCCTATTTCATAGTAGTTGAAGTGATCTTGTTGTTATGGGAATACAGATAAATAAATTATTTTGTTCACACTGCCATACTCTGTGCCCGTATTTTCCGACAGTTGTATCAGATCCAGTCAATTTACTATGCTTTAGGATAATAGATGTGATCAGATTTTGGTTATACTATTTATTTACTGCATACAATGTGAATATTTAAACCATCTCATATGTGTATATAATCAAAGACCACATAATCCCAAGATATATATAAGTGTGTGTGTAAATATAAATATATAAGAAATTTGCATGCATCACCCTAAAAGTGATTTTAATGTTGGATGTGTAGCATGGCTATGGCCAATACCCAATATCTATGTGTGGTTGGTTGGTTTGGTTTTATTTATGTTTATCTCAGCCTACATATTGAACCTCTACCTCCCTCTTCCAAATGTAAAATTAATTTTTTCTTACCTTTGCTCCCCTTGAATGTAACTCAAAGTTTCACTTTACAATGTAATAGTTTTAATCAATACGATAGCTTTTTTCTTGAAATGACAAAGAAGATGACCATCGCAGGATGAGACGACCAATTCGTGAGACAAGACCATGGTCTGGAGGACCATGGAGAATAGAACGATGGATCCATATGACCTCCTGGTAAACCCAACCGACCGTTTGAAAGGAGTCCAAACATCAGTTGGACTGGAGGCCAGACGATCGTCCTTGATGACCAACTGACCGGCCAAGAGGCGAGATGACCAGTTAAAGGAAAATCTCTTAGAAATGTCACAATCCAGAGTATTTCTTTTCCTACTTCCACTGCACCAATGTACTCTACCTCTGTTGTAGAAAGTGCAACACACTTTTGCAACCTAGACTGCCAAGATATGGCTCCCCCTGCAAAAATGAAAACATACCCAGAGGTAGACTTCCTGTGATCAATGTCACCTTCCATGTCAGCATCAAAGAAGCCCTTCAGAACTAGTTTAGAATCAGCAAACATCAAACATGTGTTGCCAGTGCCTCGTAAGTATTTGAAGATCCACTTGACTACCTCCGAGTGATCTTTCCTAGGGTTTGAGAGAAACCTGCTCACAACACCAACCGTAAGAGCAATGTTAGGACGAGTACATGCCATTGTGTACACCAAACTCCCTACAATAGAAGAATAGGGAATCATTTTCATGTCCTCCTTCTCTACATCAGTAGATGGGCATGACTTCTTACATAGCTTGAAACAACCTGATAGTAAAGTACTCATAGATTTAAACTTTCTCATGTTGAACCGCTCTAAAATCTATTCAAAATAGCTCTATTGTGACAACCACAACCTGTGTTGCTACCTATCATGTGTGATCTGCATCCCCATAATTTGTCATGTTGGTCCCAGATCCTTCATCTCAAAGACTTTGGAAAGCTTTATCTTTAGTTTTTTTATCAAACTGACATCCTATCCCACTATCAACATGTCATCCACATAGAGTAGCAGAATGAACTTGCCATTCGGAAACCTCCTGATGTAAACACATGGATCTACACTTGTCTTCTGGTACTCGTGACACTGCATTAAATAATAAAACTTCTTTTACAACTTCCTAGGAGCTTGTCTCAAACCATACAAACTTTTCTTTAATCTGCAGACTAAGTGCTCCTTCTCCTTGACCTTAAAACCTTCCGCCTACTCCATGTAGATCTCCTCAACTAGGTCACCGTGAAGAAATTTTGTCTTCACATCCATCTGCTCAAGCTCCAGATATAGGCTAGCAACCAAGCCTATAACCAATCTAATAGAAGTCGTCTTCACAACAGGATAAAATATCTCATCAAAGTCCAACCCTGGTCTTTGACCAAAGCCCGTGACAACTAGTCTGTCTTTGTATCTAATGTCCTTGTTATTGTCACTTGCTTCGTCTTATACACCCACTTGTTATTTAATGCTCTCTAGCCCTTAGAAAGCGCTACAAGCTCATAGGTATCATTCTTCTATAAAGAAGACATCTCCTCTTGCATCGCCTGATGCCACTGTACTCTATCGCTATGAGTTTGTTCCTGATGATAAGTCACTGGATCCCCCTAATCAGTGAGGAGAATGTACTGAGATGTTGGATATCTGGATGAAGGATGACGAACTCTGTCAGACCTCCTCAATTGTTGCTCTGAGGACCTGGTAATGATCTTGCTCCCTCTACCCAAAAGTCTTCGACTGTGAATTTGAATCACTCAACTGTGCATCTAGAATGGGAACACTCAATGTGCTCTCACCCTACTACTTAGGGTGATCTTGCTTCTCTTCTTCATCATCTGAATATTGTACCTGTAAAGAAGTTGAAGCATCCTCATATTCATCATCAAAGAACTATCACTTGATCCTACAGCCTCTGTATCATCACTCTTAGGGTATGTAACTATTTTACTCTCACAAAAAGTCACATCTTTATGTCTTCTTATGGTCCTTCTTATAGAATCCCATAACCGGTAGCCAAATTGTTGATCACCATTGCCAAGAAAGATACATGGCATTGCTTTATCATTCAACTTTTACCTCTTTTCCTTCAGAACATGTGCATAAGCCTTGCATGCAAATACTCACAAATGAGCATACGAATCTTCCTTTCATGGCCATACCTTCTTAGGTATATCAAAACTAAAGGAACAAATGGAGATCAACTAATGAGATAGAAGGCAGTGCTCATTGCCTCGCCCCAGAATGTCTTTGGCAACTTTGCAGTCTTCAACATGCATCTAACTTTCTCCACTATGGTATGGTTCATTCTCTCAGTTGTACTATTGTGTTGTGGTGTGTTGGGCTCTGTCCTTTCATGCCATATTCTGTGTAGCGTGCAGTAATCTTATAACTCTGTGAAGGTGTACTCTCCTCCATTGTCTATGTGAAGACAGTTCAACTTTTTCTTTGTCTCCCGCTCCACCATGGCATGAAATTTTTGAAAACACTGAAAGACATGATCCTTGGTCTTCAACAAGTAGGCCCACGCCTTCCTAGATGCATCATCAATGAATGTGACAAAATGCCTATTTCCACCCAGTGAAGCTACCTCAAAACAGACCAAAGACATCTGAATGAACTAGTTGCAGAAATTGTGACTTCACCTTTGATCTTGTCTTGAAAGAAACATGTTGATGCTTTCATGTCTAACATGCATCACATGAACTAAGACCATTATCCTTGCCAGAAGTAATAAATCTCTTCTTTGATAAAATCTTCAAGCCTTTCTTGCTCATTTGACCTATCCGTCTGTGCTATAGATCTATCTGGTGATCCTCAACTGCATATGTATGGCCTCCTTTCAGCACCTTAAGTTAGTTCTTGTATAATGTGTGACACAATTTTCCTCATATAATAACCAAATCCCCCTTGGTGATCTTGCATTTCCCACCACCAAAATCAAGATGACAACTTCTCTATCAAAAAATGAACCACATATCAAACTCAGACACAAATCTAGAACGTGAAAAACATCCTTCAGTGTGAGTGTGCAAATGACACTTGTTTGAACACAAATGTCTCCAATCCTGTTAATTCTGGAGAAGCTAGAATTTCCCATGTTCACCATCCAAAAGTCACCCCTCATGTATGAAGTGAAGAATTTCTTACTCAATGAAGCATGATAGGAAGTTGCAGTATCCATCACCCACTCAATATCATCATCCTCAGCATGCAAACACTGCTCTTGGACTGTTAAGACCACATCATCACCATCGTACCTATCATATGAGATTGTCGTTGCAGTATTCTTGTTGTCATCTTTCTTGTCCTTGGCTTCAGTCCCATGTTTCTTTTTTCAAAACTTGCAATCCCTTTTGAAATGACCTAGCTTGCCGCAATGGAAGCACCCTCTACTACTCTTTGACTTCGATTCACCACATGACTTCTCATGGTTTTGGGACTCACTACAGCTCTTGGATCTACCACGGTCTCTCGCTCTATCAATGCCTCTACTTTCTGTGAAGTGCACCTCTGATCCTCTATCATCTGAGGCTCATCATCGAGTCTCTTCATTCAGTAGAATACTCTTCACCTAGTCAAGTGTCAACTTGCCTTCCTATGCAGAGTTGTTGACTGTCACTATGAGCATCTCCCGACTGTCAAGTAATGATCCTAGAAGAAGTAGAGCCTGGAGTCCATCATCAAGAACCATCTTCATGGACCTCAGTTGATTTACAAGGCTTTGGAATTAATTCATATGTTCGGAAATTCTTGTACTGTACCGCTACTTGAGGTTCACCAACTTTCTAATCAAGAAAATTGTATTTGTAGCAGTCTTCTGCTCATATAAATTCTTGATCTTCTTCCATATATCTTTGTCATTGGTCTCTTCTGAGACGTGATGGAACACAGAAATGTCGATCGACTTTCAAATTATTCCAACGGTCTTACTATTTACTTTATTCTAGTCTGCATCATACATACTCTCTGGCTTTTGTCCCTCTATCAGATCATATAAATCTTTGCAATAGGGAATATCCTCCATCCTAGGTTTCCAAATCTACCCATTTGTGCTTGTCAACTTTATCATCGTCACATATTCATCCTTCCCCATCTAGACCAGTATATGCAGCATGCACTATGATACCACTTCTTGGGGATGTTGTACCGCTAAGGTCCCGGATGTGATGAAAACTTATTGCAGAAGTGTTACCGACAAGCATATAAACCCAAAGAGGAAACATCATATTTAACATGGAAAACACTACCCAAGACAACGAGAGAAAAAATACAAGGTAATACTGACCAACAAGTACTATGTAATTAAGATTACAACTCACATTGTCTGGATATAATTACCTCTAAATCCAGGTATCCCTCCCCACATGAGAACAAAGATGAGGAAGAAGAGAATCACACCCACTATGTACAAAACCTCCCTCTTTTGATCTCCTCATGAAGCCAATGTCGTTGCTGGGGACTTCTTGATGTCGTTGTGACCACTGACTAGGTCAGACTGTTAATGCTATGGAAACATTGCATATGTAACCGCCAACTGCTACTTTACTCCAAGGAAAAATCACTGGCTCTCTCTTATCAACTAAGAGAGCTACTATGTCAGTGCGCCCAATGTGTCACCAACTGTCAGCCTCTACTTAACTTCAAGGCAAAGTCATTGACCATCTCTTATTCAACCAAGACAGCTACTCCAGTTGTTCTTATTTTCCAGCTCTTCTACTACAGAAGGCACCAACAAGCAACAAGATGGATCATACCCCAACTGGTGGGATGTCTCAATGGCCTCCCCTAGGGCCTCTATGTTATGTGGTTGCAACTAGGAATCCTTTTCCAACTCTGAGTCCAACTCCACATTGCACATAGGAAACCATCTTCTTTCTCTTTTAGATTTGACTCATATTAGGATTGGTAGCATAATACAACTCCTACTCAAGTCCAAATCCAATTAGGCATGGGCCGCATCCTTTTCCTATTCCCAACTAGAAAAACCAAGACTCAAAGGAGTTCAGAACATTCAATGTAAGACCAGAAGATAAGAAAATGAAGCCAACTAATGTCCATGGCGACGAACTTCCTAGAAGGACCTAGAATCACAGAAAATGGGGGAAATAGACTGAGATACCTACAATATTGCTAAGTCTCAACTACTGCAGATTCAAGAGGTTCCTCATAGATTGGGTGAGGCTCACATAGGAAAACCACAATAGGGAACACCATTGAAACCATTTGTGTGAAATGTTGTGGAACATTAGGCTGATCCCAAAAGCACAAAAGAGTAGAAACCTCACAAAATTCTACATTGAACCAGGGTACCATAACTGAAAAAAGGAAACAAGAATCACACCTCAATTACTAAACATGTAAAAAGTTTCATTGCGGTTCCTAGAGTCGAACCCAACCCTTTTTCTGAAGCCACACCCTTTAAACCAACATTGTCAACTCCTCGGAGCAGTCGCTAGTCATCAAAGCTGGGGAGTTACTCATGCGAGGGATTGACATCTCAAAGGTAGAGGATAACAACACTTTAGGGTACCATGATGGTTCTTAGAAGGTAAGAGGATATCTATTTATAGAGGATGAAGGTCAAACATGATCAGGATCCTCACTAGTCCTGGAAGAAGATGAGTAGGAAGATTGTGTTGTCGACTAGGTTCTCAGAGGAATGATGCCATATAATCTAGAGAATGTCAAGATCACCTCATCGTAAGGAATGACATGTAGAGGATATATCGAGGTAGAGGATCAGGATGAGAGAAAGGGATTGAGGGAAGAGGGTCCAGCTATATAGTGGACAACAGAGTCTAGCAGTCCTAGGACATGAGGAAGAAGAAACTTCTATAACGGTGAGATGATTAATTGGGCCGCTCTGTGGACTTCAACTAGTGTGACACTGAGAGCTTAGAAAATTTTGAATAATAACATGTGATAGGATAAAGGGTTCAAATCTTTTTCCCCCAGTCTCTATCCTCCACTCATTACCTACACATCTTGATCATCTTTTTTGTAGTAAGTAATCGGAATTTATATTTTGATGAGGAGCATCATCCAGAACATACAGTTTACATTTGCTGAAATAGTGTCATGGATATAAAAAATTACAACCCCCGAATAAAATGGCAGTATAACCTAATTAGACTATAGTCTAATTGGCAATAGGATTAACATTTAGATAATTTTTTATTGACTACATTTAGACTTCCAGGATTCCAATTAAATTGAAAATTGACAACTAGACTAATTAGGATCTAAAGAACACGATTATGCACTTTTATTTGGATTTTGATATCACCTTATATGAGTTTGAGTACAATTATGATTTAATACAATTATCTTGTTATATATTATTACATTTTACCATTATCTTCTATATTCCATATTTAGACTTAATTATCCTCATATTATAAACATATGGTATTATGTTAGATTATCTTATATGAAATAGGTTGTTTTGTTATATTTCTAATTAAGCTAATTAAGTTCAACATTAACTCAAATTATGGCATGTTAATCATTTTAACTTATATTAAACATTTAATTAGTGTCACATTATATAAATTATTATTCTCCAAGTAATCAATTACTTAAATTTATTCACATCATGTAACAATTCTAGACATTAGTCATCCACTTGAAAATATGTAATTGTCATGAATCCCAATGGAGGCGTATTTAATAAACCACTTGAGAAGTTTGTCTTTCTCTCACATACTTCAACATTTCCAAATTGGGCCTATCAATGAATTAATTGTGTCATTCATTGTAATTCAATTCAACTTGCTAAACCTACATTTAACCATTCAGGAACTTCTAGATTATAGTTTCAACTATTTGAATACATATCTCGAATACAACTAAAATATAACACATCTTAGATACAATTATGACTGGTTTTGTAACAACTTCTATACAACTTTGACTTCTTAAATATATAACCTAAATAGAATTTATCTAATCAAGTATATTACACAAATACCTTTCGAATATAGGTCAATAGGATTCTAATTTGAAAAAAATAAAATCATGTCCCCTTATCAAGTCATAAAAGCATCATATTCTAAAATAAATATGCATAGTTGGAAGAGAATCTTCAGTGTGGGCCATTTTACATACATCAAATATGTAATATGATGCAATTTTATTGAGTAACAAAAATTATCTAATAAAAATTCTTCTAGGTTTTAAAACTTAATGGCAATCGCAACTAACTCACAAACAAAAGCACGGATCAATCATAGTATAGTAAATGGTCAAACACAAAGAAAAACATTTTTAAGAAATCACCTTTCAAACCAACTATTAAGAACAAAATTTTAAAGTAGTTATTTAGGAATAATTACAAACAAAATATTGAACTAATGAACAAAAGGCAAAGAATGGATTAAAATAATGGTTTAATAAATATTAAAGGAACACTAGGACACTTGGGTTTCACAATCATCACCTATATTCCTATCCAACTCATTACAACTAAAAAAACTCAACAATTAAACTAGGATCGTGTGAATTTTCCTCCTTATGGAATGTGAATCACACAATGAATAAATTCCGCATAGGCTCGAGGTCTCATTATCCACAATTAAAATTCAGTCGTCTTGTAGGATCCTTTTCATGATTGCATCCACAATCCTACGCTTCCCTCAGAAGATCTAATCATAAATAAGTGGTATCTACACTCAAGATTAAAACCAACATACAAATGAGAGATCAACTCAAGAAGCATGCATAAATCTAATGTAGAACAATCTAACATAAAATGAAAATTGAGTATAATAATAACTAATATAGAGTATGGGCAATGTCTCCAGTCCCATGCCCTAGTGATAAAGTATACATGCTCATTGTCATGGCAAGAACAAGATATAAAAAGAAAGAGAAGAGATCATGTCTCTGATGAACAAGAAAGAAGTAGCCAGACTCTTTGACTTCAGCAATCTGCTCCGACCACGACAAATCTAAAGAACTTCCCTAGGATGATCTTCCTCCTTGTCTTCTCCTCTTGCATGTTGCTCCTAAAATGTGTTATGGACTTAGAGTGAATGGAATAGCACGAATATTAGGTCGGGACTCCCTTTTGATGTAAAATTAGTCTCTTCCACCGAGTGTGTAAGTGTGCTTTGCCTCCCACATGTTGGCTAAATTGGACATTATTATAATCCCTTTGTTTTCATGATAACAAACATTTATTTCTTTTGGTTTTAACTTGCTACTTGAGTGTTTTAGGGACAAGCATATAAGGCGGTGGATAGCGAAGACTTGGAAGATCAATTTGCTAAAATTGCTTTATTTTCATGATTGTAATCAATGTAAAAACTTGTACAAGTTTATAATGTACAAGTACTTAGATATCATGTAAATCAAGCGTTTAGATCTTCCTATCCACTCATAACACTTAGATAGGTCATCCCTTAAGATAGTATCATAATTGCACATTGATACACACACTTAGTAAATGAATACATTGAATCAATGATATTCTCGATCGAAAAAAACTTCGACCGAGACATTCTCAGTCGACAAACTCCTCGACCGAGAATAGACCCTCCTAGCTGTTAGACTGAGTTAGAAAAGTAGTTGGGAGTTGAGTTGAACGTTGCAATACACTTACTCCAAACTTACCCTCAGTGGACAAATTCCTCGATCGAGAGACACTAGGTCGACAAACTTCTCGACCGAGAATAGTTCTATCTGCACTTTTCAGAACTAATCAATTAGTTGTTACAAATGCAATTAATGGATAACTAACGGCTATTTTAGCACTAAGAACACCCTAGAAGGTGTCTAGAATGTCCCCAAGCATTAGCAAACCACTCCTATAAATAGGACAGTCATAGGACACCTCAAAAAACAACTTGCATACACAATTACACTTGAGATTCAATCCTTTTGAGCAAACAAGTTGAGCTACACTTGCAATCTATTTTCCTTGAGCTCTACATTAATGTCCTATAGGCTGATATCTCCTATCCACTATGCATCCATGCCCATCCACTTTGGTTAGGAGATCAAACTCTTGATATAGGATCAACGCGTTGTACTCAATTGGTAACGTTGTTTCCTTCTTCCAATCTTGTTCCTTTTATTGTATTTTGTTCTCCTTTACTACTCCTAGGTTGGAGGCTGTGGAAAGGAGGTTGTTGGAGCTTCTTCAGGTGGTGAAGGTAGCTCGGTGTGACTTTGGACTACTTCTAGAAGGTCTCAATAGGAAGCTACTTCAAGGAGGAAGGCTACTTCAAGGGGGAGCTTGAAGTTACTTCAAGTGAAGGCTGCTTCAAGGTTGGTGAGACGACTTCGGGGTGAATGTTGTCCAAAGGGTTGGGAAGGTATTTGTAATTTTATGTAACATCCTTGCGAGGTAATAAAATTCAAATACTTTCAAAAACCCAATTGGAAACAATTTGGTAGTGGACTGACTCCCTTAGTATTTGCTAAGGGTGGAACCACTCTAAACGTCGTGTCTCCTTCTCCAACATTCTTGTGATTGTTTATTTGGTTGAATTAATTTTAAAATTATCATAAAACCCTATTCACCCCCCTCTAGTGTTTTTCACCACACTAATCGAGCGACTAGCTTGTCTGGTCAGGCCATTAGCCACTTGGTGGTGTGATCATGGAATTTTGGTCCATCGACCAGTAATACGGATGGACTGATCTTTGCTCTGATAAATCTTCTATAGAATCTGTTGATCGATCCATCCTAGGAGGGGATCGTCTGATCAAGTTGATAGTTGATGTTGATGTAAAGCTCTAACTTTGGAGGCATTTTTGGTTGGTCGTCCAACTAGCAAGGTGGATCGTTCAATCAACCCTATCATTGGGGAGGAGCCCACTACATGTGAATTGAATGATCAAGGGAGTGGATTGGTCGATCACTCAATCATGAAAATTTATTAGAGTTACTGTAAGTTTGGACGACCCTCTGATCGGACAATCTATGAGGGTGACCACCCGATTCAGAGCTTGTATGAGATATGCTTAGAATGGGTAGGTTGGTCAGCCAACCATGAGATCTAATCTCCTGATCAACATGTCTGACTTCTGTTTTTTAACTCCATTTTTCTATGGAATCATTTTCAATTCTTGATCATGAGATTGAGCTAAGAAATATATCTTGCTCTTGAGTTGATGTGTGCCTTCTTCTACACAAGAGCAAGAATTTCGATCAAAATCCTAGTATTTGAGGATAAGAACAAATTTGATGAAACGAAGTAAAATATGATGCAATTGGCAACTAAAATGAGAAAAAATAATCAAGAAATCACAACGAAAAGGTGAAGAATATGCATTCATTAAAATACCAAAAACTTTAACCTTTGCTTGTCCTTGAGTGATCACAAAATCAAAATAACTAATTAAATAATACAACTAGCCTATCATCGTCTCTTGCACAACATCACTTGATTTTCTACAAACAACAATGGCTAAGCAACTCGATCTCATGGAATCAAAGAAAAATTTCGCCACTCAAAACATTTCAAAGATATATACATTTTTGATTATTATTCTGCTCCCTTACAAGTAGTTTGGGCGTCATCTTGTAAAAAAAGAAGGTAATTTGATACATCATCTGTAAACTTATAATTAGTTTGTAAAGAAACTTAATTTTGATCCTTTTTACAAAGATGAGAAATAAAAATAAATACGTTTCTAGATTATAAGGATATAGTAAATGTGACAAATAGAATCTGACAACAATATTGAACAAGTTGATAACCACATATAGTCGCTACCTTATGTGGAAGATGGCATATGTTTCAACATTGGCATTCTAAAATATTAGAGCTTTCCAAGATTTAGGCCAAATCAAGGTGGGGACAAACGGAACTGCAACAAAGTCTGTTGGCGCTTCGTAAATGACTCTAGGACAAAATTGATAGAACTCATCGAGAACTTCTTTCAAGAGATAGAGTATATGTTCATGGTCGCGTGAAAATTTTGTTAAAGAGTGTTGACAACTGCCAACAGCCCGGATTTACTTCGATGAATCGTCGCATGTCCGCGGTCCAAGATTCCAGTCGGCCGTAATCTTCCATCACCCACAACCGTTGTGGCCAGTCATCGGTCATGAAATCTACTTCAACCAGCTTAACGCACAATGGCCCTCCTCCGGCAGCCCTTGTACCCACTTTGACCGCCGTCGGCATTCTATTGTCGTACTCGACATCCCCAAACATCGGCAAGGGAATCAGAGTGAAATCCTCGTCGTGCACACCAACAGAGAGTATGGAGGCGTTGTTACCTGTGGCGGTGGTCATCCAGTGCAGTCTCCCCTCTACAAGAACAGATGGGCCGAGAACCTCATACTCCCAATTACCTTGCGGGCAGCATCCCTCCACTCCCATTCACTTGCCTTTGGGTGCAGAGTGCACACACGGGCACGGTAGTAGGGGTTTTGTTGGTTGGACGAGGGGACAAAATTGAACACCTTGTAGACCTTCTCCGCTTCATCGAAGGCTAAGCCGGTGCTACTGAAGAATTTCCTCCAATACCCATCAGTAATATGCTTCCCAGAAGCAAAAGGGTCAGCTGGGAGGGAAGCCCAGCGGTGTAGCAAAGGGTTACAGACATAAACTGGGTGGCCATTAGAACAGAGGAGGAGGAGGCCATCACATGAGGTAGCCACGGCAAGGTGCTGCATTGGGCAGAAGTCCTTGTACAAGAGATGGAACCTCGTTGGCTTTTTGGCCGGAAAGAAACCACACAAGTAGCCGCCATCATCATGGCTGACACCGTCATTGCCCAAACCTTCGACGGTGAGCATCCTGCTGAGTTTGTAGCCTAAGCAGGTCGGGCTCTGGAAGAGTATGCCTGGAGAGGAAGACGAGTATGCGAGAGAGAAGAATCGTTCTTCTATGAGGGAGCGCCACGACCGGCACACGTGCCTAGCCACAGTTGCCAACGTTTGCATTGGCAGCCGTAGGAGGATTTCCAAGACGATATTATCCGGCAATTCCTCTATCTTGAAGGCACGAAAGGATGCACCGTCGATGACGCTTCTGATTGCTCTCCAGGCCACTTGGCCCATCGTCTCTGCTTGCGATCATCCATGTCTCTCGTTTTCTTCACCGAGAGGATCAAGTAGCAGTTGAGGGAGGTTAGGGGATGAGAGACGTTTGCGATATTTTATCAAAATCCGTTGGAGGAGGGATTTGATCAACAGGATTGCGATGCTTGATTTATGATCTCCTCCTTTGTAGGGGAAGGACGCTCTAGACCCTCTTTGTATCAACGCAGATTTCACGTTAACGGACTTGCTTTTGTATTCCTAGTTGCTTTTGTATTCTTAGAAGGGCATGTATTCCAGATTAGATAGTGATTCTCGTTAATGGTTCAGTTGAGAGATTTCTCGTTTACGGACTTGCTTTTGTATTCTTAGAAGGGCATGTATTCCAGATTAGATAGTGATTCTCGTTAATGGTTCCGTCGAGATCGTGATTTCTCGTTCGGATTGTTCGGTAGACCCGCGTCTGTTAGTCCAGGTATAGATTGGATACTTCCCTCCGACTCCACAGACTCTTGCTGCTTTTGTCTTCCTCCGTGAAACCCATATTCATATCTACATTAGTGAACATGCTTGCACGTTATGTAATACATCTTACTTCTTATTTGATCAGTACCTAATTTATTAAGGAAAAGAATCTTCCAATTTCTACCATAACTTAAGTTCATATATAATCTGTTGTATTCCTAACAACATTTGAGATTACGATGTTTACTCGTACCAGTGCTTGGAGTTCGTCTCTGGTTGATTCTTTGCAACAAAAAGCTCGGATGATTGGCACATTCTGTATAAAAGAAATATAAAGAAGGCATCATGTTCCATAGTGGTTGGGTGGAGAAATAGCAGCTTGCCCGTGTCCATTTTCTGGAAATAAACGCTAACTTGGCGAACAAAATTGTGTCGATAAACATATTTATAGAACTTCTAGTTCCAGCCACACTTGTTGTGCATAACTCAATGTCTGGTTCCCGCCAGGCATGGAACCTCTCCCATTACATCGTGCCTTACTCTTTTTCGAGTCTGAGGATGAGGCATCCAAAGTGTTTGTCGATATGCCTCCAAAACTGAGGGGTTTCGAGATGCACCTCCAACAAGCCAAGCTACATCTCTTAGACCGGCAGAGAAGCTTGGCTTGCCTCTGGTTGAATGATATCTCTTTCGTCTGCAGGGATGAGTTTTCAAGCCGTCACATGGTGGAGTCTTTTTGTATTTTGAAGGCCATAGCGAATTGGAGAGAGACACTGGGAGATAAGGCGGGCCGCCTGGTCCAAGTTATTGTTTTTGAAGAGGACGTACCAATTGTGATGGAAGTCGACTACAACGATCTTCGTTTCTCTATTAAGATCTCTATAGTGACCTTTCTCACATCGGGGAAGGGGGATCCAATCCTTGGGGTTCCGTTGGAGGCCTTGAGGCCGGATGCTTTGAGGTCAGCTCCGGAGGTTGCTTCTGTTGCTCAGCCATCTATTTTGCCTGATTCTTTTGACCTTCCTCCTATAGCTTTGGACTCAGACCATTTTCAGAAGGTGTTGGATCAAGATGGTCGCCGACAGCTTCTTGCTCAAAGGAGACTTGAGGACTTCATTGCACTTTTGATGGGCCCCCTCCTCCCTATAGAACAGGAGCCCGCTGAGGCCTAGGCCAAAGGTATGGGAATGTCACTCCTTTGGTGGTAGATCCTTCTCTGACGATGATGGGTGATCGTCAGATGATGATAGGCTGAGCAGGTACTGTGGTAGTGTTTATGAGTATGGTGATAGTTATGATAGTGTACCGGAGCGACGTAGAAGCCATAGGAAGAAGAGAAACAACCTTTGATTTTGCCATCTGCTTTTGATGATAGGATGTTTGTTCTTTTTTTGAGGTGGTAGCAGATATATTTGTTCCTTGGTGGACTGGTGGTGGCGGTTTCACTTACAGCTGAGGGACTGTGTTGGGAAGGTTGGTGGTTGGGTAGGTTGGATAGAGTTGATAGTTTCTTTTTTTTCCTTTTTGATGCTCGAGATAGATCTTTTTTCTCTTTTCTTAGGATAGTTTTTATTTGAATGCTTCCCGACGACGTTTGACATGTGTGGACGTTTTACGTAGTGACGAGATGGTGTCTGTGATGGTCTTTTTGTTGTGCCTGCATTAGGATGCAGGATGAATATGAATGACCCATTTTAATTTAAAAAAACTCAATGTAGAACTGATATGTTATGTACTTTAACCAATAATAAATAAATAAATGAAAGGAGAGGTGGAGGACGAAGTTTTGCTAATGTAATAAAAAAAATAATCAATCCACAACTGATAAGGGAGTTGTTGTTCTTAATTCATAAAGTTAAATAGAATTAAGCTTGAACATGCTTCAGACATATTAATAAGAATAAAATGTTAGACTTCTATTAAGTAGGGATACTTATATATTACGTTCGTAATAAATTTGGTTCCTTAATTATGTATGTTTTGCACTGTCTTTTCCTTATTTGATTAGACTCTCTATTTAATTTCATAATCAGATTTTGATTTCCTACCCTTCGCTTATGAGATAGGGTATTTTCCTTATCCTTCCTTTATAATTATATAATTTAATGGGGTTAGTGTTTTTTTAGAAATATATTTGTCTAGCAATTGAGATATTATTCTTTTTCTTATTGAGAAAATACTACTACAGAAATGAGATATCTCGTTGGTTGTTTTTTAAGAGAAACCGATGTTGTACCCTTTAGTGCCAGTTGTTTAAAAACAACCGTCATGGTTGACCAGTTGAAAACCAGCTGAAAAAAATATGGGGATGCATTTTATTTCTATCATTGGTTGTTTCTCAAATCAACTGACGTAATATATTACCTATGAAAATAGAATTTTGCACAAAGAGTTTACAAGGTATTTCTTTTGATTGCAATATCCTACGTTGTCAGTTCTTTGTTAATATTTGATGGGCTAAATGACTACGCATCAAACATCTCCATATAATTCTTATGTGTATATATCAATGGTTGTATCTACAATGACCGATGAGATATGTGTATGATCCATGTGTCTCGCAGAAATTTTTCCACTCCAATTGGTTTTTCTCATCGGGTGTCTTCATCCTAACCCAAGATGTAGGATTTGTTGGGTTGCATCTGGGTTGTAGAATTAGTCGTCGGATTTGTCTATCCAACTGATGAAAAAGGTATATGTTTTTCCAGTGGGTTTGGGGTTGTGATGAATGCATATTTGGTTTGGGGTTGGACCAAATTGCAATTCACTCACTTATTGATTTATTTTGTAAATATTTATCTACTTTCTCAATTTTTGTAGGGTTTTTCTCCAAAGTTAATTTCTGACCCACTGATCCTACGAGACAGTCATCTCACTAGGCCCAGAATATCGGCTCAACCCCAATAGATCTCATGATTCAACAGTCAAACGACCACTTTTGGCCTCGACTCAAATAGCTACTTCAACACGCCATACGGACGTCTCAATTCAACGATATAGTTGTCTCATTAACCTAGATGAGCACCGAAGTGAGCCCAGACAGCTGGGTCACTTGACCTAGAATCAAATCCTTTCTCAAAAGGGCACTGCCACTTGATTAGGGTTCCAAATCTTTGATCACGTGCACTGCGGCACGAGACAGGCGTCCCACATAGTCTAGACGTTGTCACGAACATTACTTCAAGTCCAAATTTGCAACCAAATGGTTCCGCCACTACCCTCTTTAGGGTTTCGATCCAAAGGTTCTAAGCCCACAACACATCATCACCAAACGACCGTCTCAAGTAGTGAGACGGCCGTTTCCTGGCACGTGATCAGTGTTTTCATGCAGTTGCCATTCCCTTGTTCTTTCCCCCTTTTTAGAGCTTTCCACCCCTCCTTCCCCTATAAAAAGAGGGGGGACTCCACTAAGAAATGGGTCCTCATTTTTTGTACTACATTTTACTTTGAAGCTCAGTTACTCTCATTCTTAGTGTAATCTTTACATTCAAGCAATAAAATTAGTTCTTTGTTCTAGATCTAGATCTTGCTCTTTCTTTCTTGTTCTTGTTCTTTCTACTCATTCTTTCACTTGGCGAAGGACATTAAGACATCGAGCCATTTAATTGTCACCATCTTTGATCTCCTCAGAGATTCTAGATTTGTTGTCAATGGCTTCCTATCTTTTTCTCCTTGTATCTCCCTTCCTCGCTATGAATAATGAGTAGTTCCCTTATCAAGGTGAGGGGAGAATCCCCTTACCCATGTGTTAATCGGATCATGTTCTACACAACTACTTTAAATGGATGGTTTTCAGTACAAAAATTGTCGATTTAAACAAAATAATTAATCATTTTCATCACCGGTTAATCAGTGTGGATATGACCATAAAAGTCAGGATTTAGAAAGCCTAAATTGATTTTACGAGAATTTTGATGCGACCGTGGAAAAATCTTCTTTAGGATGCAGAACAAGGAAGCGTAAAATCCAAGACCAATGGGTTCACATGGAGTTCATCTCTTGCATTTTGTTTATGAATAAATCACATGCCTTCTCATATCTTATTATCATGTATCACTTGATCTAATTTTCACAATGACTAAGGTGGTGAAACCCCTAATCCTCGATGCTTTCTCCATCTAATTTCAATCGTTTCTTCAAACACCTATTTCAATCGCTTTCCTTTTAAGTCTTGCAATTTTATTCTTATCCTTAGATAATCTTTTATTTTGTGCTAATAATTTTTGTCCTTTACTTTCTTGTCTTAGAATAATCATTTCATTTCCTAGATTTAATGTAATCTTTTACTTTCTTTGCACTTTAATTTATTATTCTAGTTTAAACAACCAACCCCCAAACTAGAATTTATTTTTTGTTCCTTATTCAAAAATACCAAAAAGAAATAATTTCAAAAATCAATCGAGATTAAAAGAGAATAATCTTGAAAACGTTATCATGTGGGACCGACCCATCTATACTAACCTTAATTAGAAAGTAAAACTAATTAAACTCTAGGATAATTATTCTAGTGAACTGGTGTGCTCTTCAGAACGCATCAACTTTGGCATCGTTACCTGGGACAACAGATCATATTCTCAAACCCCAAAAAAAATTTGAAAACTTTTTTTATTTTTTATGCCTTATGAGTAACATTCTGGAAGTGATATCCCCTCATTTTTTTGAGTTTTCATTTCAAATGTACATTTTTTTGCACTCAGTTATTTGTCAATTATATTTGTGCATGTGTCGCCCGCCACACACTAATTATGCGCTGCCAATTTTTTATCTCGAGCCAGAGTGAACGGTTCATCATTTGAATAGACAAAATAGACTTAGAATGGATGAAGAAGAGGTTGCCTGTAGGATTGAGCAGACACTTCCTGCTGAAAGAGAGCTTATGATGGATGAACGCACGGCCCAAGAATCCAATCTACATGCAATTATATAGCTAAGTAAGAGACCCTTGAAGCCTCTCAGAGGGAGGCTGAGAGACAAAAACAACTAAAATATTTTTCCAATCCAAAAACCAGATATGCACACACCCAGTTGTGCCGCCTGAGATTACCACCCCCCAATTTGAGATCTGTATTCAATGGATCATGGTGCTTCAGGCCAACCCATTTTCTAGGAACAAGGGTGAGAGTTATCAAGATCACCTCCAATGCTTCATAGACCTTTATTCTTTGACAAATATCCTAGTTGTTTCTAAAGACACCATTAATCTTGGACTTTTCAAATACTCTCTCTTAGGGCAATGTCATGGAGAGTGAAGAAAATGTCACCACTTGGCAGGCACTTCCAACCAACTTTATTGATAAATTTTCCCCCTTTCCTCACCTATGAAATTAGGGGGTAGATCCTTCTCTTTTCTATGGTCTCAGGAGAACTTTAGGAGAAGCTTGGGAAATATTTAGGGAACTTCTACGTTGCTGCCCTCATCATGACATTGAGATATTTTAACGTGGTGTTGACGATGATACCAAGAAATTTCTTGCTTCCTCGTATGGAGGAAATTTCATATTCCAGAGCTTGAGTAGCGTTTGGGAGGTTGTAAAATGTGCCTCTGAAACTCAAGAAAGATGAGGAACCGGTGGGGTTCTCAAGGTGAAGGTAAATTGTGACATTCAAGATATTGGTGAAGCCCTTAAGCTGATTTCCTTGAAATAGGATCATGTAGAATCTTCTTTCAATGCCTATGAGAGGCAACCTCAACAAGTTAGGTCTACTTAATCTCTATGTGGGATATGCCAAGGGTATGATTATGCTACCCTTCAATGTAAATTTTTCTACAACACTCCTATGCAGCTGACAGTTGGCTAGCCAGTGGAAAACCTAAACTCTATCCATAGTATTCCTTATCAAACTTACTACATTCCCAGCCAAGCTAGAAATCATCCCAGATTCCAATATGGAAACCTTTAGGAGTCAAAAATTCCTCTCAAATTTCCACCCCCCCCCCCACAAATACCACCTCATCCTCAAGCCAACATTCTTCCATCACCAATTTTTCCCAACAATTATAACAACCAATGGAATTTTGGGAATCAAGGAAACTATAGGGGAAATTTCCAAAACTATGGACCTCACCAGGGACAACAATATCAAAAACTTCATCAACCTCCACCACCACCTCAACAGAATATACCCACTCCTGTAATTGATGGTAGGATTTCTACCTTAGAGCAAATCATAATAGCACATCAGAAGTCAACTGATGCTCAGTTTTCCCGTCTCTTTGCTCAACCAAAACCTCATGTCAGCATATTCGTCAGTCAACCTAAACCCAACCATAAGCACATGGAACAACTCAAGGTTGTTACTACCATGTCTGGCCTTACCACTCAGGAAACGGAAACTTTTCCACTGATAACACCCAAATCTGCGCATATTATCTATGCATTTTATCTATAGTTTTGTGTCACTTTGGTCTTAATTTTCCCAATAATGCTTGTGTTTTATGATTTCTATCTCTCCTAAGGTAATGTATTTAGAATAGCCAATAACGTATCTAAATAGCCAGTGTTAGAGAAACGTGCTCCGAACATAGATGGACAACCTCTCTCCATGCTCTCTCTCTCTCTGCTAAATTGTAGCCCAGTGAATTATACTGCCTGATATTTTGTATAATGATCATTGTTGTCTTATCCTTAACTCTGGGCCCAGTTTAACTCTCTGATCAATTTCTTTCGTGGTCTAATTCACTTTGTACATTTATGCTCAACCCATTTGATTTAATCTCGATTTTAATTGGATTTATCTTATTTGTGCAAGTCTTTATGAGCCCAAAGCTAGTGGGTCGGCCCTTTGGTATCCATACGTAGCTATAGTGCCCGCGGTCGTCCTTTCTCTTCTCTCTGCCAACCCAAATCATGGAAGTGATTCCCTCCAAGCCCGGTCGCGATCTTTCCCATACTACCGCGCCCGCGATTCACGTAATCGTGACCTATTCTTCTGCCCGCGATTCAACCAACCAGCCACCATTCGCGATCGCGACCTGCTCACCCATCCAACTACCGCGGACACCTGTCAATAGCAACCGCGACTGAGCTTCCTCCTGCAAATGATCGCGACCACGATCTTGATCGCGACCGTGATCTTTGCCACGACTGTGGCTCACCTCGACTCAACACCGCGCATGTGGTTGGCATAACCGCGACCATTGTCGCTCTCTGCCCGAGCCGCCATATGCAGACCTCGACCGAGCTCATAGTAGCAGAGAGGAACAGTGACCTGCCTCTAGATCGCGACCTCTACTCCAAAACCGCGACCTATCTCAGGATCATGACCACTCCTCAGCCCGCGACCTGGGTCCCCCTCAATCGCCTCCATCACCCGTGTCATTCGTAGTAGCACCACCAACACCAGCAGTCACTACTTCCACGATCTCTGACAACAACGGTTTCGTGAGCTTCACCCCCTCAGACTCCTCTCTTCACGTCATACCTGCTAGCAACCACCGCATTCGCGGTGCCATCAGACTGCGACCCACGGTCGAGTCCCCTACGCACCGCGACCTAGGGCAGAGAGACAGTGCCTGTGGTTATGCCCAACCACGCTCGCGGCAGCCAAGGACCGCGACCAGGGGCCAGAGAACAACAATCGTGACCAGGCGAGTAAAGAAGACCGTGACCTAAGGAACAAGAATAGAATCGCGATCTGGCTAAAAGGGAGATCGCGATTTCAATCTTGAGTCAGTGCTAGCCAGGCCTATAAATAGGCCCATACCCCAACCATTCAGGGGCATCCAGCCTTGAGGCCAAAGGGCGGCTAGATCTAGTTCAGACGCTGGAAGGCTGCTGGGTTGGAGCCAGAGCCTCGGGGGAGCATCCCAAGATCCGAGAGGACCAAGGCAGCCAGTCTACGTGCTCCAATAGCCACCAGTCTCCACTCTCTCTCTCTCTCTTCCGTCTCCATCTCAGATCTATTCTCTCCAAGGGTGGAAACCAAGGAGAGAGGAGATCTGAGCTATGTTCACCCTCACCACCAAGGAGAGAGAAGATATGCATCACTTCCCTCCTCTACTACTGGTCTACGATCTCCATAGATGGAAGTTGACGAGAGAGAAGATCAGTCTCCACCGACATCCACATCACCTCCACCGGGCTACTGTTTAGAGAAGATCTAGAGAGAGAGAACCAAGGAGTCCAGATCTGATCAAGGAGAAGGACCAAAGGACGAGATCTAGTCTATACAGAGGCAAAAAAGTGAGAGCCACCTCTCCTCCATGGGCTATATCTCTTTCTTCTTCTCTTTCATTCTACTATGTTCCTTGGTTTCTTGTACAACAATGTTCATCCGTCTTTGTTCGGTGCTAACTATGCTTGTCCATGGCTAGTTAAGTTCTTTCTTGGCTATGTAGCCCGATCTGGGCATGTTTATGTACTTTTTCCTTAAGCAGGTAGATTCATTTCAGATCTAGTATGTTGCATGTTCTATTTTCTCTTTCTAGTTATGATTGCTAGTTTGGTTGATATCTTACTAGTTTGAACTGTTATTTATGTCTGTATCGAAAGATCCGTTGTAGGAATAGATAAGAGATGATAGTTTGGATCTGAACCCGAGAGGAGGATGATCCAGGGTACTCTGTTCCTAATATCCCTGGATGTCCTAAGACCCGAGAGGGAACTTAGCATATTTTCAGATATTGATTTGTCATCCTCAAAAGAGGTTAGATGACATATCGTTGATGGTTTTAGTCACGCATCGCGAAAGTGAGTGGGATGACCCCACAGGACAGATGCCACTGTGTGTACTAGATGCTTTCTTAGGTGTTCGAGGGTTGTCTATGCCCAAGAACGAGTGCATAGACTGCCCTGTTTGTGGTTACATATCCAGGAACTCTCCTTCTCTGATTAGTAGAACCATGAGCTCTGTTTTGTTTTCTTTTATTTTCTTTCCTTAGTTTTAAATCGTGACAACTAGCTAGACTAGTTCTAGCATTCTCTTTTTACCCGACTATCATTTTGGCTTATCTGACTAAAGAACGAAGTATGTGGTGTCTTAAATATCACCATGTCCCTGTGTTCAACCAAGTATATCTACTTCGACCCCATAATAAAGTTGTGGGGGCCTAGAAGGTTTTGGGTTATAAATTTAAAGCTTGATTCCTTCCTTTGTCCTGTGTTCGTATCTGGACACGATAAAAAGGCATGATCAATTTTTGGCACCATTGCCGGGGACGTGGTTTTCCACGTTTACACGCCTAAAGGATTTTGTTCTGTCACTATAAGTCTATATATATATGCATAGTTTTTCTTTTGTTTTAAACATACTTGTTCATATATACTGAATACCTTTTCTTTTTTCTTATACCTTTTTCAGCCATGGATCTTACTTCGGCGAGACAAGTTATCTTGTCCACCTGTCCTCCCGAATTTTTCCGTAGTCCCGGCTACTGGAAAATAATTGAAGGTCGTGCTCAACAGGTAGTCGAGTTATACTTACCTCCACCATCGTCATATGTCAAGAATCCAACAAATAAGACTTCCAGTCAGCCCTCGACTCCCATGCTAGCATGGGATCAAGAACTGATTAAGGCAGTGGAGTTGGCTAGGGAAAGTATTCACGCACTCACCTCCTTAGCCCCTCATCTCCAAGAATATGTCGATCAAATGCAACAACTATTAGAAGAGAAGGATTGTCATCTCAAAGTAGCCACTGAGGCTGCAGACCACAGTAGTAGTGTGCTTCAAACTGTTGAACAAGGATTCATCCTAAAGCATCAGTTTGATATAGCAGATTCCCCTTATATGTGCATGGCAGAATCGAAGGGTCTCGAAAGCATTGCTGCTCCAGTACAACAACTTCATGATAAAGATGTTGAACAAGGCAGGAGGCTCCAAGAGATCATCGATTTGGTTACAATTCGGTTACAACTACCATCACAAGACAATGAAGACGTTAGCCATCAAGACCATTCCCTTGGGTCAGAAGTGGAGTATGCATCGCCATTCTATTCAGACCATCAACTGGATTCACCGGGATTTTTCTGTAAAGACCAACCCACTCCGGGAAGCCCTTCATTCTATCTAGATGACCCAACTGATGAACCAATGGAAGATATGAGTCATGGACATGAATGGGTCTATGATGATGATGATGACTCGAAAAGCCAATCAACCTCACAACCAGAAGGTTGGCCAGAGGAACCAGAGTTAGATATTGAACCAGACTAGAGTGACATCTCTCATATTGAGACTTGTCATTTCACTTTGAGTAGTACGCCAACCATGGTCTGGAACAACTTGTTTGATAACGACGACGACAACAGCTGCTCGACATGGAGCAATGAGTACACTGACTACGACGAGTTGGAGCAGCACGAGCCGCCATTCTCACCCATACCTTTACAAGGTAGGGTGGACGTCAAGGGGGTAGGATGAATGGTACACTACAACATGGTTGTTGAGCATGAAAACACCCCTGACTCCATGCCAGGTTATAAGCTTGGGGTGGTAGAACCACAAACAAATTCTTCAGGGGGTACTTCTTGCTCAGAAGATGATTGGATGACTCAGACTGTACATGAAGATTTATCTGAGCATCCACCCTCAAGTGTAGAGATGGAGAGAGAAGATATGAGTCCTCCAGAAGACATCCAACCTCTCTCATCCATCTCATCTTGTGTCGACATCCTAGGGCCTTCCTGCTCGGATTCATATCTTGGAAGGCACCATGAAGATGGTTTGTTGAAGAATTCATCGCAGTGCAGTTCAAGTCAATTCCAGCACAGTGATGACTTCACCGAGTCGCCGGATTACGTTCCTCTTCTTCAGACTCAGGAGGGCCCACATTTCCACCTATTATACTTCCATTATGTGGCGGAACCCGTCGGCAAGACACAGGTGACACTGGTCCTAAAACTTATAATTTTGGATCCCAGTGTCGGTATCGTGGGGCAGCCATCCCCTTTTCTCTTACCCACCCTCCCGCCCTTTTATTACAATAAATTTTGCTTCATGTTCTTGTTAGTTAGTTCTTTCCTCTAACTGTTTTTATATCCTTGCATCCATGCATCATTTTTAGAACTTCAATAACTGTCGTTAAAATCATGTGTTCCTACCTCACTATTTCAAGTTTAAATCTTGCTCGAGGACGAGCAAACTTTTAAGCTTGGGGCGGTAGGCTTCGCCCTTCTTTCTCTTCACCCTTCTTGCATACACGTTTATTTCTTGCATTTAGCATAAGCTTGTAGCTTTGCAATTATGGCCATATGGTGCGAATCTAATAGATAAATGCTTGACTTTATGCCTAGATGCACAGTTTTCATCTTAAAAATTGCTTGACCTTTTGCTTGACTTGCTCTTTGACTCTTTCCTTGAGTTTGGTAATAAATTTAAGGTTATGTCCCTTTTTCATAGCTTAAAGCTAAATTCCCTTGATTTGTGTCATGAATTGTGAATCAATGGTAAAGGACCATTGGAATGAGCTAAAACATGATCAAAGAATCCTAGTTGCGGATTCACAAGCTTGCCTCTATTCTAAGGATTCTTGAATCATAATTGTGATTTCTCACACAGGTATCAATGGATCAATGATGAGTTTTGAGCTATGATCAAGATGAAGTGCATTCCTTGATGGACTATGTGCCTTCTCACATTAGATTGAGTCAAAAAGATGAAAAATATAAAAATGTGCAAAAGCGGTTTGGCCGCCCACAAAATCCCTAAATATCTATATAGTTCTCACCCAAGCCTACAAATAGAATGCAGAGAATAAAAGCCTGAGAGTAAATAAATGAGCGATTGTTTTCCCTTTTTAGGAGAGTTAAGGATGGTGCCCATCTGGTGTATGACTGTGCTCATGAATGTGGGTATGTCATTCCTGGTAGTATCATTCCAAAAGCTTGTTAGAGAGTCACTAGGAAACCCTAGGTGACCTATGAGATCATCTCAGTAGCAGGGTTGGTTCGAGCGCAGTATGAGGAGTTCGTCTCACTGCTTTGGGCCAACTGGCTCGGACTATAAGGACTGTTGCTCGCTACATGGACCAACCTGACGCAGATCGAGATCCTCAGAAGTCATTAGAGTCTTTTGCTTCATTTCTTAGGACATGAATAAGTGGGAGGTGCGTTGTTCTGAATTGGTGTGTAGGGATTCATGGTGATAGCTCATTACTCATCACCTTCTTGATCACCTATGTGATAACTCTTTCATGTTTAAATAATCATGATTCAATCCATCATGAGTATCGGCAGGCTTTAGTGAATTTGCTTAATCCTGCCTGGACACTCTTTGATCTTACTTTGGCAGGACTGTGGTTGATTTGGTGGGGGTTTGTTCTGAAATGACACAGACCAAGAGTATTGATGCTTTAATCTATTTTTCTTAACCTTAACATTTATTGCCAAGCTTAATTTGGATGTTATCTTTTTGTTCTTTGAGCACAGTCTTTCTTGAGGACAAGCAAGTTTTAAGCTTGGGGTAGTTGATAACACCCAAATCAGCGCATATTATCTATGCATTTTATCTATAGTTTTGTGTCACTTTGGTCTTAATTTTCCCAATAATGCTTGTGTTTTATGCTTTCTATCTCTGCTTAGGTAATGTAGTTAGAATAGCCAATAACGTAGCTAAATAGCCGGTATTAGAGAAATGTGCTCCGAACATAGATGGACAACCTCTCTCCATGCTCTCTCTCTACTAAATTATAGCCCAGTGAATTATACTGCCTGATATTTCGTATAATGATCATTGCCGTCTTATCCTTAACTCTGGGCCCAGTTTAACTCTCTGATCAACTGCTTTCGTGGTCTAATTCACTTTCTACATCTATGCTCAACCCATTTGATTTAATATCGATTTTAATTGGATTTATCTTATTTGTGTAGGTCTTTATGGGCCCAAAGCCAGTGGGTCAGCCCTTTGGTATCCATACACAGCTACAGTGCCCGCGATCCTCCTTTCTCTTCTCTCTGCCAACCCTAATTGCGATCGTGATACCCTCCAAGCCTGGTCACGATCTTTCCCATACTATCGCGCCCGCGATTCACGTAATCACGACATGTTCTTCTGCTCACGATTCAACCAACCAGCCACCATTCACGATCGTGACCTGCTCACCCATCCAACTACCGCGGACACCTATCCACAGCAACCGCGATCGAGCTTCCTCCTGCAAATGATCGTGACCGCAATCTTGATCATGACCACAATCTTTGCCACGACTTTGGATCGCCTCGACTCAACACCACGCCCGTGGTTGGCATAATCGCAACCATTGTCGCTCTCTGCCCGAGCCGCCATATGAAGACCTCGACCGAGCTCACAGCAGCGGAGAGGAACTGCGACCTGCCTCTAGATTGTGACCTCTCCTCCAAAACTGTGATCTGTCTCAGGATCGTGACCACTCCCCAGCCTGCGACCTGGGTCCCCCTCGATCGCCTCCATCATCTGTGTCATTCGTAGCAGCACCACCAACACCAACAGTCGTCGCTTCAACGATCTCTGACAGCAGCGGTTTCATGAGCTTCACCCCCTTAGACTCCCCTCTTCACGTCATACCTACTAGCAACCACCGCGGTCGCGATGCCATCAGACTGTGACCCACGGTCGAGTACCCTACGCACCGCGACCTAGGGCAGCGAGACAGTGTTCGCGGTCATGCCCAACCACGCTCGCGGCAGCCAAGGACAGCGACCAGGGGGCAGAGAACAACAATCAAGACCATGCGAGTAAAGAAGACTGTGACCTAAGGAAGAAGAATAGAATTGTGATCTGGCTAAAAGGGAGATCGCGATCTTGAGTCGGTGCTAGCCAGGCCTATAAATAGGCCCATACCCCAGCCATTCAGGGGGCATCCCGCCTTGAGGACAAAGGGCGACTAGATCCAGTTCAGACGCCGGAATGTTGTCGGGTTGGAGCCAGAGCCTCGGGGGAGCATCCCAAGGTCCGAGAGGATCAAGACAGCCAGTCTACGTGCTCCAGCAACCACCAGCCTCCACTCTCTCTCTCCCCTCCGTCTCTATCTCAGATCTATTCTCTCTAAGGGTGGTGGAAACCAAGGAGAGAGCATATCTATGCTATGTTCACCCTCACCACCAAGGAGAGAGAAGATCCACATCACCGCCCTCCTCTACTACTGGTCTATGATCTCCACAGGAGGAAGCTGAGGAGAGACAAGATCAGTCTCCACTGACATCTTCATCACCTCCATTGGGCTGCTGTTTGGAGCAAATCTAGAGAGAGAGAACCAAGGAGTCCATATATGATCAAGGAGAAGGACCAAAGGACGAGATCCAAACTATACGGAGGCAAAGGAGTGAGAGCCACCTCTCCTCCACGGGCTATATCTCTTTCTTATTCTCTTTCATTCTACTGTGTTCCTTGGTTTCTTGTACAACTATGTTCATCCGTCTTTGTTCGGTGCTAACTATGCTTGTCCATGGCTAGTTAAGTTCTTTCTTGGCTATGTAGCCCGATCTGAGCATGTTTATGTACTTTTGCCTTAAGCAAGTAGATTCATTTCAGATCTAGTATGTTGCATGTTCTATTTTCTCTTTCTAGTTATGATTGCTAGTTTGGTTGATCTCTTACTAGTTTGAACTGCTATTTCTGCCTGTATCGAGAGATCCATTATAGGAATAGCTAAGAGATGATAGTTTGGATCTGAACCCCAGAGGAGGATGATCTGGGGTACTCTGTTCCTAATATCTCTGGATGTCCTAAGACCCGAGAAGGAACTTAGCATATTATGAGATATTGATTTGTCATCCTCGAGAGAGGTTAGATGACATATCGTTGATGGTTTTTGTCACGCATTGTGAAAGCGAGTGGGATGACCCCACAGGATAGATGCCACTATGCATACTAGATGCTTGCTTAGGTGTTCGAGGGTTGTCTACACCTAAGAATGAGTGCATAGACAGCCCCGTTTGTGGTTACATAGCCAGGAACTCTCCTTCTCTGATTAGTAGAACCACGAACTCTATTTTTTTTCTTTTCTTTTCTTTTCTTTCCTTAGTTTTAAATCGTGACAACCCTCTAGACTAGTTCTAGCATTCTCTTTTTACTTGACTATATTTTTGGCTTATCTGACTAAAGAATGAGGTATGTGGCTTCTTAAACGTCATCATGTCCATGTGTTCGACCCCGTATATCTACTTCGATCCCGTAATAAAGTTGCGGGGGGCTAGAAGGTATCAGGTTATAAATTTAAAGCTTGATTCCTTCCTTTGTCCTATGTTTGTATCTATACATGAGAAAAAGGCCGATCACCTGCTCATAGATTTTAACCAAAGGGAATATGATGAGGTTATTGTACCACAATACTTGACCACTCCCACCACTCAAGAGAAATGTTTGTCTATAAACTGCATATACACTACGTCGGATGATTGAAGAAGACCTAGTTGCACTCTAGGTTCAACAAGTTCAAGGAAATCATGAGAAATTTATGTGTCAACATCCCACTTTTGGATTCTATGATAGTTTTACCTGAATGGAAAAAAATTCTTCAAAGCCCCTTTAATATACAAGCACATAACTTAAGAATCTGAAATGATAAAATTTGCTAGAACTACATCAGACATCATCTAGAGCAAAATGCCAAAGAAACACAAAGACCCTGGATCTTTCAAGATCACTTGTTCTATCAGAGATTCCACCATCCATTCGGGGCTAGCTGATCTTGGAGCTAGCATATCCATCATCCCTTTGAGCATGTGTAGAAGGGTCAGACTCACTGATGCTAGACCCACTCTGATGTGTATTCAACCAGCAGACTCTTCCATTACCAAGCCTTTTATAATGATTGATGATGTGTCGATCAAGGTCAGAAATTTCTATATCCCTTGCGACTTTGTGGTACATGATATAAAAGAAGACACTCGCTACCCCCGCATCTTTGGCCATCCATTTCTCGACACGGCTAGGGCCCTCATCGAGGTAGATGCAGGACTTCTCATACTATGAGTGGTAACATAATTCATAAATTTTCAAGCCTATAGGGGTAGCATGAAGTACACCCAGGAGGAAGAAGTCTTTTTCCTTGAATGCATGGACCAGTTCAATAAGATGCAACAACATTTCCTTAATTTTGAACCACCAGTTGTTACTGATACCCAAATTTTTCTGGTGGACAATCTAGTTGCTATTAAAAATTCCCCTACCAGTCCTAACAAGATGGACATTTCCCCTCCCACTGATCCTATTGTGATCAAAACCAACATCACCACTCAAGAAATTCCCCTCCAACAATCCCTCTCCCATCTATAACCATACCCATTTCCTCTCCTCCCTCTCCCTTCAAGGCACTGATCTATGATATTCATCAAACTCCTTATGAATCATCATTCCAAATCACAACCCGAGTGGCGTAGCCAAATTTCATCTATGGATATTTCCCTTCTCCTCCCTACAACCCACATTATATTGACATTAGTGGCCATTGTAGGGAAATAAATGAAGATTCATACTTAAGTCCATCCCCGCCTCCCATAAATAAATCATCTTTTGCTTCCCTATAAATATCCTCCACCACATCCCAAACTGTAGAAATCTAATAAGATTTTTTCAAAGTTTTGTCCTTGGTATATAGATGCATTCCAAGCATTCCAGGATACGTTTTAAAGCACTCAAACAAATATGTTGGAGTGGTTCCAAGGCAATCAATCAAATCAATATTGCAACCCTACCTTCCCCTCTGCCCCTCCACCGTCTTACTATCATCCACCGTCATGATCATCATCCCTTCATCTTAGGTTTAGGTTTAATTCGAGATGAGCAAAAGTCTAAGTTTGGGGTGGAGGTGGGTGTACATTTCTATTCCACCCCCTATCTTTCCCTTATTTTCTTTATTTTGCCTTTTATTGTTTGCATGTTTTTGCTTTAGTTTATGTCCTTTATATAGTCATCCATCCCTCTCCATTTTACTTAGTTGTAAAAAGGCCATTATCTAGTCAGCCCATTGAGTATATATCTATCATTGTACCCCAAATAGAATGTAGTAAAACTTTTAGCAAAATCTATTACAAATTACCATGATTGAAACCACTTTGTCCCCTAGGATCCCTAAATAACATCACTCCTTGGAATAGTTGGCAAGTCATAAGGAATAAATCAGAGCTAGTATAATTTTCCCTATTTTAGATAATGGGTTGTCTTATTATATAACTTGTATGGTGTGAACTATATGAATATTCTAACTAGAGCAATGACATTCTCTAAAAAAAGAAAAAAATGTTGAAGTTATAAGCACAAGAATGTCTCTTCTTTCCCTCTATTTTTCTTCTAAAAAAGAGAAGCAAAGCATCACCACCAGACAAATATCAAGTTTGGGGTGACATGCTTCCTAAAATAAAAACTACATACCCCACAAAGGGTCGTACCATCAAAAGTTACCAAACTGTACATGAAAAAATTATGACCAATGTAGCCACAAATCTAGAAATTCATATCCCGAGTCGAATAGAGGAGGGATCAATAATTTTCAATCATTCATCCTTTGTTTTCATACATCCCCTTCATCCTGTTCTTGAGCAACAACTTACAAAAAAAATTTGAGGGTGTCAAAGTGAAAGTATGATGAAACCTAATTTTCTACAAATTCTCATTTTAGAAGTAAGATGTGATAATTGTTTTGATAGGGAATATAGAACTTTATGCTATGTGGTTCTACCATATAGGGTCACTTGGCCAAAATTTGGAGGTAAGGATTATAATGATGTTACAAAGGTGAGAATGACATGTTATGAGTATAAAGTGGACTTTATTTGTAATTTAATTTGATCGGGACGAGAAAAAATTAAGTGTGGGGTGTATTGATGAATGCATTTTCATCTATCTTTTTCATATTTTTCATAATCCTTTTCATTAGAAATTATCTATTTTTCAGCAATTTCTAGGACCAAATCGCAATTCACTCACTTATTGACTTATTTTGCAGATACTTATCTACTTTCTCAATTTTTGTAGGGCTTTTCTCCAAAGCTGATTTCTGATCCACTGAGCCTGCGAGGCGGTCGTCTCACTAGGCCTAGATGGTCGGATTACCCCCAAGAGCTCCCACAATATAAGAGCCAAACGACCACTTTTTCCCTCGACTCAAACAGCTACTTTAACACGCTAGACGAGTGTCTTGATTCAGCGACATGGTCGTCTCATTAACCCAGACGAGCACCCAAGCGAGCCCAGATGGATAGGTCGCTTGACCTAGAAACAAATCCTTTCATAAAAGGGCCCCACCACTTGATTAGGGTTCCAAATCTTTGATCACGCGCATAGAGGTGTGAGACGGGCATCCCATATAGTCTAGATGACCATCTAGAATATTGCTTCAAGCCCAAGTTTGCAACCAAATGGCAATGCTACTCCCCTCTATAGGGTTTCGATTCAAAGGTTCTAGGCCCACACCACATCATCGCCAAATGATTGTCTCACCTAGCGAGATGGCCGTTTTGTGGCACACGATCAGTGTTTTCTAGTAGCTGCCATTCCCTTGTTTCCCCCCCCCCATTTTATGGGTTTTCTACCCCTCCTCCTATAAAAGAAGGGGGAGACACCACTAAGAAAAGTGTCCTCAGTTTTTGTACTAAATTTTACTTTGAAGCTTTGTAACTTTCATTCTTAGTGAAATCTTTACACAAGAAATAAAATTAGTTCTTTGTTCTAGATATGGATCTCGCTCTTTCTTTCTTGTTCTTTTTCTTTCTACACGTTCTTTCTCATAGAGCAGGGGATTAAGAAATCAATCCATTTAATTGTCACCACCTTTGGTCTCCTCAGAGATTTTGAATTTGTGGTCTATGTCTTCCTATCTTTTTATCCTTGTTTCTCCCTTCCTCGCTATAAATAGTGAGTACTTCCCTTATTGAGGTGAGGGGAGTAGCCCCTTAGCCATGTGTTAATCAGATCGGGTTTCAAATAAGTACTTTAGACAGATGGTTTTCATTTTATAAATTTCTTATTTAAACAAAGTAATTAACTATTTTCATCTCTTGTTAACCCCGGCGGATGTGACCATGGAAGTCAGGATTTAGAACGCCTAAATCGATTTCATGAGTATTTGGAGCGATCGTGGAAAGATCCTCTTTAGGATGAAGAACAAGGAAGTGTGAACACTGGGTGCAATGGGTTCATGTGGACTTCATCTCTTACATTTTGTTTATGAATAAATTACATGCTTGCTTCTATCTTATTTTCATGTATCGCTTGGTCTTGTTTTCATAAGGGATAAGGTGGTGAGACCCTAATCCTGGATGCTTTCCCCATCTAATTTCAACCATTTCTTCCAACACTTGTTTCAATCATTTTCCTTTTAATTCTTACAATTTTATTCTTGTCCTTGGATAATATTTTATTTTGTGCTAACATCTTCTTCCTTTACTTTCTTGTCTTAGAATAATCATTTCATTTGCTTGATTTAGGGTAATCTTTTACTTACTTTGCACTTTAATTTTCTTGTTCTAGTTTAAACAAGCAACCCCCAAACTAGAATTTATTTTCTATTCCTTATTCAAAAATACCAAAAAGAAATAATTTCAAAAATCAATCGGGATTAAAAGAGAACAATCTTAAAAAATTTGTCTTATGGGGTAGACCCTTCTATACTAGCCTGAATTGGAAAGTAAAAAAGGATTAAACTCTAGGATAATTATTCTAGTGAATTGGTGTGCTCTTTGACATGTATCAGGTTGTGACCAACGACCTAGGGTTTATGTTTTTAGACTTTTAATTAACTAATGAGAGTAATATATTACTTAAACCCCGTGAGACCCCTCTCCCCCTTCCTATTTTTCTCTAGAATTGTTTGCTCTTGCGATTTTCCCTCTTCTTCCACTGTGACTACTAGGTGTTTTGCTTCTACTCGCTCTCATCATCACTCCAGTGTGTTCGCTAGCGCCACTGCTGATGTTGCTATTTCTAAGGTTGACTGTTGCCCTCTTTCTGTCAGTTGTTGCTCTCTCCTCCGTTGATTGTTGCTTTCTCCTCTGACAATGTTTATATTCTCTCCCCCAGTTGATCATGATGTTGCTTGTTGCCCCGTTGTTGCCAACTCTATTTCTATTCCCTCCTCCATCCGACAAGGTAGGTCTCTCTCTACTTTATTTGTTTTGTTTTCAGTGAAGATTAAGACATGTATGTGCAAGTATGAAAAAAAATCAAACTATAAAATTGTGAATGGCTCATTAAATCAATTACAGTTTGTTATTGGGCAAATTAGAGTTTTCTCTCTAGAATTGTTGTAATTATACAAATTAGGGTATACTGTGGCCTATGTGAATTGTATGATTGTTATGAAAGTGCATATATGTAACTATATATTAGATTGTAATTGAAAATTAAGTGTAAATCCTAATATGTTGTTGGCCTATATCTAATTATATTGTGATGAATTGTATGATTGTGATGATAATGCATATATGTAACTATGTATTTAATTTGAATTGAAAATTTATGGTAAACCCTAAACCTAGATTTAATTAGATTGTAATGAATTGTAACTCCTAAAATTTTTTCTAACTATGAATTTAATTAGATTACGATGAATGTAAACCATAAAGTGCATATATGAGTTATCCAAATAGAAGATTCTAAACCCTAATTTCTAAATTGTGTTTTTGGCCTAGAAACTCGTCCGAGATTTACTCATTAGGAGTAAACCTTAGATACTCCTCCATTTGGAACTATTCTTGATTACTTCATCTCACTTAGGATCTAAGTGTATAATGTGTGTTCAATTTCAATAAATTTCAATAGTATTTCCCCTTTTGTTATCTAGGTACATATGTAGGTGGGTATTTTCCCATCTAAATCGGTGTACTTAGAGAACTGTCGGGAAATGATGCCAAAATTTATTGAAATTGAACATGCATTATACACTTAAGAGTGAGATGAAGTGCTCAAGAATGGGATAGGTAGTACAAAGTCATGAATGTGAATGCTACAAGATGATTAAACCTCAATTCAAACATAATTTTATTCTGAAATTAACTTATTAACTAACACTTGATGAGCTACTCGTCTCCCATCCGATCATAGAATGGATCAATCATGGATGTCTAAACCAAATTGTTGCACTCCGAAGTTTATTAATGGTCTCAGTGAGTTTGTAAGATTTGTAGAGGAACATATAAAATAATCTGGAGATAGGTTCAATTGCCCTTGTAGGTTTTGTAGTAACAACTTGAAAGTTGCATTGCTGACATGATCAAAGATCAGATCATGATCCATGGGATTGTATAGAGTTATACATATTGGTATTGGCATGGAGAGATTGTAGTAGGATATTAACACATGTTGGTAGTGGTAGTTGTGTCGAAGAAGAAATGGTTGGTGATGTTGATAAGAACAAACCAATTCCTACAAACATGGTTGATGCAAAGCTAGATACTTGTGGGCTAAATGTGTAAGACCCCTGACCTAGCTTAGTGCTTGATTTTGCTTAATAATATGCTAAAACCTTAATCTAAGCATGTGATGTGTCTTAATAACATGTGACATGCATGTGCTTTTAGTTTGGTCCAGTCTGCATGACATTTGAGCTAGTTATGATATATGTGTGGTTGCTTTGGACCAAGTTGTAATTTACCCATGTTAAGGGTGTATCTTGCAAATTTTTCACATGTTGTATGTGCCTCTTATGTCTTGGAATCTTTTTGAGGATGGTAGTGCTTGAGTGTGCCTTGTTGTACCTTATTTTGATGAGGAGGGAAGTGGTGAGTGCATGTATGGAGTTAGGGTTTGCATGGGATGCATGAATACCCTAGTTGATGTCGGTTCCTTTGAGCGTAGCAGATGATGGGCTTTGTTTGGTTGTGTTTTATTGTAGTTGAAGGTGTTTTGATTGTGCCCTATGCTCCTTGCGGTCAAACGGTCTTGAATCCTCTCCTTGGTCGCTAAGGACTCTAGGGTTTTCATCGTAGGTTTTGTTGTTTTTCTTAAGTGCATTACCTTGGTTCTTCTTCAACCCGTGGTCCTATGGACCAAGTGAGGTCTCTATCCTTCTTTGGTTTTAATGATCCTAGTTGCACATGCATGTTTGATGCTTGTATTTGATGTTCTATGGCGGATAAGTGGCATGCTATGCTGGACACCTAACCTCTTTCACCTCTCTCCTGCCTTTGGTATTTATACCCCTTCTTTTGCATGCAAGTGATCCTTTTGCACCCTCTCTTTCTCTCCTTTTGTTTGGATGTCATCCCTTTTGGTGCATGGAAGAGAAGGGAGCTCAACCTAGAATCAAGGAGGTTGAACCTTCCATGTGGTGATCTAGTGTTGGAGCATCTTCCTTAGTTCATCCTTTGGTGATCCTTGTGCTTGGTAAGTACTTGTCCTTCTTGATCTCATTTTTCTTGAAAATTACCTTCTCTTTTCTTCTCCTTGGCCGAACCATGGATATCCATGGTGGTTTTCTTGAGGAAATTCTCTCCAATAGAGGTCAAATCCATGGTAGCACCTATGTGAGATGGAGATTTCCTCCTTTCCCTTTCTTTTTGGCTTAGGATTTTTACCCTCTTCTCTCTCAGATTTTCTTTGACCTTAGTTTTCTCTTCTTCTCTTGAGGTGATATTTCTTGGCCGTATAGTTGATTAAAGCTTGGCATTTCTTCTCTCTCTTAGAGCTTCGTGGCTTGGGAGTTGATCTTCACCTCAAAGCAGGTTACATAACTCTCTCCTCTACTATTGTAGCACCCAAACCTTGTGTGCAAAGTTTATATTATCTCTAAAATGTGATTATATGTTGCTTGATGATGATACATTGTTTTAGGTTTTATGATTCTATAGTAATCTTTCTTAGATTAGCTCTTTCTCTTAAACCCTAACTCTTATTCTTGAGTTTTAATGGATGGTAGAAGTACTAGTTTCACATGCACATGTTTAAACGTTGGTTTCTTATTATGGTTATGGTTTGGTTTCTCTCTTTTGGTGATGGATATTTTGGATGCATGTGATGTTTTGGAACGTTGGTTTTTCCCTCATGATTGTGGTTTGTTTATCCGTACATTTAGTGATCGGATTCTAGGGTTTTAGAAAAAAATTTCTCCTTGAAGTGCCTCACTCTTTTAGGTTTCGGTTTCATGTTGATAACCCATTTATTTTGATCTTGTTTTGACAAATAGTTTTCTCTATCTTGATGATCTTCATGATAGGATCCAAGTAGCCGAAGACTTGGTGATAGTTTTTGGTCATTGAGATGGTTTTCGTAGAGAGGTCGCCTAGATGACCCCTTGTTCTCTGGTCGATCCAAATTCAACATCAGTACTTGTTGGATGGTGAAATGAGTAATTCCTAAGGGAAACTCAGAGCACATATTGTTGAATATTTGGGGGTACAAGCTGAGGGTATATCCTTGCATCCATAAGTATAGTTTATGGAGGATGATTGTGGTCATGACTTGGCAGGAGAATGGCAGTGGTCGTATCTTAGTATCTGATGTGCTAGAGGTAAGCTGTGGTTGTACCTCAAATGATTGGGTTTGTATACCATGTTTACTAGTCTCGTGTCTATATACCAAGGAAAATCTTACGTCATTGTGATGGACTCACACTGACCAAGGGTGTCGGATATCATAGGAGTCTGGCTCACCTAGATTTTGTATGTCACTGATTTTAACTTAGCAGTGGTCAGTTGGAGTATGAGTGGTATACCTATCTCCATAGGGCATAATAAAAGACGTAATACAGTCGTGTAGTATATTTTCTAAGATTTAAACATGATTCACATTGGATGAGCCTTTTCCTTGTTTCTTATACTGTTTAGTTGATAATGGTTATACATGTTCTTCATATTCCTTCTAAAAGTATATGATGTTTTACTAATCAATCTGTAGCTGCTTAAACTTCTTAAAATGTGTTATCAATTTCACTTGTTCATTTAACTAAATTTGGTATAATTTCTTAATTTGTTATAATCTATCTATTCTAACTATAGTTGATGGTAGATAATTACATCTCTCGCTGGGACATTATGTTGACCTAAGAGTTATACATTGTTGATATTTTGATATTGACTTAACCATTCCATTCACATGTATCAAATGTGTTTGTTTGAGATTGATTTCAGGCATTAGGTACATGAAAAGGATCAAATCAATCAAGCCCTAGCTTGTTTTTGTTCAAGTATAAAACAATGCAAATGCATGTTTCTAGAAAACACTCCAAATCACCTTAGATAATTTTTGTAATCATTTGCATTGATGATATGACTTGTAACTAAGCTGAGAAAAAATTAGGGACACTTAATTTGAATGTTTGCATACTTAAAAATCATTATGTAAAATTCATTATAGGTTGTTCATCTCTCGAGTTACAAACTCGACCGATCCTTAATGGATTTTGAGAATGACTTTGATCGGTTGAGTTACACATCCATAGAACGCGATCGATCCCTCTACACACCAAAAATAATTTAAGTGGATCGGTCGAGTTTCCACCAGGACAAACTCGACTGATGGTTTATATTGGATTTGTCGCAAGGTGTGATCTGTCAAATTGTTTTTATTGAAACTCGACTAAATGCACTGTACGAAAAATGCAGAAAAAGTGATTCTAGATTTTTGGTAGTTGCAAAAGTTGAAATTATATTTGTTACAAGCCTCAAACGGCTAGAAAATGTTCATAAGTGTTCCCATACTCTAGTGGACAGCCTCATCTATAAATAGGACCTCTTGGAATTCATTCCAAGGTTTCTCCTTCATGCTATTCAAGCTCCTTTCTATAGCTGAGTGCATCCAGTCCACTTGATCCCCTTTCTCTCTCTCTCTTTATTACACTTCAATTCATCGTTATGAGTGAGATAGGGTTTGTGTGAGAGAGTTATCTCATTTTATACTTGTAAATCTCTCAAAGCTTCTCCTTTCCCAACACCTTTCTTTAAGATCAAGTTGATAAAAGCTTCTCTAAGAGAATGAGAAGGTGCAAGCTTCTTCAAGCTATAGAAGAAGGTGCATCAAGAATCCTAAGTGAAGGAGTAGGACAAGGCGGAAGATACAAGGAGCTTAGTGGGTAAATCTTTCAAGGAAAAAAGACTTGGTGTAAGAAGGGGATCTCCGTGGTAAAGGCATCTAGCTGCTTCTAAGAGTGGGTAAGACCTCGGTGAGGTAGAAGACTAGCTCTTGGATAGGTAAGACCTTAGTGTAAGGTTGTTGACTCCCTTGACCGCAAAGAGAAGTTGGGTATCCTTGTCCTGGAAAAGGAAGGTCATATGTGGTAACTCTTATAAGTAAATATAAAGAGTAGACATGGTTATAGAGATTGACCTATCTAGGTAGTGGACTGACTCTCTCCTAGTTTGTAGAGTGGAACCACTCTAAAAAGTATGTTCACTTGGTTGCTTCAATTTCTCTCATCCTTTATATGCATGTTTAGATTGCCATCAAATCCACTATTTTCAATTATTCCTAGTTGAAGTAAATTGAAGGTCTAACTATTTTTGTGCAAGTTTTGAAGCTCTATTCAACCCCCCCCCCTTTAGGTCCCTCTGATCCAACAAATGGTATCATATCCATAGTCATCTCCCATGAGACGAGAAGATGGGCGACTTACTTTGGTCCCTCAACCTAGAGGGAGGCTTCTCCATGAGACCCCCAATCTTTGATGGCACCAATATCCTATATTGGAAATGGGGGATGCAGTTCTACCTTCAAGGAATGAATTATAACATGTGGAAGGTGATGGTTTCACCATACAAGGAGTTGATGGGTGATGTAGATACTTGGGTTGAATCTACACTCAAGAAGGAACCACTCAATGCCAAAGATTTTAGCATGAAATCTATGCTACCCTCACTCCCTCAAAGTTCAACCAAATATCAACTTAGGACGCATCCCATGAGATTTGAAACAAGTTCTGTATTACCTATGAAGGCACACAACAAGTTAAAAATTCAAAGATCTACATGCTCAATGGATTGCTTGAGAACTTCAAGATGGGCAAGAAGGAAAGAGTTGTCGAGATGTACACAAGGCTCAATACCATCTTCAATGGGCTAGCTGTTTTGGGTCACACCTTGGATAGAGAGACTATCAAATCCAAGATCTTAAGGTCTCTTTCAATGAGATGGGAACCCAAGGTCACTTCAATTGAAGAAGTTAGAAGTCTTGGTAACTTACCCGCTGAGAAGCTCATTGGAAACCTTCAAGCTCATGAGCTAAGGCTAGACAAGCAAGAAGAAGATGATAAGCAAGAGGAGAAGGAATCAAAGAAGATCAAATATAATACCTTCAAAGCTTAAGTGGAGGCAATGATTTTCCAACAACAACTTTCTTATTGGTCCTCTCCACCCTCCTCAAGTGAATATGATGACCCTAGTGATCATGAAGCAAACTACTCCAAGGGCAAGCACTTCAAAGGAAAGTCTTCCTCATCCTTAACTCCTAGATACTATGAATGTGGACAAAAGGGGCAATACAAGAATGAATGCCCAAGGGACAAGAAGGCTTACCACAAGAATAACCACAAGAAGAAGGATGACCACAAAAGTAAGGCAAGTACAAGAGGAAGCTAAGAAGGACAAGAGGAGAAAGGATTCATCTCATGCAGCTTGGGAATAATCCTCTTCAAGTAGCTCAAGCTCCGATACAGGAAAATGTCATCTTGCACTCATGGCCTCCACAAGTGAAGACATTGGTGAGGTAAGTGAGGTAAGATTGCATGAGTTATCCAAAGAAACTCTTATTGATATGTTAAATGTTTCTCATTCATATTATGCTTGAATGAAAGTCTAAAGAGAAAAGGCTAGGAAAGATCATTATTTGTATGCTAAAATAGATATTCTAGATCAAAATGAGAAGTTACATATTGATAGCATTGATTACTTGCAAGGGAAGTTTCTTGACCTCGAGCTCTAATAAGCTTAAGGAAGAGAAAAAATCCCTAGTAGATAAGCTTATTTTATGTAAAATTGAAAAATAATGATCTTAAGATTGTTTCTAATGCTACTAAATATATGAATAGAGTTTATCTTGATGAGCTTGTTTTACTTAGAATTGAAAATGCTAAATTGATTATTGAATTTAATGATCTCACTTCTAGACCTTTATTACCTAGTCATGAAGTTGCTAGTCTTACTTTAGAAAAAGATTCTTATCTTACTAAATCCCTCTGTTTGGAGGCCGACTTACTTCATGCACAAGACGATCTTGATGGTTTGTCTTTTACTATCATTACTCTTAGTAATTATAATCATAAGTTAAGAGCCTCCTTGAAGAAACTCCTCAAAGGGAAGAAATCCCTCAATGAAGTTATAGATCACTCTAACAAACATAGTGGTACTAGTGGCTTGGGATATGTAGAGGGAGATCCAAAGAACAAGAACAAGGGGCCTCCTATATTCCACGGAGATTCCTTTGGCTTTAAGAACCCTATGGTTTGTATGCATTGCAAGAGTGATGATCATTACTCTAATTGTCCTCATAGAGAGAAGGGGACCAACCCAAATATGAAATGGGTCTCCAAGCTAACGACATATACCAAAGTTTGTGTTGGGAACCAACATCTTCCTTTCTTGTAGGTAAAAGGAAAATGGATTGTTGATAGTGGCTGCCCAAAGCACATGACTTGTGAAATCAGCCATTTCAACAAACTCACAGAGAAGAAAGGAGGGTTGGTTATATTTGGTGACAATAACAAGGGTAAGGTGATAGGTGAGGGTGATGTATGGGATTCACTTTGCATCAAGAATGTACTTCTTGTGGATGCACTATATCACAATTTAATAAGTGTTAGACAACTTTGTAATCATGGTTTTCTTGTTCTTTTTACCTCACTTGAATTATTGCTTTTAGATTCCCTCTCCTACAATGTCATATATAAGGGAACACGAAATAGTAATCTCTATATTATTGTGCTTGACTCTATTAAACCTATTGTTGGTGGATATCTTGTTGCCAATTCGAATGGTATTTCTTAATGGAACTGTAGGATTGGTCATGTAAATATGCATCAAATGAAGAAGTTGAGCAAAAAGGATTTGGTGAAGGGACTTCCTAAATTGGATTACTTCCTAAATTGGATTTTCAAAAGAATGAGGAATGCCAACCTTGTACCCAAGGAAATCAAACCAAGTCCTCCTTAAAATGCAAAGGAATCCTTATCACCAAAGAGTTCTTAAGCTTCTTCACATTGATCTATTTGGACAAATGCCTACTCAATTGCTTCGTATTAGCAAGTATTGTCTTTTTATTATCAATGGTTTTTCTCGCTATATTCGGACCTTCTTTCTTGTTTCAAAATGCGATAATCTCAACATTTTCTCGACTTTTTGCAAACAAGTTGAAACTTGTCGAATCATCTCTATCTACAGTGATCATGGGGGAGAATTTGAAAATGATTTGTTTGAATGCTTTTGAGAGGAATATGACTAATGCACATAACTTTTCTTCACCTTCAACGCCTCGACAAAATGGGGTTGTAAACACAAAGAATAGGTCACTATAGGAAATTGATAGGACCATACGTCTAGAGTATGACATTCCAAAAAATTTTGGGCCGAAGTCGTTAGTACTTCATGTTTTGTGCAAAACTAGTTTTTACTTATCCTTCTTTGAAGAAAACCCCCTATGAACTACGACGTGGTAGAAAGCCTTGCATTGAATTCTTTAATGTTTTTGGTTGTCCTTGTTTTGTTTTGAATGCCAAGGATTCCCTCGACAAGTTTGATCCAAAGTCTTACAAGGCTTTCTTTCTTATCTATAGAACTTCTAGCAAGGCTTATAGAGTATTTAGCATTGAATTGTGTAAAGTAGAAGAATCTATCAATGTTAGATTCGTTGATACTAACCCCTCTATTTCCAAGAATGTTGTTAATGATGATGTTGTAGATGAGGTGATTCTTCACCTAAAAGAACTCAACATTGTTGATAAAGGAAAAGAGGTGTTAGGTGATAAAGAAGTAAAAGAAGAAGAAAAGACGGATCCGACCCCCCGCTTTACAAAGTATCATCCTAAAGAGCTCATCATAAAAAATCCATTTGAAAGGGTGAAGATGTGGGCTGCCTACAACAAAGAACAAGTAGTTAATGTCTTCATCTCTCAACTTGAGCCAAAATATGTCAAAGAAGCTCTCAAGGATGATGAATGGATCCTAGATATGCAAGAAGAGTTGAAACATTTTGAGAAGACTTGAGTGCAGACTCTTGTTCCAAGACAAAGTAATAGAAAGATCATTGTCACCAAATAGGTCTACCACAACAAGTTTGATTAAAGCAGAAAAGTGGTAAGAAACAAATCAAGGTTAGTTTCTCAGGGCTACAATCAGTAGTAAGGTATTAATTTCAATGAAACATATGCACATGTAGCTAAACTTGAGTCAATTAAAATGTTTCTTGCTTTTTCTAGTCATAAGAATTATCTGCTTTACCAAATGGATGTTAAAAGTGTGTTTTTGAATGGTACAGTTGAGGAGGAAGTATATGTTGCTCAACCTCCCAGCTTTGAACATGATGACTTGCCTAACCTTGTTTATTTGTTACCAAAAGCTCTCTATAGTCTCAAATAAGAACCTCGATCTTGGTATGAGAAACTAAAGAAATTTTTTCTAGACAATGGCTATATCATGGGCAAAGTCGATTCTACCTTATTTCTAAAACACACTTCTAGCAATTTCTTGATTATTCAGATGCATGCTGATGATATTATATTTGGCAAGACTGATCTTGATTTTTGTAAGGGTTTAGTTCTCTTATTCAGAGTGATTTCGAGATGAGCATGATGGGGGAGCTTACTTTCTTCCTTGGCTTTCAAATCAAACAAACAAAAATGGGAACTTCATCAACCAAGGCAAGTACACCAGTGAACTACTTAAGTGCTTTGGGATGGAGAACACCAAGCCAATGGACACCCTCATGTCTAACACCTCCAAACTAGACATAGATGAAGAAGGATGAAAGGTAGATGAGAAGCTCTATAGAGGTATGATTGGAAGTTTACTTTATTTAATTGCCTCTAGACCTAATATAGTGTTTAGGGTTGGCTTGTGTTCTCAATTTCAATCAAGTTCTAGGAAATCACATCTTATAACAGTTAAGAGGATATTGAGGTATCTAGCCAGAACCCAAAATTTTGGACTATGGTATCCCAAGTCAAGGGACTTTACTCTTATTTCTAGTTGATTAGGTGGGTTGTTTGATTAAATTAAAGTGCACAAGTGGCACCTGCTTCTTCCTAGGACCACGCCTAGTTTCTTGGTTCTCTAAGAAACAAAGCATTGTGTATCTATCAACTATTGAGTCTGAATACATTGCAGCTGGAAGTTGTAGTGCCCAAGTTTTGTGGATGAAGCAATGATCAAAGACTTTAACATTCATTTTTAAGCTTCTCCTGTCTATTGTGATAATACTAGTGCAATGAACTTGTCTTACAATCCTATATTGCATAGTAGAGATAAAAATATATAGGTTTGTCATCACTTTCTTGATGACCACATTGCCAAGAAGGATATTTACATCATGCATGTGCATACAAAGAATCAGCTTGTGGACATTTTCACTAAACCTCTAGTTAAAGAGCAATTTTCTTTTATTAGATCAAAATAGCTTATAACTGCTCTTGATGAAATTGACATGCCTTCTATCTATTTGTTATCATACCTATATTTTTCTTGCTTAAAACTGATCATCTCATGCTTGCTATGTGTTGTAGTTTTCTTATTTTCATGCCTTTTTTCTCTTGTTTTGGGTATTTTTTGCATATGAATGTTTTATCGCAATATAGTACCTTATGATGAGTGAAATGTGCCTCAATATGTCTAAAATGCATAATAGGCTAAAGACATAAATTCAATTAGCACTCTAGAGGCTAGGAATTAAAATTTCATCTTTTTGGACAGACTATTGATCGATCAAATTACAAACCTGACCGATCCTAGCCAAGAATCATATTGTGAAAATACTTGATTGATCCTATTTCCAAATCTCATAACTCGACCGACTGCAAGGCTGGACCAAACTTAGTAAGGGTTTCGCTCGACTTTTCTCCCTCTCAACTAGAGAAAAGTGGACCAATCCCAACCTCCAACTCTAGGTTTGCATATCCTCTCCCTTGCCTCGTTTAGCCTTCCTTGCCTCTTCCCATGCCCTTTTAGGTGGATGGACGTCCTGCTGGTGACACATGGATGGCAGATTATCCTTATTATTATGACCTAATCAACCATGAGGCCTTCTACTAAAGATTTAAACTTACTCTCCCCGATATTCACAAGTTTTTGAAGAATCCTAATGTTTCCTATAGGAATTAGTCAACCTTTCCATCCTCTTCCCTAGATATCAAAAACAATCTGATCACATTGGTCGTTAGATGAAATGTCCATCCAAAACAATGAAAATTACAAAGAACACCATTGTGATCATGTACTGTCATTTTAAGAACATTAGAGTCAAATGGTCTTGATACATTCTACACCACATGACTTGCTTTGACTCTGGGAAGAACACTCATGGTACCCACACCCTACCCTACCTTGATCTATGGTCTTTTTGCTTTTACAACTTAGAAGTCCCTTTTCCATGATCTTCATTACAAATCAAGTCAAAAAGGTGTATGTATCAATGAGACCATGATTAAGAAGAACTTCCTTCCTACCTCTCCTACCACACCTAGAGCTTCCACCTCCATCGCCTCCTCGACCTAATCGCGCCTCCTTCTCAGTGTCAAATGAAGTCCTTATGGGTTACATTATACACCAGTAGGCATATAACCTTCAGGTTCATAATCACCTCCACCAGGACCTTTTCCAGAGATCATGTCTGCCATGAACATGTCATGTATCCATCCATACCCCTACTACCAGCTTTACCTAGGTGGTGATTGTGCCTTTTATGCATACAGTCACTTCTACCCAGCCCCTCCCCCCGCTACTTCTGTTGCCACCCCTACTGCTGATGGTGGACATGTCCCTATCCCCAGTGTGCTTCCTCCTCTAGCTCTACCTACTGGTCCTACTGCCACCATGCTTTCTAGTCTTGGGACTTCAACTCCTTCCTTTGACCAAGAAAATGTTTTGCATGCTCTTGGCATGTCATGGGCTGAGAAGAATGCTAGATGGCCTTCTCATGGTATTGGTCCTCTTACCGATGAGGAGATGCCTGACCAGGCTACTGAGGAAGAGGCCGATGATGATGAGGGCACTGAGGATGATGGATCTGAGGATGGTTCTGATGACAGCTTTGTCAGATTCTCTGGAGATGAAGGTGATGTTGTTTTTTCTCTATTCCACCTTCAGATGGTGATGAGGAATATGAGCCTGAGTCTGATGATGATGATGTTGATGATGATCTCATTGACATAGATAGCATAAATATAGCTTAGATATTTTAGTTCTTTAGTCTTTAGGTGTTGATCATGTCTATCTTTTTATACTATTTTGTACTAAGACATTGGGGCACTATATCTGAGGCATACTATATGTTGGATCTAAGGGCTCTAGAGGGGGGTGAATAGAACTACAAATTTCTCACAAAATAGATTAGACCTTCAAATTATATCAAATTTAGAGCAATAGCTTAATTGCAATTTGAAGTCCTATCTAACAAGCATATCAATGATGAGAGAGACTTATAGCAAGCACTTAACAAAGGGTTGTAGAGTGGTCCACACTTCAAACTAAAAGTGAGTCAGTCCACTACTTAGAGAGGTCAACCTCTAGGAATTTGTAAGTGTTGTTCTCTATATTATCACCAATATGAGTTACAACACAAGACCACCAAAGGACTTACCCGTCCAACCGCAAGGAGATCTCCACCTTACCAAAGGGATAACCCACATAGCTTGAGTCTTTAGCCTTCACCAAGGTCTTACCCACTCAAGGTCAAGTCTTTCGCCTTGAAGGACTTTGCTTCTCCTCTTGTATCTTCATCCTTTGCCTTCTCCTTCACCTGGAGAATATCACCACCTCTTCATCAACCTTGAAGAGGACCAGCTACAGCTCCTTCTTCACTCGATGGAGCTTTCTTCACCTTTTCTTCATGTAGGAAGGGGATAGGGAAGTAGTGGAAGATTGAGAGCTTTACATGCACAAGGGTGGAGCTCTCTTACAATATGCCTAACTCACTCACAAATCATGAAATAAAGTGTAAACTAGAGAGAGAAAGGGGCTCAAGGAGTATTAGCACACTCAACTATAGCAAGGACTTGAATATCTTGAAAGAGCAAACTTGAAATGAACTCCAAGGGGTCCTATTTATAGCTGGGGGTGCTCCCTTGAGTTGGGGAACAATTAGGGCCGAAATATAGCCATTTTCCTCAAAGCAACAGATCTATTTTCACCCCCAAACAAGTCACCAATGGTTATAATCACTTTTTCTACATTTTCTGTACAGTGCATTCGATCGAGTTTAATGAAGGTAACTCGATTGATCGACTAAAATACAAAGCCAATTTTCAAACTATCAGTCGAGTTTGTTCTGGGGAACTCGACTGATCAGCCAAAATTGAATTTGCTCAATGAGTCAGTCAGTCGAGTTTTGTGAATGCACAACTCAACCGATCAGCCATCTTCAGAAAATCAATCATAGGATCAGTCAAGATTGTAACTCGACCAATGACCAGCCTGTGATCTATTTTCTAAATTGACTAAATAGTGATTAAACCTTAGTATAAATTGTCCCACATATTTTTCTCATCTTAGTTACAAGTCATATCATCAATAAAAGTGATTACAAAATTCTTCTAAGGTTGTTAGGAGTGATTTCAAAAATTAGCACACTTGCATTGCATTTGACTTGAACTTGGACGAGCTAGGGCTTGTGTAATTTGATCCTTTTCATGTACCTAAAGCCTGAAATCAATCTTGAAAAAATGTACAAGATACATATGAATGGAATGATTGAGTCCTTATCAAAATATGGACAATATCTAACCTTTAGGTCAACATTCTCCCCCTTTTTGACAATGACAAACCATTCCTCAATCATATTGAAAAGGATATTGAAAGTATACCTTTGACTTGTGAACTGTAGAGGGATTCAATATTTGACCAATGTGAATTGCTCCCCCTCAATCTATGATTACTTTAACCTGCATAGTTAGTTTATTTACACAAAGCAATATAACATACATATACTATATGGTCCTTTAGCAAGTCACATGATAAAGCATATAATGAACAAGAAAAGGATCACATAGGCAATAAAAGCAATATGGTTGAGCTTCAAAACATTGAATTTCTCTCCCCCTTTTGACATTATCAAAAAGGAAGGGGGTAGAAGAGCATAAAATAGGTCTTCTCCAAGCACAACCAAACAGATATCCAAACATACAATCTCAAAACATACATCACACAGAGACGAGAGAAACAAACAAGCTAACTCATAATCAAAATATGGTGAAACATGGCACCGACTCATAAGATATAACATATCAAAGAGTAAAAATGCACAAAATATAGCTTACAACCCAGAATACAAGTTCTCATAAAAACAACACAAGTCAAAAGTGATGAAAACTAAATATAAAATAGTTCAGCTCAGATCATGTGCCCAAATGTTTATAATACAAAATAGCCTAGAAAGATATATATGATCAGTAAACTAGACTAAAAACTAAGAACATCTAGACGTCTGAGCTATCTATATCAACAACATCATCATCCTCAGCATCAGGCTCATAGTCATCATCTCTGTCTGAAGGAGCAACATCGCCTTCATCTCTGGAGTCACTAGCAGAGCCACAAGAGCCATCACCATCGTCAGATGCAGCACCATCATCCTCACCATCAACAGTGTCCTTATCAGCATCAGTAGTCACCTCATCATCTTGGTCTGGCATCTCCTCATCAATAGAAGGACTAAAGTGACAACCAGGCCAATGATCATTCTACTCATCCCAAGACATACCAAGATCATAGAGCTTATTATCCTGTGGGAAGAAAGGAGCATAATCACCAAGACTGGCAAGTAGAGTGGCCAAGGGGCCAGTAGGTAGAGGCAGGATGACTGGAGAAGGTCCACCAACAGTAGAGGGTGTGGGAGCAACAACAGAAGGTGCAAGTGGAGGGGTTGGGTAAAAGTGATTGTATGCATAGGATGCATAATCACTTCTAGGGTAGGGCTAGTAGGCTGGGTAGGGATGTGCACAGGACATGTTCATGTTTGACATGATTGAACATAGATCCTAATGCAAGTGATCCTAGACCTGAAGGTTGTATGCCTGTTGATGTATCATATAACCCATGAGGCTTCATTAGACACACAAAATGAGGAACGGGCAGGTCGGGTAGGCGGAGGAGGTGGAGGTGCTCGGGTAGAGGTAGAGGCAGGTGTAGCAGAGGTAGAAGCAAAGGGTGAGGCACCAGATATGGTGGAGGAAAAGATAGGCACAGACTTCTAGATAGTGGTCTCATTGACGCATACTCCCTTCCATGCAGGTCAGCAATGGAAGTCATGGAAGAGAGATTTCTCAATGGCGAACTGAAAAAGACCACATATCAGGGTAGGGTATGGAGGATGGGTGCCACGGGTATTCTTTCCTGATTCGAAGAAAGTCATATGGTGGAGGATGTATCTAGACCACTTGACTATGACATTCTCTAAGATGTAGTAGATGATTACTGTAGTGTTTTCTGCAATATCTGTTTGATTTTTCTTTGGATGGATGTTGCAGTTGACCACTAGGGCAAGTATACGCTTCTTGAGATCTAAGGCAGAGGAAGATAGGGTACTCTTCTTCTTATGGGGAAGCTGAGGTTTCTTCAGGTAACGATGGATATCAGGAAGGGTGATATCATATTGCATGTAGATAACCTCAGGGTCAAGCAGGTCAAAATACTCATCGTAATCCTTACGCCAAGAGTCATTCTCATCGAAACTTGAGAAGAAGACATTCAGGATATCCTCCGAGACTTGGAATTTCTTCCCAGCTATCATAATATGTAAGGATAACTTGAGTATTAGGAGGGGGTACAAGGGTGTCATAATTCCAACGCAAGTTTGTGAAGAATTCGTGAATGGCTTTCGTGCTAGTCATGTAATTGTTGAAGCATGTGTGTTCTACACCCAGATCAGATAGGTGGTGAACTTGCAACAACCTTGCCACTTGATCGATGACCTCTTGGCTTCTAGGGCTAGGCTCAAAGAGGGCACGAAAAGGAAAAGGATTATGTGGAAGGAGGTCCTTATACCTATTAACAGCCTCATTTAAGGCAAAAAAAAGTCTCGTCGAAGCAGATCAAGTGGGAAGACGAGGAGGAGGATGGTGCATTAATAGGGGAGGCTCTCTTCCTTTTATTAGAAGCCATGGAAACGGAGTAGAGAGGAAAGAGAGATCAAATGCATAAAGCACTCCACCAAAAACTTTCACACACCTAGGTTTAGCAAGGGGGAAGGTCAAGGATGGTCTACCTAGGTCAAATTAGGGCTAGGTAGAGGAAGGGAAGGTCAAGGGTTGAGATCTTAGGGCTAAGGGAGCAGGAATCAGTTGACTTTTCTCTAGTTGAGATGGAGAATAGTCGGTCGAACCCAACTTAAGTGTGCTCCAGTCTGGCGATCGGGAGAGTTCTATGAACTCAGAAACTTGATCGAATGGCCTTTTAAAAAAATCTCTTGGCCATCGAACGGTCGAGTTTGTCCTAGGGAAACTCGACCGATGGTCAACCTAACCTAAAACCATCAAACTTATTTTCCATCCATTTGAGTGATAATTGAATTTATTTTTCAAGTCCATTATGTATACTAAATAGACTTAGGCACATATCACTCATCATTGGGTACTATTTTGCGATAAAACATGTGTATGCAAAAAATACCCAAAAATAAGAGAAAAAATGGCAAAATGAACATGCAAAACTGATTTTAAGAATATTAGCAAGCAAAGATGGTCAAAAAGAAAGCAAGACATATAAGATAGATGACAACTAGCTAGAAGGCATATCAGATTCATTCAAAGAAGTTATAAGCAATTTTGATCTAATAAAGTTGAATTGATCTCTAGCTAGAGGTTTAGTGAAAATGTCCGTCAACTGATTTTCCTTTTCCACATGCATGATATAGCTTGGCAATGTGATCACAAAGAAAATGATGGCAAACCTCTATATGTTTAACTCTACTATGCAATATAGGATTGTAAGACAAGTTAATTGCACTAGTATTATCACAATAGATACGAGAAGCATAAAAGTGAATGTTAAAGTCTTAGAGCATTTGCTACATCCATAGGATTTGGGCACAACAACTCCCGGCTACAATGTATTCAGCCTCGGTGGTTGATAATGCCACAATGCTCTATTTCTTAGAGAACCAAGACACCAAGCATGGTCCTAGGAGGAAACAAGTGCCAGTTGTGCACTTTATATCAATCAAGCACCCTACATAATCAGCATCACTATAAGAAGTAAGAGTAAAGTCCCTTGACTTGGGATACCATAGTCCAAAATTTGGAGTTTTGGCTAAGTACCTTAAAATCCTCTTACCAGCTATAAGATGTGATTTCTTAGGATGAGATTGAAATTGGGCGCACAAGCCAACACTAAACATTATATCAGGACTAGAGGTAGTTAAGTAAAGTAAACCTCCAATCATACCTCAATAGAGCTTCTCATCTACCTTCTCACCTTCTTCATCTTTATCAAGTTTGGTTGTGTTTGACATGGGTTTATCCATCGGCTTGGTGTTCTCCATCCCACAACACTTAAGTAGTTCACTTGTGTACTTGCCTTGGTTGATGAAGTTCCTATCTTTTGTTTGTTTGATTTGAAAGCTGAGGAAGAATGTGAGTTCACCAATCATACTCATCTCGAATTCACTCTGCATAAGATCACTAAATTCTTTGCAAAGATCAAGGTTAGTTCCGCTAAAAATGATATCATCAACTTATATTTGTATGATAAGAAAATTTTTAGAAGTGTATTTTAGAAACAAGGAAGAATCCACTTTTCCCATGATATAACCATGATCTAACAAAAAGTTATTTAATTTCTCATACGAAGCCCTTGGTGCTTGTTTGAGTCCATAGAAAGCTTTTTGCAACAAATAATCATGATTAGGTAAACTATCATGTTCAAAGCCTGGAGGTTGTGCAACATGCACTTCCTCCTCAATTGTACCATACAAAAATGCACTTTTAAAATCCATTTGATATAAGAGAAAGTTTTTATAACTAGCAAAGGCAAGCAACATACGAATGGACTCAAGTTTAGCTACAGGTGCATATGTTTCATCAAAATCAATACCTTCATGTTGATTGTATCCTTGAGACACTAACCTTGCTTTGTTCCTTACCACTTTACCGCTTTCATCAAGCTTGTTGTGGTAGACCCATTTGGTGCCAATGATCTTTCTATCACTTGGTCTTGGCACAAGGGTCAAAACTTTGTTCTTCTCAAATTGCTCCAACTCCTCTTGCATACTTGGGATCCATTCTTCATCCCCAAGAGCTTCTTTGACATTTTTAGGCTTGAGTTGTGAGTTAAAGGCATTGTTGGCTTGTTCTTTATTGAATGCAGCCAGCGTCTTCACTCTTTCAAATGGATCACCTAAAATTAGCTCCTTTGGATGATTCTTTGCGAACTGAGGAGTTGGATCCTTCTTTTTGTCATCTTTGTCTTCTTCGTGAGTGACCACCTCTTTTCACTTTTGAGTGAAGTTGAGCTCTTTAAGAATAGGAATCACTTCACATGCAACATCATCATTTCGAACAATACCTTTAGAAATAGAGGGGTTAGTCTCAATAAACTTTACATTAATAGATTCTCTTATTCATCTCTTCTAATGGTAGTGCAACACTTTCCAACTGATGGCCACTTTGCATTATCTACTGATGGCATCTTTGTTCTGCCTTCAAAAGGAAGATTTGCTTCGTGGCCTTCTGATGGATGTACTAGGACCCCTTATGATGGTTGTTTTGCGACTACTCATCTACCAATGGTTCAAATGGAACACCACAAGACCCCTCTTTTACTGATGGAGTTACTGCAAATTGATGACCCATCTTCTTCCTCATGCTTCTGCTAACTCTTCACCTCCATGGCAGTTGAGACTTCACTCCATGGTGGTTGAGAGGGTTCCAAATCCTATCCCTCTTATAAATACAAGGTACTTGCAACAAAAAAAGGGATTCATCCTTTTACGCCGCAAGGTTGCTACTTTTTCTCTAGACCATCAACCTCTAGCCACCATCGACCTTCATCCATTGGTTTGTGAACTCCAACAGAAGGGCTCCCGCCTCTGCTCTGCCAAGGATCTAAGGACCAGATCTTGATAGGGGTCTTTTTTGGTGCCTCATCCCATCGTTTAAAGACCTCCGCCTTTGTCACCTTGTTTCTCCTTGACCGCAGTGACAATATCCTACCTTGAAGAAGGAATGATGCTGCTCCAAGTCTATTTCTATCAAACATCCAAGGTAGATCTGCTACTGCATCATCCACCATCAGTTTCCAACACGAAGACATGCTTTCATACACCCCAAATCTATTTTATCTTCTTTTGTGACAAAGGCTTTCTTTGTCTCTTCTATTGTTGTTACTCTTGTTACTGCTGCCATGAGTGAGTAATCCTCTCTCTAGGGCATCGGGAGTAGCCCCACTACCCAAATTTTCTCTTGTATTTGCATTTATTATTATATGGATGATCAATGCAAATTCATCTTAGTTTGAGTCACCATTTTTGGCCCAATTTTGCACTAAAAACTCTCATATGCCCCATGAATATGCACATATACCATTTTCCTCAGTTTTAGATGATTACTTAGAGTTTTGATCAAATCCATTCGTATTCATTGCATGATTAAGTATCGCACTATGTGCACCAATGTAGGAGATGGTGGTCCCAAGAAACTTTCGATAATTTGGATCATGTTTTCGTTGGCCAGTCCATTCATCAGAAAACATTCTCATCAGTTAGAGGATTCGTCAACGCATGTCCATGGACCCATAGAAATACCCCCCCCCCCCCGCGGGGGTGGGTTTCGTTCCATGATGTCGCGACTGCGGTCAAGAAGTATGTCACGACCAAGACCAAGAAGGATGTTGCGATCGCAACACTTGGCACGGTCAGTACCAGCCCGGCATGATTGGGGCGATGCCAAGGCATCATGACTGACACCCCAGTGTGGCCGCAACACCCCAACGTGACCACGACATACCAGAGTGACTACGGAACACGACTGCGATTGTGGCACAACCATCTCGACTGCTACTAAACCTCACAATCACGCCAGGCACCTCGAGCATGAAACACGACCGTAACTGTTGCACCTCGGCACGGTCGTGTCGAGTACCGTGACCGCTACTAAAGGCTATGACCGCAACAGCTAAGTCGGTCCTCTCCATATCTACACTTATAAATAGACAACCACATCCTTCATCTGAGGCATCGCTTTCACTCCATCCACACTGACAGGTTTTCGCTCTGTGTCCAGCCAAGGAAGACGATCTTCGCCGCCAAAGACTGCCTCCATGGTGTCCTTGCTACTCTGCCATCTCTGCTCCATCAAGATCTATCTCCTAGCCACAAAAGTGGTGGGATTTCATATTCTACAGCACCCTCTGCCATCATCCATCTACCGCTCCATCTCCAGTGAGTAAGAGCATGAAAAGAGAAGGAAGAAGGAAAGAAAAGATCATCCTCATCTGTCTTGGTGTTCTTCCCCTCCTCATCCATATCTTCCCAGCCATCGTGTAGAAGACTATTTCTTCATCGACCCATGACCATCTTCTTCACCATGACCATGGCATAATCTTCCCTCTCTCTTGTTCTTTTTGTTTCTATCATGAGGAGCGAGCAGTCCATTTTGTTAGGGTGTGGGGACTAGCCCCGCTTCCCGTGCTTACATGTTCATCTTATAACATTCCATGGCTTGTGTATAACTTTCCATTTTTTTGTTAATCATTTAATGCATGCTTTGTGGATTGATGACTTGCCTTGCATGATCTATTATATTCCTTTATTGCGAGAACTTCCATACTCAGGTTTTGAATATCAATTAACACTACTACAGAAATGGCTTATAACGTCACTTTTAAAGGCGTCGGTTGTATAAATACACCGACACCTAAAACCTAAAGTGTCAGTTTAATAAAAAAACTGACATCTATCTGTGAAGGGTGACCAGACACGGGTATCGCTTTTATTCAGTGTCGGTTCCCTAATAATAAACCGATGCCTAAAATTAACCGCCAAATCCAAAATTTCCAGTGAAAAAAATTACCTCCAAAATTTAACATATGGCGTCGATTATTAACTATTAAACCGACGACAAAAGGTTATTCGCGAGATAGAAATTGGGCACATTTTGGTCGTCAGTTTTACTACAATGACCGACGCTTATGGGTTTTCGCGCATTGTTCCTGAGAAATTTTTCACACCCTTTGAGCGTCGGTTTTCGAAAGAAACCGACGACTATGGTCATTAATCGAGAACAATTTTTTAATCGGCATATGTAGATAGATGTCAGTTTTTTTCTAGTAAAAACCGACACCTATCATTGAGAATAGGTGTCGGTGTGTTTGGAGAACCGACGTCGTTAGTTTTATTTGTCGGTTTGTTTGAATAACCGACGCCTATTGTTAACTTAATAGCACCCACGTGAGCCAGGCTCTCTTCCTCCTTCTCTATTTCATTGATTCCACACACACTTAGGTCTGGCGAATTTCACCTCCGGTTGTCACCTCTGCCGCCATTCCTTGCTCCTCTGATCGCTGCCTCCACCGCCATTTATTGCTCTGGGTGCCGTCGTTCCTTGCTCCTCTATGCACTGGTGCCTTCTCCTGCTCTCCGGCCGGCCGCCACCCTTCTTTTCTAGCTCTGGCGCCTGAGCCTTCTCCTGCTCCTTCTCCTGCTTGCTGTGGTTCGTGCGTTACTCCGGCGCCTGCCCCTGCTCTCCAAGCCGCTACTTTCCTACCCAGGTAGGCCACTGCCCTTCTTTTTCCTCCACCTCTTCTTCTTCCTGCTCCCTCTCCTTACCAAATGGATTACAGCAAGGCCATGACCGTGTGGGCTGGTCACGGTTGTGGCTGTGTTGGCCGACCATGGCCGTGCTGGCCAGCACGGCCGTGGCCAGCCCACACGGTCGTGGCCTTACTTTTATCCATTTGGTAAGGAGGGAGTAGGATACATTTGCAATTGAATACTAATTCTTGACCTAATTTTGTAAATTTTGACGCATGTTGAATTAAGATATTAAAACCCTAATACACATTTCACCATAATATTGAATTAACTATATTGTTGAAATCTTGTGATCAATATATGTAAGATATTAAAACCCTAATGTTAAATCTCTGATTTTTTAGTGATGTGTCACCCTAACATCTACATGAATCCCTATTATATGATGTAGATTGATGATAATGCATGAGCTAGTTTGAAATTTTGAAATCAATTATGAATCTCTCCATCCCTAGGTCATACTAATTTATGTCTAATCTTTATCTTGATGATGAACATGCATGGACACTTGAAATGTTGAAATCAATGTTATAGAATGACAGCACATGTATTTGTTGGCCTAGAAACTCGTCCAAGATTTACTCATTAGGAGTAAATCTTGGATAATCCCCAGTTTAGGACTGTTCTTGAACACCTAATCTCACTTAGGATGTAAGTGTATAATGTGTATTTGGTTTTCAAGAAAATTCTAGTAGCATTTCCCTGTTTGTTCTCTAAGTACATCTGTACTTGGAGAACAGCGGGGAAATGCTACCAAAATTTTCTTGAAAACCCAATACACATTATACACTTACTAGTGAGATTAGGTGTTCAAGAATGGGATAGGTGGTACACATTTATTATAAATAAGAATGATAACACATGTGTAAAGAGTGAGACCCGATAGGGGGTCCACTCTTCACTGAATTGAAGAATATGTCCATCCAATCCCAAACATACCAAAAGGGTAAGAAGGGAAGGAGGAATTTCATTCATTTATCAAATGGTACATATTACAGAGCATGATAATGGATAAGCAGCAGAAACAAAACTATTACAAAGTTACAATGTGTATCATTATACAATTGCTCATCACCATAAAAGATGATACATCAAAAACTTAAAATAACTACAATTAAGGCCGGTAGCAGAGAGTAACCTAAACATTACAAGCTATCCTTAGGTACAATTCCCTTTATATGATCTTCGAGCATCCTTGATCTTTTAATGTACCTAAAACTGGGCGGAAAGGAACATCACCCAGAACATAGGAAACAAAAAAGAGGTCAGCAAAGGCTGAGTATGTACATATATAAAACACTTTGGGCATTATATAGGGTTAAAAGTACAAAAAGAGATGTTCCCACAAGAAAAGGGGCTAATTGCAATTAGGTGTGTTCAAGAGAAAAGTAACAAAAGAAATGAGGCATATAAAATTTCAGATTACAAACACGATAATAAAAGAGTGTCTTGCCATAACAATCATCCACAGATTCATATTAATACAACAAATATTTGCATGCATAACAATGTAGACTAAATGTACCTAAAATAGGGCCATAACACCATAGGATCATGGCCTAAAAGTAAACAAGGGTGGAAACGCACACCCCGGGCGGAATACGCACACCCTATAAAAATATGGTTGTACATAAGTACCACTATTCTAGATAATCTAGTCAACCACGCAGCATGCTATAATAGTGGCAAGACTATCATTTTAGTCAACATCCAACCAAAAGGCAACAAGGCAGGAGGCGCCTAAAGACCCATAATCATGTCAAATTAATAATCACAACAGTAAAAGAGATTCATATCAGAAATTATAAATGTCCAAGAATAATAGATTTCCAAGAGAAATAACAGTTCAAGAGATGCCTCATTAAAATGTATATGGATTTAGTCAAATAATGCCCAAAATAAAATAGAGGATGTACATACCTTATGATCAGTCCTAGATATTCATTGACACCTCCTAAGTTCAGGGTCAGGGTTGTCTTAACCTAGTCACAATATATGTGCATTCAATTAATATAATATGCATTAAATCCCTTACTCAAAAATCTACCCTACATTAGGTTGGAAATCTAGGTGTGAAACCTGTCCCACTAAATCATTCATATTTTTCTGATTTCAAAAATGTATATATATGCCCTATTTGGATAAACGGATAATTTCCTATGAATTTTACAAGTTTAAAGCACTTTTGGCTAAATACAGAAAAAGCGAATTGTGAAATGATGATTTTGCCCCTAATTGGAATGCGGAAATCAATCAGATGTAACACATCTAAAGACTATAGAGATATCAGTATCAAGGTATATCGGGTCAACAGAGTCAAACAGGAACCAATATTCCTATTTTCCCCTCATGGGTGTGACATGAATGTCACAGGCACCATGGGCGAGATTGGGGTTTTGCCCTAGGGATTGCCTTCACTATTTCTCGTGCCATGGCGTTGCAGGAGCTCAGATCAAGAAGGGCCAGGGGTGTTCGAATTCAGGTGCTTCCATGACCGGGAAACTAGGACAGTGGCTTCGGGTGGTCACTGTGAACTCAACGACCCCCAACAAGGAACCAGGGTCACTAGGGTCAAGGCAACCTCGACGGAGGAGGAAAATGGGAAAGGAAATATAGTCTAGCTGCGGGGAGGAGGAAACATCGTATAATGCTATGTGTCTCAAGCTGACACCTCACGGATACGGCAATGAGGGACCCTGAAGCTGAAGAACCAGAAACAAAGAAAGCTGAGATGAACTGCCATAGATCAAGAGAAATAGGCGTGGAAGAGGTCGGGCATGTAGGAGGTCTCAGAGACCCTCGTGAGGCCCCCAACAAGCTTTTTACATCTGAGGCGTGCTTGTGATGAGTCCCATAGACCAAAACAAGATCGGGGGTCATCTTAGCTCCTTCCGGTGGTGGCCCAAAATAGAGGAAGGTGGGTGTGCTTGTCGACGAAGCAAACCAGACGACGCCAGAGCAAAAAGAGTACACGAGAAGGAAGAAAGGGTGGCCAAGATGATTACCTCACGATTGATTTGACTGAGGAGGAGGATTCCAACCGCTAACCCCCGTCCTCGCCGGAGAAGGAGACCAGCGCTGGAAGCAGCTCCGAGACGCCAACATGTGAAATTGACCAAAGAGGACGCAAGAGGGGGCACCAGAGGTCAATTCTGGGGCGGGACATGCGAATCGGTGTGCCGGAGTGGGGGTTTCTGAAAGCGTCACACAGGTTGTCGTTTGGGTAGAAATAGGCATTTTCGCCTTAGGGTTCCATAGAGGCCAAGTAAGGGGTCGTTGGACTCGTTGAGACATGCGGCGTTCGTTGGTGAAGAAAACGCGATGAATCATCCGGTGTAGAGGGAGAGAGACGAGGTGGAACTAGTCATAGGGAAGCAAGATGCGCCTGGCAGTCTCGCGCATGAGCAAATCAGGGGTGGGAGACGAAGTCCAACTCCCATCTACCCGACCCGATAAGGATCTGCATGTCCAGCTTAAGAATCACATGTGAATAATCGCAAACATTAGGGGAAAATGAGCATGACCTTTGAATAAATCACCTAAATAGCATTAAACTTATATGTTTATCTCCTAAATTTCTATTAGGGGTGTATGTGATATCCAATTAAGCTCAAATTATGTGGTTTAGCTAATTTGGGTGTGAGGAAAACGAATTTGGACTTATTTTTAGTAGTTGAGATTGTTTGTGTCATATTTTCCCCATTGTATGCTTAGTCGTCTAATTAGGGTTTTAAACTTATACTAATGGTCAAATTGAGTAAACCCTGTGTAGTTGTATTCAGTTCTCTCACTCAATATCTAAATGTCACACTATGGTATTAAATCCATATCGGGACAGTAGTGCGGTATCACTATACACCAATCTCCCACAATTTGATTATTAGGGCTATAACATCCTAAGATTTATGTCAATGGGGTACAATAGAGTCAATTAGGCTATTAGGTCCCAACTAGGTCTAATCTATCTTAAAATTACGGAATTGTGCACACTAAAAGGTACCTAAAACAAGAGGAAGGAAAGAGGGATACTGGATATCAGTATAATCGAGTAGGGGCCTAGAAGAACGGAGGATTAGCCTATGTGTCAGGAATTGAGTATGTTACAACACTCCACCCCTTAAAGAGGATTTCGTCCCCGAAATCCATCCACCGCTAGACCTGAGTGCTAGCTTGTTCTACATATCCTCATCATCCACATCATCATGGTCACCATCTTATCATCTACTCATTATCATCATCATCATCATCATCATCATCATCATTACAATCATCATCGTCATCATCATTAATATCATCGACATCATCATCTACTCCTCCTCATCATCATAAACATCATTAACATATTATTATTTAAAATGGTCACATGGGAAGGCTTAGAAATTCCACCATCCTGAGTATGTTCATCCCAGCCTATACTATATAGTCATCCCTACCATTAAATTATTAGTGGTTTGGGGTATAGAATATTGATTTGAGCTTTTAAGTGTAATTTTTTTTTCTTATCCCTACCTGACATACATACATCCTTCAAGGATAACCCAAGATAAAAAAATTAAAATCTATTTTAATTGTCGAGGTAATTCTTATGATGGTATAATTAGCAAGGCTCATCTAGAATTCTCAATTTGGCAGCCTCCACATATGTTTGACTTTAATACTAGGATTTATCCATGTTTTACTTATTATAACCGCTATTAAACATGGTCATGCCTACAACTAGTTTGATTCCTAATGAATAAACTGTCTGAAACTCCACCCCATAAAACGTTTAAACTATAACTTAGTGCATAACCTAGGGGAAAAAGGGTGGATCCACTAGGTCTGATATATATATATATATATATATATATATATATATATATATATATATATATATATATATATATATATATATATATATATATATATATATATATATATTTGAAACTAACTATGTCAGTCTTAGGCATGGGGTATTAGGGTTGAACATGCCAACCAAGGATACTATACTAAAGAGATTATCTACTACTCAACTTTCTTGTGGTGGTGATTTGGTTCCAAAAACCATCGATAAAATTTGAAAACTTTTCTTTTGTAAATATAAAATAATAATGAAAATAAGTTTGACGATGCAAAACTTGCGGTGAAAAAAATTCAAAATTGGCACCAAAATCAACCAGAGAACCAAGTCAACCACCTATCACAAAACCACACACATACTATTATTTATCGTCACTTCCTTTTACTTAAAGGGTCTAATCCTTCAAACACCACATAGGGCATTTGACTACACCTCAACTATGTTTTTACATGGGAGGGAGAAGGGTTTCCTATTATGCATGGTCAAATTCATCAAACCTTAACGAGGTAAGACATCCGCCATTCCCCATGTCACTCTTAAGCATAATTGACACAGCCTCATCGCAAGACCTAAGGGAGTCATATAATCATCCAATAATTATAGTAAGGTATATGTGTTCCTTCCACACTTGACGATTTACAACTATAGTCCCATCACAAGACAAGATGAACTATATAGTAAATTTACCAATATCATCATTCACTGGGTAATCTAATTAAACCATGGAGGCGAGAGAGGCAAACTCCTAAGAATCTTATATAAACTTAATAGCTTCTACCCCCTAAACCTCACGTATGAGGAATAAGAGCTAAACAAACATGGTATCCAAACCTTAGATAAGTGGTCTTGGGACATACCCATGTTGTGATTCTTCACATTGAAGGCAAGGCATGCCTAACAATAATTAAGCTCATTCATACCATCTCTTAGTAACAAGGGATTCATCTAAATTTCTAAGATTTACATCGGAATTTTATATTTATGATTTATGTGTCCTCAGCACCCCATAATAGGTGTATGCAAGCCGTGCTAGAGAACAACAAAGGTAAAGGGATTTAAGGTGAGAACTAAAATATGCTTATCTATTACTATTTAAGTAAATCTACACTTCACGGCTCTTAGGCTAATATCCTAGAAAATTATGAGATGTAAACCAAACACTACAAGAGTCAGTTTGATGTGACTTCATGCCACCTCCATAAAGAGGGTGTGGGTGTTACGGGTTACTAGTGATTAACTCACGTTCACATAGGTGGGTCGAGTAGTGCAAGTGACCAAATTAGTCAGGGGTTGAAAACCCTAATTGGTATTGACTACTAGGAAATAGGTTTATCAATAACCTCTAAGGGTCACCTATCTAATTAAGGGTCAACCAAGGATAACTTAAAATAGTCAAGTTACCGACTGCTTAGGCTCTGATACCATTTTGTAAAGAGTGAGACCCGATAGGGGGTCCACTCTTCACTGAATTGAAGAATATGTCCATCTAATCCCAAACATACCAAAAGGGTAAGAAGGGAAGGAGGAATTTCATTCATTTCTCAAATGGTACATATTACAGAGCATGATAATGGATAAGCAGCAGAAACAAAACTATTACAAAGTTACATTGTGTATCATTATACAATTGCTCATCACCATAAAAGATGATACATCAAAAACTTAAAATAACTACAATTAAGGCCAGTAGCAGAGAGTAACCTAGCCATTACAAGCTATCCTTAGGTACAATTCCCTTTATATTATCTTTGAGTATCCTTGATCTTTTAATGTACCTAAAACTGGGTGGAAAGGAACATCACCCAGAACATAGGAAACAACAAAGAGGTCAGCAAAGGCTGAGTATGTACATATATAAAACAACTTTGGGCATTATATAGGGTTAAAAGTACAAAAAGAGATGTTCCCACAAGAAAAGGGGGCTAATTGCAATTAGGTATGTTCAAGAGAAAAGTAACAAAAGAAATGAGGCATATAAAATTTCAGATTACAAACATGATAATAAAAGAGTGTCTTGCCATAACAATCATCCACAGATTCATATTAATACAACAAATATTTGCATGCATAACAATTTAGACTAAATGTACCTAAAATAGGGCCATAACACCATAGAATCATGGCCTAAAAGTAAACAAGGGTGGAAACGCACACCCCGGGCGGAATACGCACACCCTATAAAAATATGGTTGTACATAAGTACCACTATTCTAGATAATCTAGTCAACCATGCAGCATGCTATAATAGTGGCAAGACTATCATTTTAGTCAACATCCAACCAAAAGGCAACAAGGCAGGAGGCGCCTAAAGACCCATAATCATGTCAAATTAATAATCACAACAGTAAAAGAGATTCATATCAGAAATTATAAATGTCCAAGAATAATAGATTTCCAAGAGAAATAACAGTTCAAGAGATGCCTCATTAAAATGTATATGGATTTAGTCAAATAATGCCCAAAATAAAATAGAGGATGTACATACCTTATGATCAGTCCTAGATATTCATTGACACCTCCTAAGTTCAGGGTCAGGGTTGTCTTAACCTAGTCACAATATATGTGCATTCAATTAATATAATATGCATTAAATCCCTTACTCAAAAATCTACCCTACATTAGGTTGGAAATCTAGGTGTGAAACCTGTCCCACTAAATCATTCATATTTTTCTGATTTCAAAAATGTATATATATGCCCTATTTGGATAAACGGATAATTTCCTATGAATTTTACAAGTTTAAAGCACTTTTGGCTAAATACAGAAAAATCGAATTGTGAAATGACGATTTTGCCCCTAATTGGAATGCGGAAATCAATCAGATGCAACACATCTAAAGACTATATAGATATCAGTATCAAGGTATATCGGGTCAACAGAGTCAAATAGGAACCAACATTCCTATTTTGCCCTCATGGGCGTGACATGAATGTCACAGGCACCATGGGCGAGATTGGGCTTTTGCCCTAGGGATTGCCTTCCCTGTCTCTCGCGCCATGGCGTTGCAGGAGCTCAGATCAAGCAGGGCTAGGTGTGTTCGAATTCAGGTGCTTCCTTGACCGGGAAACCAGGACAGTGGCTTCGGTTGGTCACTATGAACTCAACGACCCCCAACAAGGAACCAGGGTCACCAGGGTCAAGGCAACCTCGACGGAGGAGGCAAAGGGGAAAGGCAATATAGTCTAGCTGCGGGGAGGAGGAAACATCGTATAACGCTATGTGTCTCAAGCTGACACCTCACGGATACGACAATGAGGGACCCTGAAGCTGAAGAACCAGAAACAAAGAAAGTCGAGATGAACTACCGTTGATCGAGAGAAATAGGTGTGGAAGAGGTCGGGCATGTAGGATGTCTCAAAAACCCTTGTGAGGCCCCCAACAAGCTCGTTACATCTGAGGCATGCTTGTGATGAGTTCCATAGCCCAAAACAAGATCGGGGGTCATCTTAGCTCCTTCTGGCGATGGCCCAAAATGGAGTAAGGTGGGTTTGCTTGTCGACGAAGCAAACCAGACGACGCCAGAGCAAAAGGAGTACACGAGAAGGAAGAAAGGGTGGCCAAGATGGTCACCTCACGATTGATTTGACTGAGGAGGAGGATTCCAACCGCCAACCCCCGTCCTCGCCGGAGAAGGAGACCAGCGTCGACAGCAGCTCCGAGGCGCCAACACGTGAAATTGACCAAAGAGGACACAAGAGGGGGCACCAGAGGTCGATTCTGGAGCGGGAGATGTGAATCGGTGCGCCGGAGTGGGGGTTTCCGAAAGCATCACACAGGCTGCCGTTTGGGTAGAAATAGGCATTTTTGCCTTAGGGTTCCATAGAGGCCAAGTAAGGGGTCGTTGGACTCGTCGAGACGTGCGGCGTTCGTTGGCGAAGAAAATGCGATGAATCATCCGGTGTAGAGGGAGAGAGACGAGGTGAAACTAGTCACATGGAAGCAAGCTGCGCCTGGCAGTCTCACACGCGAGCAAATCGGGGGTGGGAGACGAAGTCCAACTCCCATCTACCCGACTCGATAAGGATCCGTGTGTCCAGCTTAAGAATCACATGTGAATAATCACAAACTTTAGGGGGGAAATGAGCATGACCTTCAAATAAATCACCTAAATAGCATTAAACTTATATGTTTATCTCCTAAATTGCTATTAGGGGTGTATGTGATATCCAATTAAGCTCAAATTGTGTGGTTTAGCTAATTTGGGTGTAAAGAACACGAATTTGGACTTATTTTTAGTAGTTGAGATTGTTTGTATCATATTTTCCCCATTATATGCTTAGTCGTCTAATTAGGGTTTTAAACTTATACTAATGGTCAAATTGAGTAAACCATGTGTTGTTGTATTCAGTTCTCTCACTCAATATCTAAACGTCACACTATGGTATTAAATCCATATCGGGACAGTATTGTGGTATCACTATACACCAATATCCCACAATTCGATTATTAGGGCTATAACATCCTAAGATTTATGTCAGTGGGGTACAATAGAGTCAATTAGGCTATTAGGTCCCAACAAGGTCTAATCTATCTTAAAATTAGGGAATTTTGCACACTAAAAGGTACCTAAAATAAGAGGAACGAAAGAGGGATACTGGATATCAGTATAATCGAGTAGGGTCCTAGAAGAATGGAGGATTAGTCTATGTGTCTGGAATTGAGTATGTTACAAAATGTATTTGATGGCCTAAAGTTTTAACCGTGCAAAAACTCTAATCTGTTAACCCTAGACCCTAATTTTGTTGTAATATACAATTGTTTTTTCTTTGATCATAGAATGGATAGATCATGGATGTCCATTCGCAATCGATGCACCCCAGACTTTATATCTGGTCTTGACCAGTTTATTAGATTTGTCGAGGAACATAGGAAACAACCTGGAGATAGGTTCTACTGTCCATGTAGGCATTGCGGTAACAACTTGAAAGTCAGCACTGGTGACGAAATCAAAAGTCATGTCATGTGCAACGGGATTATACAAGGCTATACATAATGGCACTGGCATGGAGAGATTTCAAACCCGAAACCAGTGGATGTCGATAGCAGTGCTTGTGTGGAAGAAGAAATTGCCTCTGATGATGTAGATGTGAATGAACCAGTTCCAGTAGACATCGTTGATGTGATGCTGGATATTTGTAGGGTAGAGCACACCGATCCACCTCCCATTTTTAGAAACATTGTGAATGATGCTGAGATATCGTTATACACAGGTTGTACTAAGTTTATGAAGCTTAGCACTATGTTGAGATTGTATAAGCTGAAAGCTAACAATAGATGGAGCGACAAAAGCTTCACGTCATTATTGTCTTTGTTGAAAGAAATGCTTCATGAAAGAAATGAGTTGCCAATCTCAACATACCAGGTAAAGAAATTATTGTGCCCAATGGGAATGGATGCCAAGAAGATACACGCATGCCCGAATGATTGTGTATTATTTCAAAAGGACTATGTGGATTTGAAAGATTGTCCAAAATGTGGTGCGTCACGGTATAAATTGACGACTTCGGGGGAGTCCAAAACCAGTTCTCCTGCCAAGGAGATGTGGTATCTACCTATAATATCACGGTTTCAATGCTTGTTTTCCAATCCGATAGATGTGAAGAATTTGAGGTGGCATGCAGATGTTAAGAAAAATAATGATGGGATCCTATGACATGCGTCTGATTCCCCACAGTGGAAGAAGATTGATCTATTGTACCCTTAATTTGGTGAAGAAGTCAGGAATCTAAGACTTGGACTTTGTACATATGGGATGAATTTGTACGGGACATTGAGCAGCCAACATAGCACTTGGCCAGTCATGCTTGTTATATACAATCTTCCTCCCTGGCTGTGTATGAAAAATAAATACGTAATGTTTTCATTTTTTATATCGGGCCCTAAACAACCTGGAAATGATATCGATGTTTATCTTGAACCTCTGATTGGTGACTTAAAGAAACTCTGGGGTGAAGGTGTGATGACCTATGATGATTCACGAAGAGAGACATTTCGTTTGCATGCTATGTTGTTTTGCACTATTAATGACTTTCCAGCATATGGGAATTTGTCTGGATATAGTGTCAAAGGAGCTAAAGTGTGTCCTATATGTGAAGAGAACACTGATTCAACAAGACTAAAACATGGCGGTAAGACTGTATATCTCAGTCATCAAAGGTTTCTTACAAAATTCCATCTGTATCGTAGGAAGCATAAAGCATTCAATGGATTGAATGAGGAACGGAGTGCACCTAAACCTATACTAGGGGAGGTTGTTTATGAAAGAGTAAAAGACTTTGTTAATGAATTTGGTAAGAGATCACAATGTACTATGGCCACACGAAGTGACAAAACTTTATTCAAGAAGAAGTCAATATTTTGGGATCTTCCTTATTGGAGTTCTTTGACAGTCAGGCATTGTATCGATGTCATGCACGTTGAGAAAAATGTCTGTGATAGTGTCATTGGTACTTTGTTGAAATACCAGGTAAGACTAAAGATGGGATAAAATCTAGACTGGACCTATGTTACGACCCCACCTCCTGATAACCCCCAATTAAGGGAGACCGAGAGGTCGAAGCCGCACCCATGACTTCCGGATCAAAGGTTCGGCAATTAACCAAGAATAATTATCAAATTTTAACATACTAAACTGAAAAGTTGTAAGAAAATAAACTTTGCATACCTTTTGAAATTTTGGATTTCTAACTTCTATCCACTTAATGATTCTACGCTAACTAATCCTCCTTGTATTTTTCTTCATGTGTTTCATAATGTGACGATTTACTGTTTGTCCTTTTGGCTTGTACCTAAAATGCCGACAAACAAAACGCCGGTCAGCTGAAGCTGGCATGTAGGGGAAACAATAATCATGCAATTACGTTAACAATGTAATCATTCAATTAATCATTTAACAACCAAGATTACATTTTAGATATAACTCTGCGGTCCAAGAGTACCCTATCCTCTATGTTGTCCCCATTAAACCCCTCATGATTCACCTATAAGCGAACCAATTTCTAGGGTTGAGTCACATGGCACTACTCGTAAGTAGCCCACTCCTTAAATCATGGCAGGCTAATGAGTCTCATGGCACTACATGTGGGTAGCCCAGTTTCTAACTCTCGGTAACCTAGACCTTGCTCTAGGATTACCCCTTTTTTTCTTAGCATTTTCAAAGCAATAGAGGTGGACTCGGATCTAGTCAGATATATATGCACATTTATAGTGATAATCATAGTCACTTTATAGTTGCATGAAATAAATAAACATCCAACAGTTATTTTCAAGCAACCGATTAAAACTTCGGGAATCGCCGTGAAACTAGAGCGATTATTCATAATCGTAACCACATACCTAATTTGATGAGTCATGCAGATTATTCAACATATACTTCATGTATATACAATCAAGCCAATCAACAGATCCAAGCAAGTAATTCAATCATCACATAATTCCTGAAAAAATATGTACTCTATTTATTACACACTTTACCAAGAATTTACTTTATTGACTTGGATTCACTTTCTAGGGTTTCTAATCTACATTAAGGTTTCATTAACATCCATTAGGGTTTCTTAGATCAATTCCTCAAACTTTATCCATTTTTGGTCAACAAACCCTAAAATACTCTTTTCCATTTATATGAACCTTAATTGCCCAACTATCCATTTTAATAGTCTTTTATACCCAAATTGACTTAGGATCATCACATCCCTATTTATTCATATATTTGAATAATTAAAACATTTAAATGTCATATTCGCCTAAATTAGGGTTTTCAAGCTCATTAATGCATATTCGTGCATTAAACCCTAAATTAAGCCAATTATATAAAAAGATCATCTTTTTAAATCCTATTTTCTCTTTTATTAACAACAGGTTAATATCAGATTGAATCATCTATCATCAAATCTAAGGGTTTTTCCTTAGTTAAATCATTAAAGATGATAACTTTATGTACTTTTCACATTTCACGTATATTTATGCACATAAACTCCAAATTAGACTAATCACGTGCAAATTTCTTCCTTTTTTATCATAATGTACCTTTTTTCATTTAACAGGTTAATATCAACTCTAATGATCCATTAAACCCTATTAAACACTTTATTTATTTCAAAATAGGGTTTCTTAACCTTTAATTCATTAAAGATGATAATTTACACTACATTTCGAACTATGATCAGATTCAGGATATAAAACTATTTTTATTGGATTCCTCTCGTTCTCTTGATCAAAATTCATATATAACTTGTTTTAATCCGAGCTACGATTAAATAAATATGAATTTTTTATTAAATCACTTACTGGACCAATAGGGAAGCACCACGTCATCCTTGCACAAGCGATGTTGTTTGATTGAATTAGAGTCGAATGACGCTTCTGCCCCTCACTTGAGTGGCCCTCCTTTGTGAGGCCGAGGGTAAAACCATCCAACTTGTTTTCAGCTTCTTCTACCTCACGTCAACTGCCGCCCTAGCGGCCACGGGCAGAGCTTCCCTTCCTCCCCCGGACCCCGATGGCCCTTGGGGACGGGTCCCCTGGCACCGTTGGCCTCCGTCGCGCCTGCGCAGGTGCTCCGCGCTCGACCAGCTCTGCTGGTTTGGGTAGGTCAGGCCCTCCATCCATGACGACGCTGCAGCCGCATTCTGCAGCCTCGCATGGGCTCGCCTTCCCTCCCTAGGCCGCCATCCTTGTCGGAGTTTGCTCCTTCAACTCCGTCGCTCATAGGCGTACGTAGGGCACCTGCACTCCTTGGCCAGGGTGTCCTCTCTGGCGCTCGTCGGGCCAAGCATTGGCGGCTTTCACTGCAGCCTAGAAGCGGTCGCGGCGCGAGATCCTGGGCATGAGATCGTCGACCAACCTTCCCCTGGGTTCGTCTGAACATGCAGCAACAACTAAGGTCGTCCTCTGGTCCTTCGACGCTCCGTAGATAAGTTATAACCCAGGGTTAGGGTTTCGAACGTGAAGAAGCAATGGGGTAGAGAGAGAAAGACATAGGACTCCTTTAGAACTCGAATCAAACACTCTACCCCTTATATAGGGGTGAGTACAGAGCCATAGGGTGTGCCTCCTTGAGGACTCAAGTCCTATTCTTGAAAGGAAACATACCTTCCTTGGTTGCGAAGCAAACCCTCTCTCTCCTTTGATAATTATGTTATTTGAATATTCTCTTTCCTTTATATATTAGGAATTCGAAATTCCTCTCCTTCACTCTCTTTATTTGCCTTTTAATCTATTGGCCACGAATTCCTATTTTCCGTTATAGAAAATATCATCCTTTTAAACAATACCACATAATTCATTAATAAAGCAACACATTATCCTCTTATTTTGCCTCTTTAGTATATTCTCTTTCTTTCCTCTTTATTGGGACTCCTTGGATCCCAAGATACTCCAATATTTCGAAATTCTTTTTATTGGATACTTATTATCCTTCTAGATGCATCTTTATGCATTATTCTTTATTATCATGTGTATTTCTTATTAAAATATTTCTTTTTGAGGATTTCTCTTTATTTCTCTTTTATTTTCCTCATTAGCATTCCTTTTAATATTAGCAACCTCATGGATACGAAATTTAACCAAGAAATCTCTTTTATGCCTCTTTCCACTCATTTTCCACATTTTATCATTATTTTCAATTTCTTTCTTAATAAAGAAATACTTAATTAACCTTTTCTTTTCTTATTGCTTTCTTTTTGCAACCTTGGATTCCTTGGTACCCAAGGAACCCAAGATGCACGAAATCCTCTTTGGATTTTCCTTCTAGAGGTTTCTACATATTTCTCTTCTTAAAAATTCAATTATCCATTTACTAATTGAATTTCCTTGTTATTGGGCCCAATAGCTAATTAAGCCCACAAAGCAACCAATCAAGGCTATTGTGAAAGAAATCCATTTATTCAAAACAAATGACATCATTATTTGTTCAATTATCTTTAATATGAGAATTCACATTTCTCACTAATTGTACCCAAAAATTGGGGTTATAACATCCTTCCCCTCTTATAGGAATTTCGTCCTCGAAATTCTATCAAGCAAACAAACAATTCAGGATACAACTTTTCCATGTCTATCATTGGCCCCTATGTGGCTTTACCATACTCATGGTGCATCCCAAGAACCTTTATCATCTCATATTCTTTTCTTTGAGTTCTTTCATCATGGCGTCTATAAACTACACCGGTGACTCAGGCCATGTCAGCCTCCCTTGGGGCTCACTAGGTTCATTGCTCAGCACATGGTCGGGGTACCTCACATAGTGCTCTAAATTGGACACATGGAAAACATCTCACATAACTCTATCCTGAGGGGTAGGGTCAAAACCTAACCATCTTCACCCATCCATCTCTAATGGACCCATGTATCGGGACTCAGCTTTCTCAGTTGCAGCTCAGAGGGGTCGGACTCTCACATTATATTCTCCCACAATGCACTATATATTAGTCTACTTTGCATCTGCTCACGACTCTCGTCGTCTCTAGGCTCCTTTCAGCCATTGCATGATTAAAGCGACTCTCGTCTTCATGCACTGTGGTCCTTTTCTAATCATCATGTAGTCCTTTCACCAACATCACCTTACTGAAGTGGTGACTGACTCAACCTCCCTTATAGAGCTTCTTAGAATCCCGATACTGGCTATGGTGGTCATCATCACATCTTTTCATAGGACAGGAACTGTCTCTAACTATCACCCTGAATGAGCACATATGCCCTCATTAGACCCTTTAGTCTGGATCATATTAACCATTAGTTAGGGGTGACAAACTGTACTAACATCGAGCTCTTCATGTACCTACTTCCACCTTTTAGAAGGGAACCTTTAGGTCAAACTCAAAAACCTTTGAACTCACTTCATAGTTGAACCATCTCTCTCTCATGGGTAGTTCATCCAGATCTGTCCCTTGATAGAACTCTTTCTTTCTCATGTCATCTAGGTAAGGCGAACTACCATAACCCATATTGCATCTTGACCTTCCTTGATCCAGGGGAGACTTACAACAACCATTGTGATGAACTCCCTTTCTCCTTTGGGGACTTTTATCCACCATATCAATGCACTGGGTTACTGGTATTCGTCCTTTACCCTTGGCTTGCATGGCCATATACCACATGCAACTTTATCTTAGGTATTTTTAAAGTACCACTATCACTTATTATCTTGGTAGTACCACGGTATATGGTGATCTTAAATCATAATCTCATGTATTGTCATGATTCCTTAAGATAGATTCCTCAGAAACACTAATTAAACCACTCTAGTCGGGGTTTCATCACCTTCTTTTCCAAAGAAGTGCACTTGAGGCTCATCCTTTCATCGTATCAAGGACTAGACTGGCTAACCAAACAACCCTTTAACTTTTCAACGTATCTTGTTACATTTGAGTGTTATCCAAACACCTTCTCCTTTTCAAACTTAGGGTTAGCCAAGCAACCTCTTCTAGCTTCTAGTCAAACAAGTCAGATGTATCTCAACCAGAGCATCCATTACCACTTCACATCCTTAGGTATTAGGTAACATTGAAGACATAAACTTCCATGTATTTCACTTATCATCTCACCTCAAACTCTATGTCTATCTTCATTAAGAACACTCTCTGATTTCATCATCATGGTGATCAAACTCAACCTGGTATAACTTGTAAGTTCTACATAGCTCATGATAAAAACTTCCTCATAAGGTGACTACCTCATTCCTCTTAGTGTTTGCAACCCATCCATATATCATTCACTTTACCAGGGTAGGTTATCTTCTCTATTCCCATTTCTCATGCAACGTTCCAACCTACCTCATTTCTTACCCTTGATGTATGGCATGCGTAATGTCCTATCTCTCACCCCTATAAAAAGAGGAAATAAGCATTTGGCTGCAGTCCAAATACAGATTTCTTCCTGTTCCAAGAGTAGAGATGGTACATCCCACCTTGCCAATACACCTTTTAAATCTAAGTTGAAATGTGCCACATATGTCTCAACATCGCATTCATCTTGATATCAAAGTTGCTTCCATGGAAAACTAGTCTGGAAACTACTAGGTCCAAACACAATCCTTGGTCACCTCCTCTACGTCTATAGGGTGTCGACACTTTTGGGGTCATCCCTCTTCCCTCATGCATCCAGAGAGTGCCCTACTCATCTGCCCTTTGGGTCCCATGAGTTCATGGAGGTGATCAGTCTCCTAACCCATGGCCCTCAGACAATGATAGCTGTTACCTCCCGACCCTATGGTCATGTGCAACTAGGGAATTAGGCAACTCCTAATTCCATCGGTCTTATCCCCACCTGACCCTAGGATAGACTTAGGATTCTCCATCATAGTACATGTTCACTTAAAACCTTACCCAAGTCTTCATCATCTCTCTTTCTGCATTCATGGGCTGGCTTTCATCCTTTCATAGGGATCATGGCAACCTACCTACCTTGGTTAAGCCCCATACCGGTTACCTCCATGGTAACACATTCACATACACTTAGAGATGGATATCTATGGGTCTATATGTTCATTCTCATACCATGTACTCAAGATCCTATGAGACCTCTTTTAGGTTTTCAGAAAAACTAGTGTACACCCTTCAAAAGGGTCCCTCTCCCAAGATGGGAGGAAACTAGAACTCTTGACCTCAAGGTCACAGACATCCTTAGGTATAGGGTTTACATCCACGTGAGCCTACTTGACCCTAGCAAACTATGAAGGATCAAGCAGATCACCTACTGAACCATGCTAGGTCATCTGGGTTCTCCTTCGTTAACATTAGATCCAGGTCATACCTTCCCATGTCATCACTGAGCTGTGAGGGGTTTATCAAACATACTTTAAACTTAAGGGGTTTCCCTTTTCCTTTATACATGAGGAGTACCATGCTCGAGACTATAGCAACTTACTTCTCGTCATGAGCATTAGGTATACCACTTCCCCTCTTAGGCCTAGGAACCCTAAGTTCACTTTTAGGTGTCCAACTACATGTTCTATCTCTTAACCATGAATCAAGCTTGCAATAGGCATAACGTGCACTTCCTGTCATCCTTCAACTCGAGCAACACTTAGAGTTGGATCTTCCTCAAGGACAAACCATAAGGTACAAGGCCTCATAACCTGTTACAAATCCACTTCAGGGTATATATAACATCTTCTTCCTCTAGGTTTTGGCCCCTCCCATGGCAACCAAGACATCATCAACCCCTAGGGATCAAGCATGTGGTGACCACTATCATCCTCTTAGGTCGCATCATCCTCAACTCCCAACTTCTCCTCATATCTCGGAGTCTAGGATTCCAACCTTCTTGCTGGGTTTCCTGCTCTCTCTCTAGAGCTAACCCTATAACTAACCTCACCATTAGGGGTCATATCTTCATGAAGGATCAACCTCCAAAGCATGAAGCCTATGTTCAACTTATGTTCGCTCAAGGTTATCCATAGTTCTTTATGCTTATTTCATAAGCCTTCCTTCGTACCCTCATGGTCAGGGTTCCAACCCTGCTCACACTACTCATGTACCCTGGGTGCATGCAATGCCCTACACCCATAGGCCCATAGGGTTTCTAAGGTCCTTCACTAACATCATCATCTAAGGAGCTATCCTTTACCTTAACATGCACGACCCTTCCCAGGGTTGGGTTGCTAGGTCACCCATGGATCATATGGCATCCCAAAGGCATGTCCCTTCGAACACCTAGTCCAACTCATCTCTCTCTAACCATCACTTAGGGTTAGGGTTAGCATCATCCTCAGAGGATGTGCCAGGTCTCTACTTGCAATGGATATCTCTATCTCCAAGACTAACTTACCCTCCTGACAAGAAGGTTTAGCCTCAGGTCTCTTCTGAGGACATGACAACTTATGTCATACGACCTAAGCATGTATCTATTCTTTAATTTGCGCTTAATCTATTAAGCTTATGTCCATGACATCTTATTTACATGCTTTTCATTAATTTGGTGGAGGATTCCTTAAACCTTATTAACCTTACCCATACCTCAAGAGGGTGAGGAGAAGAAAGAAAACCCTAATCCTTTAGGCCCTTATCAGAATTTTTGTGATGAGAAGGATGAATAAGATGAGAAGTCCTAAAGGTATCTTATTTCGATTCATACCCTAAGACTTTGGCTAGGCAGTCACATGGATCTGGGAGTCCTCGTATTCCGACTAGAGGTGCGGAGGAAAATATTGCCAGCCCTCGGTCGTGATCCTTTTCTAGACACCTCCATCTTTCGGATAATCCTCTAATAACTCCCTTGGGTTCTATCGAGTTTGTAAATTTTAATAATTATTAATGGTTAACTGAGGAACCTACGCTCTGATACCAAATGTTACGACCCCACCTCCCGATAACCCCCAATTAACGGAGACTGAGAGGTCGAAGCCGCACCCATGACTTCCAGATCAAAGGTTCGGCAATTAACCAAGAATAATTATCAAATTTTAACATACTAAACTGAAAAGTTGTAAGAAAATAAACTTTGCATACCTTTTGAAATTTTGGATTTCTAACTTCTATCCACTTAATGATTCTACGCTAACTAATCCTCCTTGTATTTTTCTTCATGTATTTCACAATGTGACGATTTACTATTTGTCCTTTTGGCTTGTACCTAAAACGCCGACAAACAAAACGTCGGTCAGCCGAAGCTGGTATGTGGGGGAAACAATAATCATGCAATTACGTTAACAATGTAATCATTCAATTAATCATTTAACAACCAAGATTACATTTTAGATATAACTCCGCGATCTAAGAGTACCCTATCCTCTATGTTGTCCCCATTAAACCCCTCATGATTCACCTATAAGTGAACCAATTTCTAGGGTTGAGTCACATGGCACTACTCGTAAGTAGCCCACTCCTTAACTCATGGCAGGCTAATGAGTCTCATGGCACTACACGTGGGTAGCCCAGTTTCTAACTCTCGGTAACCTAGACCTTGCTCTAGGATTACCCCTTTTTTTCTTAGCCTTTTCAAAGCAATAGAGGTGGACTCGGATCTAGTCAGTTATATACGCACATTTATAGTGACAATCATAGTCACTTTATAGTTGCATGAAATAAATAAACATCCAACAGTTATTTTCAAGCAACCGATTAAAACTTCGGGAATCTCCGTGAAACTAGAGTGATTATTCATAATCGTAACCACATACATGATTTGATGAGTCATGCAGATTATTCAACATATACTTCATGTATATACAATCAAGCCAATCAACAGATCCAAGCAAGTAATTCAATCATCACATAATTCCTGAAAAAAATATGTACTCTATTTATTACACACTTTACCAAGAATTTACTTTATTGACTTGGATTCACTTTCTAGGGTTTCTAATCTGCATTAAGGTTTCATTAACATCCATTAGGGTTTCTTAGATCAATTCCTCAAACTTTATCCATTTTCGGTCAACAAACCCTAAAATACTCTTTTCCATTTATATGAACCTTAATTTCCCAACTATCCATTTTTATTGGCTTTTATACCCAAATTGACTTAGGATCATCGCATCCCTATTTATTCATAGATTTGAATAATTAAAACATTTAAATGTCATATTCTCCTAAATTAGGGTTTTCAAGCTCATTAATGCATATTCGTGCACGAAACCCTAAATTAAGCCAATTATATAAAAAGATCTTTTTAAATCCTATTTTCTCTTTTATTAACAACAGGTTAATATCAGATTGAATCATCTATCATCAAATCTAAGGGTTTTTCCTTAGTTAAATCATTAAAGATGATAACTTTATGTACTTTTCACATTTCACGTATATTTATGCACATAAACTCCAAATTAGACTAATCACGTGCAAATTTCTTCCTTTTTTATCATAATGTACCTTTTTGCATTTAAAGGTTAATATCAACTCTAATGATCCATTAAACCCTATTAAACACTTTATTTATTTCAAAATAGGGTTTCTTAACCTTTAATTCATTAAAGATGATAATTTACACTACATTTCGAACTATGATCAGATTCAGGATATAAAACTATTTTTATTGGATTCCTCTCGTTCTCCTGATCAAAATTCATATATAACTTGTTTTAATCCGAACTACGATTAAATAAATATGATTTTTTCATTAAATCACTTACTGGACCAATAGGGAAGCGCCACGTCATCCTTGCACAAGCGACGTTGTTTGATTGAATTAGAGTCGAATGATGCTTCTGCCCCTCACTTGAGTGGCTCATCCTTTGTGAGTCCGAGGGTAAAACCGTCCAACTTGTTTTCAGCTTCTTCTACTTTGTGTCAACTGCCGCCCTAGCGGCCACAGGCAGAGCTTCCCTTCCTCCCCCGGACACCGATGGCCCTTGGGGACGGGTCCCCTGGCACCGTCGGCCTCCCGCGCAGGTGCTCCGCGCTCGACCAGCTCTGCTGGTTTGGGTAGGTCATGCCTGCCATCCATGCCGACCCTGCAGCCGCGTTCTGCAGCCTCGCATGGGCTCGCCTTCCCTCCCTAGGCCGCCATCCTTGCCGGAGTTTGCTCTTTCAACTCCGTCGCTCATAGGCGCACGTAGGGCACCTGCACTCCTTGGCCAGGGTGTCCTCTCTGGCGCTCATCGGGCCAAGCATTGGCGGCCTTCACTGCAGCCTAGAAGCGGTCGCGGCGTGAGATCCTGGGCATGAGATCGTCGGCCAACCTTCCCCTGGGTTCGTCGAAACATGCAGCAACAACTAAGGTCGTCCTCTGGTCCTTCGATGCTCCGTAGATAAGCTATAACCCAGGGTTAGGGTTTCGAACATGAAGAAGCAATGGGGTAGAGAGAGAAAGACATAGGACTCCTTTAGAACTCGAATCAAACACTCTACCCCTTATATAGGGGTGAGTACAGAGCCATAGGGTGTGCCTCCTTGAGGACTCAAGTCCTATTCTTGAAAGGAAACATACCTTCCTTGGTTGCGAAGCAAACCCTCTCTCTCCTTTGATAATTATGTTATTTGAATATTCTCTTTCCTTTATATATTAGGAATTCGAAATTCCTCTCCTTCACTCTCTTTATTTGCCTTTTAATCTATTGGCCATGAATTCCTATTTTCCGTTATAGAAAATATCATCCTTTTAAACAATACCACATAATTCATTAATAAAGCAACACATTATCCTCTTATTTTGCCTCTTTAGTATTTTATCTTTCTTTCCTCTTTATTGGGACTCCTTGGATCCCAAGATACTCCATTATTTCGAAATTCTTTTTATTGGATACTTATTATCCTTCTAGATGCATCTTTATGCATTATTCTTCATTATCATGTGTATTTCTTATTAAAATATTTCTTTTTGAGGATTTCTCTTTATTTCTATTTTATTTTCCTCATTAGCATTCCTTTTAATATTAGCAACCTCATGGATACGAAATTTAACCAAGAAATCTCTTTTATGCCTCTTTCCACTCATTTTCCACATTTTATCATTATTTTCAATTTCTTTTTTAATAAAGAAATACTTAATTAACCTTTTCTTTTCTTATTGCTTTCTTTTTGCAACCTTGGATTCCTTGGTACCCAAGGAACCCAAGAGGCACGAAATCCTCTTTGGATTTGCCTTCTAGAGGTTTCTACATATTTCTCTTCTTAAAAATTCAATTATCCATTTACTAATTGAATTTCCTTGTTATTGGGCCCAATAGCTAATTAAGCCCACAAAGCAACCAATCAAGGCTATTGTGAAAGAAATCCATTTATTCAAAACAAATGACATCATTATTTGTTCAATTATCTTTAATATGAGAATTCACATTTCTCACTAATTGTACCCAAAAATTGGGGTTATAACAACCGATGTGAAATGGGAATAAGGTCAGAATTAATAGAATTATGTGAAATGGGAAATCTGAGAACATACTTACCTCCTGCTTGTTACACATTGTCTAGAAAGGAGAAGAAAGTTTTTTGTGAATGTTTGGTAAATGTTAAGGTGCCACAGGGTTACTCATCCAACATCCGTAGATTGGTATCAATGAAAGATCTGAAGTTGATAGGTCTTAAATCTCATGATTGTCATACTCTAATGCAACAAATATTTCATGTGGCAATTTGATCTATATTGCCGAAGAATGTGAGGTTTGTAATCACCAGACTTTGTTTCTTTTTCAACAGTCTGTGCATCAAAGTTATTAACCTTGATACTCTCGATAATTTGCAAAGAGAAGTGGTTGTTACCCTATGTCAGAGATGTATTTTCCTCCGTCGTTCTTTGATATCATGGTACATCTTGTTGTCCACTTGACTAGGGAAGTGAAAATGTTGGGACCAGTTTTCTTGCATTGGATGTATCCCTGTGAACGATACATGAGCATTTTTAAAAGTGATGTTCGAAACCGTTATCAGCCTGAAGGTAGTATTATTGAGGGTTATGTGGCGAGAGAGTTTATGGATTTTTGCAATGACTTTCTCAATGGTGATGACACTCCTAGTAATGAAAAGAATATTGAGGATCAATTTGGCAAAGGAATTTTGGGATCATGGGTGAAAGTAATCAGCCGTGAACAGTTGGAACAAGGTCACTTGTATATTTTACACAACATGGATGAAGTGAGTGTTTATATCAAGGAACATACCAATTTCATCAAGAGACAATATCCTCGAGCTAATACAATGTGGCTTGCCAGAGAGAATAACAAGACATTTATTAAGTGGTTTGAAGATAAAGTCTTACATCAACTATCTCAAACACTAGATGATATTACTGAAACTATCAAATGCCTCACCTTTAAACCAAAATTGAATGTTATGTCTTATGAAGGGTATGACATTAATGGATTCACATATTACATAAAGTGCCAAGATGATAAGAGTGTCATCCAAAATAGTGGGATCACCCTTCAAGCGTCGACTATGTTTTTTGCAAGTGCAAAGGATAAGAGTCCACGTGAAGCTAAAATGTCATATTATGGTGTCATTGAAGACATATGGGAGTTTGACTACATAGATTTCAGAATTCTGCTCTTCAAAAGTAATTGGGTTGATAACACCAAAGGAGTTATAGTGGATGAATTAGGTTTCACTTTAGTGAACTTTGAAAAGATTGGCGAGAAGGGTGAACCATTCGTATTGGCATCACAGGCGAAACAAGTATTTTATATCGATGATCCTACAAATGATAAATGGTCGGTTGTTCTTCATGGTAAAAGACAGTTCATTGAAGATCCTATAGATGAAGAAGAGTACTATGATAAGTATGATGACTCTAGTCCATTCTCAGTTGGGTTACCAACACCAGCAAATATTGAAGCTAATGATGACTTGTATGTGCGCGGAGATCACAATGAAGGATTGTTAATTGATAAAAAATCGCAATATTAGAGGCATGTTTATATTTTTTTATATGTTTATTAGATTACAATGTGAATGTGAACTTTACAATGTGAATGTGAACTTTACAATGTGAACTACTTTACAATGTGAATTACTTTACAATGTGAATGTGAACTTTACAATGTGAATTACTTTACAATGTGAATGTGAACTTTACAATGTGAGCTTTACAATGTGAATTACTTTACAATGTGAACTTTACAATGTGAATGTGAACTTTCAGATGGCTGAGCATTTTCCTGATGACCGTGCTGATGATTACCATGAGGGTGAGGGCATCAATGTGTTGCCTCACAATGTAAGTTTTAAAAATATATCATATATTTATATCTATATGTCCATTTATAGTTATATCCTGTAAGTGTGTTTATTTTGTCAAATTTTAGGTTGATGATGCACATGTACCCTCTGAAGCACTTGAGGCACTTAATGAGCAGCACCAAAAAGTTGACAAGAGAAGGGGCATCACTCTGACTGCCACTCAGCAGACAGTACCTATGGCGTCCCACTCTACTCCTACTGCAGAGGTTGGGAGTAATCCTGTAGACCCAACACCTAGCACATCCGTTGTAAGTATTTTTATGACATAGTAACTAGCCTTTTCAAGATGATATGTATATATGTATATAACATTCTTTACACAAAATTTTGTAGGGGTTGAAGCCATGTCATCTAAAAAGTAAAGAATTTGTCGTTGCAGAGGCGTCGGCTTACCCATCCCTACCAGGGGAAATGTTTCATGGGTCTCCATTACCCGCTGGTTGGGTTCGTGTGAGCCAGGTACATATATTCCCCAATTGGATGGATCTTCCATTACCATATGCCCACCTAGATTGCGAAACGCTTGGTGAGGCAGAAGGCGGAGTGATATTGTGGCCAAAATTGGATGTCCTCCATATTGAAATTGTATGGTAAATTTACATTATGTTAAATTGTTAGTGTGTGTATATGATGTCAATTGATCTAAAATTATATATATATGTTAAAAAGAAGACACCCAGAGCATCTAGGACTCCACCTCCACCTCCTACATTACCAAGTTGGGTTCCACAGGACCTACCTATCCCGTTAGGTCCTAATTGTAGGGGTATGGCAATATGGTTAGGCAAATATGATATAAATTTCCCTATAACTATTTCTATAGATGTGGATGTTGCAGGTCAATCATACAAAAGCAAACTATTTATACAAGATATTTTGGAGTTGTTTCGATATGATTGGCTGAATACATCTGTGATACAGCTATGGATAAGGTGAGATCTTCTTTATACATCCATATACCTTGTGTAGGATATGGTGATCTGGTTTCTTATTTACATACATAATACATGTTTTGCAGCTACTTAGACAAGATATGTGCAGATTTTTCATTCGAACACGTAGGATTTTTGATTCCATCTTTGATTAGTATAGTATATAAAGATCCTCCGTCAGTTCAACAATATTGTTGTGATGCTTTTACAAATTTTGCTCAAAATAACAAGACAGTGATAATAGCCCCATTCAATGTGGAGTAAGTTTACTTTGCTTATAATTTGGAATTAAGAAAATTACATTTTTATTGTGGATTTTGAGTTATTAATTTTTAACTTTTTTACCTCTAGTGGTATGCATTGGGAGTTACTAGTTATTGTCCCCGAGACGTTCACTGTCTATTATCTAGATCTTAAGGGGACTAAATTGAATTCAAAATATGGACACACAATGAAAATGGCATTATTTCGGTGAGAAATATTTCATTTTCATATCTGTTAACATATGTTATTACATTACTATTTAATTATGCAATGTACTGTGTTACATTAACATGTAGGGGTTTAGATGAGTTCAAAAAGGATGGAGGAAAGGTCCCCAGGAAAAAGAACCAGCCAATAATTTGGAAGAACATGGAAGTATGTTCCCGACTACAATGTATATATTATTTATGTGAACAGTGCTTAATTAGTTGTATTTTTTAATATTGTGTATGTTTCAATTTATAGTGTTCTAGGGTTAGGCTCTCGCTTCTCTCTATCATCCCCGGCGGCCACCGCTGGGGGGAGGGGGCGCTTCCTGGCGTCTTCCTCCCCCTGGCCTCAAAAGTCTCGGCGGCTTCTTGGTTCGGTCCCAAGTTGAAAGGATGGTGTATTGCTGGGCTCTCCATGGAAGCAGATGAGCAGAGACGCGATGCGCCGCTGGGCTACGGATGGGTTGCGGTTCGGATATTCGACCTAGTCGACCCCATCCTGCCCTGGAGTGGTAGATGGAGAGGATCGATGCCCTCCCAGTCCTGATGCTCTGCGCAGCTACTCTGTCGTCGCAGTGTTTTAGGGGTTCTTCCTTTCACCTCTACTCCTGCTCATCCGTTGTTGTGACCTGGATTCCCTGGGCTACACTGCCCTCTCATCTTTGACTGACCTGTTTCGATGATGCCTCCCTGCTCCGAGCTCTGGCATGACTGGGTCAAGGCGGCGCCATCCTCAAGGCCTACCACAAGGGTTCGATGGTTGCTCAAGACAGGTCTCCCTGTTGGGAGGCTCGAGTTTGCATCCTCGGATTGTGTTGCTTCACCGTCGAGTCTGTCCTGCTCCGTCGAGGCACCTTCTGTTTTGGTCTCTCGAAGTCCAATCTTGAGGGAGCCACTGTCCAGGTAGTTGCTTCGTGCTGCTGCGCGCTGGAGGTGGTGGCCGGACTCGGTTTGATCTGTCCTCGGCCAACAGGTGGTCTCAGTTGGTGGTGGTGGACGGTCCCTCATAGGTAGCCTGGGTCACCCTTGCTGCCGTGTGGCAGGGCTTCTCCTTTGCCAGTGATGTAGGCGCCTCCATGGTCTCTCGTCTCTGGAACTGTATCGACAGGGTGCTCTTCCAAGCGCCCCTGTTGTGTGTGACTCCTGGGAGCCATGAGTCTCGAACACCCCCAAGGTGTTTGATGAGGGGTCCCGGTGGATATAGGGGTCTTTTATGGGGTTGGGTTCAGAGGGAGGCATTCTGCTCTTCTTCTCCTCATATCCCTTGTTGTTGTTGTGTGATCTTGAGCATTGCAGGGTCCTGGTGATCTGGTGATTGTTGACCGTTTTTTTGCCCATGTTAAAGGATGTTCTCTACTCCTCCCCTGCGAGGGAAGTCACATATGGTGGAGCAAGGATGTAATGGGAAGCGGGTTCCTAGCTGATCTGCTTCTCCTTCTTGTTGTTTAGCCTCTGATATGTTTAAAGGATTGACCATTGGGCTCCAGTCGTTGGTCTCAAAGGTCTCTGTTGCTTCTTACTGGCTCTCTATTCCGCACAATTTCAGTTAATGGGCGTATTGCTAGTGTGTGCATGGTTGGTCTGCTGAGGCTACTTGGATTGATGATTTCAGCGAGGAAGGCCCCTTGGTGTGTTCTTTTGCGTACTGGATGCTCTAAGGCCTGGTGTTTTGGTAGCGATCTGATCAGTTATGCTGCTCTTGAGATATCCAGAAGTGCTGAAGAGCTGCCCATGTCGTCATTCTTTCAGATGATGGTTCTATTGTCAGTGGTGGCCTGTGTAGTTTAGGATGATTTCGTTGGTTACCTTCTGTCATCTCTTAGTTCTTGCGTGGGTGGGGACATCGGTCCTCTTCAGATAGAGTTTGTCTCTCTTGTTTTTATGGGTGTTCCGACATCCAGTATGTTATGGGGGTGCATGATCTTTTGTATCCTATGTTTTGGCCTTGCTTACCAGCCAGTTGGTATCAAGGTTTTATGTTTTTGTTGTAATGGGGTACATTATGCCCAAAGTTTTGGTAATTCAGTAGCACGCTTTTTGGACCGACCAAAAAAAATTATAGTGTGCTACACAAGACAACGGATGGGCATGTGCATACTATGTGATGTGATTTATGCACATGATTATCAAATATTCCACAGTGGACATTGATACCATTCCTTAGGTATTATATATAGTCTCATTAGATAATATGAAATATATCAATCTTATTTATATATTATTAATTATATATACATCATTCTCTTTGCAGGTGTTTAAAACTGACCACACTACAGGAAAGGCCTTACCAGATGTACATGCTCCCTATACGACAGAAGAATTAAATGATGTAAGATAAGAATGGGCAATAGCAATACAAGTAGCTAGTGGGGGTTTAAAATATAATTGGGATGTTGATAGTGAATAATGACTCAAGAATGATATTTTGTAAATGAATTTCTGAATTATAATATGTGTGAATGTTTCTACATGTCTGAATGTTTCTACATGTGTCTGAATGTTTATACATGTGTGAATGTGAAAATGAATGAAACTATTGGCTGCTATATGAATGTTTCTACATGTGTGAATGTGAAAATGAATGGAACTGCAAATTGCTACATGAATGTTTCTACATGTGTGAAAATCGAATGGAACTGCAGATTGCTAAATGTGTGAAAATTAATGTTGTTTATTTTTGTAGGTCTGTGGCCTATTGTTGGCTGATATCAATGTATGTCATAAAACCTGCATTTTATAATTGAACTGCAGGTTTCTCATCCTGCGACTAACCACAGCAAGCTTACAGACTGATAAAAAAAAAATATGAAATAGGCGTCGGTTATTTGTTTAAAACTGATGACAAATGATTACAACATCATATAAATAATTATAACTGATGCCTAATGCATGTGATGTGGTGTCGGTTATCAATAATAAACCGACGCTGATGGTTCTAGCGTCGTTTTCCCTACTAGTAACCGACGTCAATTTCCTTAATGAGGCCAGACACCACAGTCGTGCTGGCCAGCACGGTCGTGGCAGCGGGCCAGACACCACGGTCGTGCTGGCCAGCATGGCCATGGCAGCGGGCCAGACAACATGGTCGTGCTGGCCAGCATGACTGTGGCAGCGGGTGAGATGGGGTCGGTTATCACTAATAAACTGACGCTGATAGTGCCCCAGATGGCGCCCTTTCTGTGACGCAAAGCTTTATGGCGTCGGTTTCAAAACTAATAAATGACGCCTATACCCCCATGTTGGCACATTTTTGGTGGTGCACGAAGGGTTGTGGCGTCAGTTTGGAAACTGACACCTAACGGTTGGCCTTTTAGCGGTACCCACATCGGTGTCACATTAAAACCGACGCTAAAGGCCTTAAATAACTGACACTAAAGGCTGGTTATGTACTAGTGTAAGATGGTTGATACCCATACAAGAACTTCTGAAGGGATATCTCTGGAGTAGTAAGTGTGTGATCTATGGGTAACGAGACATCAAGCCTACAAAGATGATTACGCAAACTCTATTTCCTAACATATGGTTTGCTACTCCATCTGGATTGTTGTATCTTGGTTGGATGTGTTTTGGAAGTGTTTGCATGTGTAGTGGTGGTGAAACTCAATTCCACCCCAGTGATTCCCTTCATCAATCAAAACTCAATTTTAATCCCACTCTTTTTCTTTCCTTGCTATTAGTTTAACTAAAACCCAAATAAACTCTTGTTCTAAATATTAGTCTTAGTTGATCCAAATTCAACTAGAAAGATACTTAAAAACATTGTCCCTTGGGATTCGATCCTTAATTATACTTTGATAAGACCCGTCTCCTTGCGGGTGGTACTACTGCACAAGGTTTGGGTAAAAACTTAGGGATTTCAGCCCTAGGTGGATTTGTTAGTGTAGTAAAAGCCACGTCAATGGACCATCTTATGTTTTGAATCAATTGTTTTCTATGCTTATATTCTTGCATGATCATCAAGTTTATATGTAAATCATATTTTGGGTGTAGAGAACTTCGAACCTAAGATCTAGGATACTGATTGGTTCATGTTAACCTTGTTGAGAACTTTAGATAGGTGTTTTTTGAGGTGATAGATGACGACCTCTAGGTAATGTGACAACAAGCTTAGAATGATATTTTTCTGGGTTCTAATGCTAACACTAAAAGGGGGATTTTCTTGGCCTTAACATATATGTTCATGCTTAATATTGTGCACTAAAAGAGTTAATGATAGGTAGTGGTGGAAAAAACCCATTTCACCGTATTGTTCCCATCCATTGATTTATCAAATATATAATTCAACCCTTTTACTATTTGCATCTTAATATAATCAACAACCATACAACCTTTTTGTGATAAGTGCTAGTTCTTGCATGGTTAACTTGGTCAAATTACTTCTTATAAACGTTGTCCTTTGGGCTCAATCATTATCTATACTATAATAAGATATGTCTGTTTGCTGGTGGTGACTATTGTACTTGTTTAGTTAAACTTTAGGGAACTCATTCCTAGTGAATTTGTTGGTGCATAAAAAGCCAAGTCATTACACCACAGAGGATACTCGGGTGTCCCAGAGGGCACATTGTGGTACTATGGGAGGACTTATCATATAATGGTTGTTACAACTAACAAAATAAGTAACTGAAAGATGTCTTCATTCTTATTTATATTATCTTTTAGTTTTCATATTCCTTGTTATTCATGTGTTAGAATTTGATGCCACTTATAATGATCATAGATCCTTTCCTCCGTTCATGGTTGTGGATGCAATGTCCGTAGGTATTGGGGTTTAAGAAGAATGACCAAGATAGTTCGTATAAATTTTTATGAGATTGCTTGGTGGATAGCCATCTACATGGTTCAAGATCCTAAATCTTGGTGGGCAGCCATCTACATGATTCAAGATCCTAAGTCAGAAATGTATAATTTTTGCATCTTATTTTTAGATTTTGCTGTCAAAATGTGTATAAGGTTCATTATCTAAAAATCAAAGAATGTATTTTGCCAAAACTCATTTACCTTCTACCCATACTGTGTTGGGGAAGGGGAAGGGTAAATAATTATTTTACCCTTTTGTCCTCCTATAAAGCTACCCTCTAACCCACTACCTTAGTTGGTAAGGGTAAGGGTAAGGGTAGGTTGTTACCCATACCCACTAACCCATTGTCCTCCAATATTTATGATTAATATACAAAATCTATAGTCACTATGTTGTTTAAGTCTATGTAGTATTCAATATTATGTGATCACCATTTAATAAAATGCATGGTATTCTTTTCTACTTCCAATATAGATAACTTGGTCATATATACAATACCATCTCGAAGGTGTAATATGCACATGTATGATACAATCATGTATAATATTATGTGTACAATTTTATACTTTTTATGTGGTGTTTCGTACTTCTTTTGGGACATATTGATCGGGTATGATACAAAATCAGAAGTTGTAAGACACAAGTATATAGTAACAATATCTGAGCATTAAGATATCATTTTAACATGTTTGTGGGGTTTCTCCAAATTCATTTATGCTTAATTATTTTTATATACCAATATTTTTTAGGATATAAGATATGTATGTTTGTAGAAATTACTTTATATAATATAGTCATTTAATCTCATGTTTATGTCGATGTATTTTAATTTTGGGGGAGACTTATTATTCATATACTAATGTGAGGGTTACTATTGTTTGTATTTGTGATATTCACATTTTATATCATCCTTTGAACCACTTTTGTCTACATTTTCAAATCATTTTCGCCCGATTAGTACCCTTAATCATGCCATATTCTTCATTTTTTTAGTTCTTTATGTATTCCATGGTTTGACCTACTAGTACTAGTATTTGACACTGAAATAGGGATAAATGATAATAATTTTATAGTCATCACAGCCAAAAATGATTCCCCAAATTTGGAGTGATTTCATGAAGAATCACACTATGTTGATCAACCAACACGGTGTGTTGATAATAGAAAAAGTACATCCTAAAAGAGAACAAATAATACGATGTGTTGGAAAATCAACATTGTGTGTCACCTTAAATACAGAGAACCCATAATTTTCTAAAGTCCAACAACATGTCATGTTGTCCAACCAACGTGTATGTGTTCTCTCATTCCGTACTTTCTAGAAATCCTTCATGTGCACCAACATGGCATGTTGGCCAACCAAAAAATTGTGTTCCCTTGCTCTAAAAGTTTCTAAAGTTCCCAAATTTTTAGTAACACATTGTGTCATCTATGATCGAGGTTGTTCCACTTTAGAAATCAAAGGTAACATGTTATATTGACTTTCCAACACATTGTGATCCTATAGTTTCAGTTCAAATTAGAAGAAAAGTGTCCCACACTTTTGAGATACAAACATGACTTACTTGGGACGATTATCATGGGTCATTTTAAGTAAAAGACATCTAGAGTAGAGCCAAGAAGAGGAGAAGGAGATTTTGAAGGAGAAAGAGTGGTTACTCGAGAGACAAACATCATTATCCTCAATTTTTCTTTAGCAATTGCAGCAAAAGTCTATGTTCTCTATTCCAACTGCTTAGGAGAGAAGGTTTCTTGAGATAAACCTGTAGCAAGGATATAATTGTAACTCCCAACCAGTGTTATACTTTGTTCTACTATTTCCTTGGAGATTTTTGTTCTTTCTCCCTCTTACCGTGTTTTATTCCATATTCTACTACTTGTACTGGCATTCAATTTTCATTCTTGGGCAAGGGGGAGTAACTCCCATGTCATAACCTGTTTGAACACGACATTCATTTTTAATGCTAGTTATTTCCAATTCTCAGAGGTTAATCAGAGTTCATTTCTTCTTACATGTTTGGTTGGCCACTTTGTGTGTATGATTTATTCTCTTTGTGTAATTCGGGAAGATATGCACAGGAGTAATGTGTGATATATCTTAGCAACACTACCATGAATAGGAGAGTGACAGAAAAGTATTGGGGAGCAAGGTTTGTGGTCCAAAATTTAGTATAAGTATGGGACTGTTATATGAAATTAGGATTGTCCTACACAATTGAGATGTGGGTTAGGATGCAAACCTATGTTGTGTTGTTTCGAGCATAATTGATTTTCATAATTCATCATGTTATGACATGGATGTGAAAGTCTATTATCAAGATCTTCTAATCCATTGAAATCTTTAAATCAAGTGATCCTTGCTCTAGTTTTATTCACTCTAGTTTGTTAGTTTTCTATTTTAAAAACAAACCATCCTTTAAACCAATCTAGATTATTAAAATTTAATACTCTTACATTTAGCAATGCCCTAATCCTTGTATGCTCTTGATTATACTACACGTACCCGTATACTTACGCGATTGTGTTTGAGTTACAAATTTGAAATTTGTGCATACATATAACACGTTTTGGCACCATTTTTGGAGACACCAATAATCTTTTTAGAGTAAAAAGTATTGAACTATAAGAGAGACCAAATCATGTATTCACTAGTAATTTTTGCCATCATTTCATCATCATCTTTACCATATGTTGTACCTTCTATTTCAGTTTATATTCCTCACTCACTTTTTCTATTTGCAAGACTATATGTGGCGTTCCAAGAGTGGTCTTGAACCATCGATATTTCTTGACCCAAAATTTGAACACAATTTCAGTAGCTAACGGAGAGCAAGGAGGAGTAAACCCATTCACATTTTGAGGAATCACAACCATAATCACCTTCATCTTAACCACCATCTTCACCTGAACATCAAGAACCAATCATGTAAGATGATTATCTTCTCAAGGAGTTCATCATTCTAGCTACAACAAATATCGATGGGGCTATCAACATCCTAAAGATTGAGTCAGACAACTTCCTCATCATCCCAACAATCATGCATATTGTACAACCACTTTGGAAGAACTCCCATGGAGGATCTGAACCTCCACATTACTTAATTTTTGTAGTATCAAAACACTTTCAACATTTATGGAATTCCTATTGATGATATTTACCTACTTCTTTTCCCATTCACTCTGAGGGATAGATCCAAGGCATGTCTCTCTTCTTTTCTGTGGAATTCCCTAAACAGTTGGGAGGAGCTTCTTAAGGTTTTCTTGGACAAGTATTTCCCACTGAGAAAGACTGCTTAACTGAGAAGCCAACTCACTAACTTTTCTCAAAGGAGTGGAGAAACTTTTTATGACACTTGGGAAAGGTTTAAAGACCTCCTTCATCTCTACCCTCACCATGGTCTCAAAAATTGGCTACTTCTTCAAACCTTTTATAATGGTCTATTTTATAACATTAGAATGTCCATAGATGACGCAACAAGTGGAAATGTGATGAAAAATCCTATAGTGAAGCTTATCCAATTATTGAAGACATGGTAATTAACCATTTGTAATGGAGTGTTGACAATTAACCTTCTTGTAATTTTGTTTCTTCTAGGAAGCAACTTAACATACATTCTATTGATGCAGTAGATTTGACTACAAAAAGGTTTGGCACTTTGTCCCAAAAGTTGAGAAGTTAATCACTCAACCCGCTCATCCAGTAAATCTTGTTTGTGAAGAAAATGAAGTTCATGAGCAAGTCACTTCTTCAAGCTACCCTTCTTTCACCCCATATGAGGAAACTATGGAATTATGTAATGTGATAGGGAATTATGGGAACAAATAACCTTACAATCCATGCTCCAACACCTATAATCTGGACTAAAGAGATAACCCAAATTTTTCCTGCCACAACAACAATACCCAAAATCCTCAATAGCAACATATCCAACAACAACCACACATGGGGAGTAGGACATCATGGTGAATAATCCATCAGGATTCAACAACAATGCAAATAGAAATTTCAATTAGCAACAACAAAAACCAAAGTCCAATTTAGAGTCCCTAATTGAAAGTTTTGTTTCATCTCAAATGAAGCAAAATGAGGAGTTCTACCAATAGGGACAGCTCATGAAGGATTTCATTCACCAACTTTCCTCTAAGGTAGATAGTATTACTACTCACATGAGCCTTTTGGAGAACTAGATTGTCAAACATGTCACTGATAACCAAAAAAGTACCTTCCAGTTCCTTGTCTATCCAACCAGAGATGAATTCAAGGGAGACTTTCAAGTCTATGACATTGAGAAGTGTATCTATAATAGGAGGATCCTCGCCACCATTAAAGTGGAAATTTGATGAAGTTGTTGACAACAATGAAGATGAGGCAGACAAAAACCAAAGGAAGAAATCTCTTGGAAATTCTCAACAAGGTGATTCTTCTAGCAAGACTAATTCCCCTTTCCCTCGTAGGTTTTATAATAAGAAAGACAACATCAAGTTCAACAAATTAATTAATATTCTAAGCAAGCTTTATGTCAACCTTCCCTTAGATGATTCCTAATCTCTAACCCCTGTACCTGCTCCGTGCCCACTCTGGCAATCAGGGTGATTTAGGGTTCCCCTGAAAACTACGGCGACAATTGGGGGAGGGGACTCAGTGGCTGGTGAGCACCGACCCACTCCCCCTGGGCCCTTCTTTCCTGGTGGTCAGCTAGATTTGGGGTCTTGATGACACTGCCCATTGGTCCTCGACTCTTCCCTGTTGCCCTATGATGGTGGTCATAGATGGAAACAACATCATCATGGTGGGGTTTTGCTCAATGGCCTTACAAATACAGCATGCTCAGGTGGTTAGCGGTCAGCTCCTTTGGGCTCAGCTTCTCCAGGATCCTCCCCCTCTTTCTTATTTCCCTTGCTTTGATTTTAGTTTGTTTCTCATTTCATCCGGTTTGGGGTAGTTTTGACTATCTTTAGTCGACATCTTTTGGCATTTGTTAGCACTTGCCGGTTAGGTTGGTTTGTCCTCTCCGTTGTGAGAGCTACGAGGTCCAAGCCGCTACTTGGTCTCATTTTGCCATAGTTTGAGTTTTTTACTTTGTTGTATGGCCACACTTGTATGGGCTTCCCCTGAATGGTTTTTCACTGGTTTACAGATTATCCCCTTTCATTACACACTCAGGTTGAATGAATCCTGCTTGAAAAGCTGGTTTAATCAGCTCTATGTTTTAGGGATCATGGTAGAAGTGTTTCATTCTAGTTCCAATAGAGTCTTGATGGTGGGATTTTTCTGCTCTTAATCTTTGTTTTATTGATCAGAGTGAGGATTCATGTTTGTAGATGTCTTATGGCTTGTGAGTAATGATATCAATCTGTTTGCTCTAAAAAAACTTCCCTTAGTATATGTTATTCCTGAAATGACTTCATATGCTAAATTCCTCAAAGACATTTTGACAAAAAGGAGGAGTCTTGATCAAGTTCAAACTATTAAAATTTCTAAAATAATTAGTTTTATCATCCAAAAAAGGTTGCCAAAGAATCTAGAGACCTTGGAGCATTTCTTGTTCCTTGTAAACTTGGAGACTCAACTTTTGACAAGGATTTGGTACCTGTTGGTGCTAGCATAAGTATAATTCCTTTTTCTTTATGGAAAATGCTTGATTTGGGAGAATTAAAATCCACCTCTATGGCAATCCAACTAGCTAATTTATCTATCAAATATCCAAGAGGAAGTATTAAATATGCTCATGTACATATAGGAAAGTTTTACATTTCTTGTTATTTTGTAGTTCTTGATATGCATGAGGACCCAGAAAATCCCATTCTTTTTCAAAGACCGTTCCTCCAGACTATTGGTTGTATTCTGGATGTTAGAGAAGGGAAATTAACACTTAGAGTTGGAGATGAAGTTGTTAAATTTCCTATCTATGATGCAATTAATACTTTGTAGGAAGATGACAAGAATCTTCCTGAACAAATTCTTGATGATTATGGAGATGAAGAGCACAACACAAACATGAGGATTGGTCCTCGTAAAACAATTTCAGCAGCCACAACAAGCTCAAGCTCTGAAGAAGCATCACAACAGAAGGAGGTGAGTGAAACTACTACACTGAAGAAAAAAGGTAGAATTTAAACCGCTTCCACAAGGGTTGAGGTATGTGTTTCTGGACCCAAACTCTACTTCTCCTATCATAATAAATTTTGCATTGACCCAAGAATAAGAAGAAAATTTGCTAAAAGAACTTTGACTTATCAAAGATGTAATTGGCTATTCCATTGATGAAAGGAATGAATTCTTCTATTTGTATGCATCACATAGATTTGGAGGAGGAAGCCAAACCATGCATGAAACCACCTAGAAGATTAAATCAAAATATGATTGAGGTGGTAAAGAAAGAAATTTTTAAATTGAGGGATGTTGGAATAATCTATCCAATTAGTGACAACCCCTAGGTCAGTGCTAATAAGGTTGTACCTAATAAAGGGGGAGTTGTTGTAATAATAGGAGACAATGATGAACTAATCCAAACATGTGTAGTCATTGGGTGGAGCATGTGCATTGATTACAAAAGATTAAACAACACCACTAGAAAATACTATCTCCCCTTGCCTTTTATCGACCTCATGCATGAAGGAATTGCAAATCATCTATACTTTTGCTACCTATATGGATATTCCAAATTTTCCAAATTCCTATTTACCCTCCGGATCAAGAGAAAACAACTTTCACATACACTTATGGGACGTATGTCTATAGGAGAATGCCTTTTGGATTATGTAATACACCTGTTATGTTTCATAGATGCATGATGCCTATTTTTTGATTTCATTGAACATATCATGGAAATATTTATGGATGATTTCAATGTGTATGGTAATATTCTTAACGATTGCTTGATAAATCTCACAAAAGTTTTGTTGCATTACAAACAAGTCAACCTTATTCTAAACTGGGAGGAGTGTCATTTTATGGTACAATCTGGAGCTATGCTTGGTCATGTCATATCAAATAGGAACTCAAGTGAATATAGAAAAGGTGGGAGCTAGTGAGAAGATATCCACATCAACAACATCGAAAGAGGTTCAAGGTTTCTTGGGACATGCAAGATTCTACAGTTCATAAAGGATTTTTCTAAAATTGCAAAGCCATTTTGTTCCCTACTAGAAAAAGATGCTAAATTCATATTCAATGAAGATTTCCAAGAAACTTTCTAGAAAGTAAAAGATGCTCTCCTCTCAACTCCTATTATTCAGCCACCCGAATAGAATATTACATTTGAAATCATCTATGATGCCACTAATTATGCAATAAGGGTAGTCCTAGGATAAAGGTGAGACAACAAGCTTCATTCCATTCACTATGCAAGCAAAACCTTAGATGCAGCCCAAACTATGCAAACACTAAGAAGAAAATGTTTTCAATAGTGTATGATTTTGATAAGTTCTGACAATATCTTTTAGGCTCCAAATTGGTGGTATACACTGGCCATGTTGCAATCAAGTACCACTTGAGAAAAAAGAATGCAAAGACTAGACATATTCTGTGGATTTGTTACTTAAATAGTTTTATCTAGAGATCAAAAATAAGAAAGGGACGTAAAACATAATAGTTGATCACCTTTTTCATCTCAACGCAATTGCACAAGATTCTCTTCCTATTGATGATTTCTTGCCTATTGGGAATTTATATGATGTGGGATCTCTTTATGTACCTTGGTTTGTAGATTTTGCAAACTATCTTGCAACCAGACAACCTCCCTCAGATCTTACATATCAACAAAGAAGAAATTTCTCCATGATGTGAAATCCTATTATGGGGACAATCCAGTGTTATTCAAGCACGAGACTGATGGATTAGTTACAAGATGCATTCCAGATGAAGAAGTCCTAGGTATTATAGATGAGTCATTCCTCTCCCTATAGAGGTCATTTTGGAGGATAGAAGTTAGCAATAAATATTCTCCATGCAAGCTTTTATTTTCCTACTTTATTTCATGATGTTCACACACTTGTAAAACCTTGTGATAGAGGCCAAAGGATAGGAGGAGTCTCAAAAAGAGATGATATGCCTCTCAATTCAATCCTTCAAATAGAAATCTTTGATGTGTGGGGAGTTGATTATATGGATTTGTTTTTAGCATTATGTGGATATGCATTCATTCTTGTTGTTTGTGATTATGTGTCTAAATGGGCAGAGGTCATTCCTACACAAGTTGTTGATGCCAAATCTATAATCAAGTTATTTCAAAAGATTATATTCCCTTGATTTGGTTTTATGAGAGCTATAATTTGAGATGGAGGCACTCACTTTAATGAGAAGAAATTCAACAGTTTATTAAGAAAATATGGAACCAAAAATAAAATCTCAACTTCATATCATCAATGAATAGGCGGGCAAGTCAAAGTCTCAAACTGACAACTGAAAGGGATACTAGAGAAGTCAGTATCCAACTCAAGGAAAGATTGGGCATTGCACCTGGATGACGCATTGTGGGCATACCTGACAACATGTAAAACAACCATTGTCACAACCTCATTCAAGATTATTTATTGCAAGTCATTCCATCTTCCCCTGGAACTAGAGCACAAAGATTTGTGAGCAATCAAGTTTCTAAATTTTGACATCTGAAATGTTGAAGAGAAATGAAATGCAATTGCAAGAACAGGAAGAATTCTGTCTTGATGTCTATGAAATAAAAATATATACAAAGAGAGGACCAAGTCATGGCATGAGAAGAAGACCAGAAGGAAGGATTTGTCTAAAGCATACCTAGTTTTACTCTTCAACTCGAGGCTGAAGCTTTTCCAGAAAAGTTGCAATCTAAATGTTCAGTAACTTTCCTAGTTCTAAAATCTTTTCCATATGGAGTTGTAAACTTCAAGGCAAATAATATACCTTGAAAGTCAATGGAAAAAGATGCAAGTTGTATACTCTGGGAGACAAGGTTGAAAAGGGAGTCTCCTACCACCTTTTTAATGCAAGCTTATGGAAATGAAGAGTCTCAACCCAGACTTTAAATAGAGGACTTTTATGGGAGTTGGCCCTGATAGATCTAGAGGGGGGTGAAGAAATATTATGTAAAAACTTAATCAATTTAAAACACAATGAAGTTAAATTGCAGCTTGCTTAAAAGGATAATGCAGTAGAAATATAAAGCAAGTTATATGGACAAAGTAGGTAAACCACAAGAGACGCTTGATTTAGAGTGATTCTATCAAAAAACATCTATCCACTACCTGGTTGTTACAAACCAAGATTTTTCAACCTGTATTTTATTCATTTCCATTAGTCGATGCAAAATATAGAAAATCAACCAGTATATTTTGTGGATCAAGACAACCTTCCTTTTCTAGTTCAAGGAGAACATGTACCTTTCTGACAAGAAGTAGCTTCCAATAACACTTCCCAACAGCCTTCTTCCTAAAAAGTAGTTGGAAGCACACTACTGAGTAGATCACAATCAACCTCCTCCTTGGTTGCAACCTTCTCACCAGAATTAGCTTCCAATAAAGCTTCCCAACAACCTTCAGCCCAAGAAGTAGTTGAAAGCACACTATGGAGTAGATTCAACCAATCTCCTCCTTGGATGCAGCCTTCTTGCAAGTGGTGGCACCAAGAACAGTAGTGGTAAATAATATAGAAAGAAAGAATGACAACTCTTCAAGATATCCAATATAAATCTATATATCGACAAGTGATGATCAATCTCTTCAAAAGGATATGCAAGGTTATATTTTGTGGAGTATGACACTACTTTTTAGCTATGGCTTAGATTTGAAGATAGTAATATAAAATTCTAAACTTTGGAAAAGATAGCATGTAAATGGTTTGCGCATGTGTATGTGTGTCAATTGTGTATCCTAAGCCTTATAAGGCATTCCTATATATAGGAAACACTTAGAAATGGTCAATATAGTTGTTGGAAGAATTTTGATTAACATAAATGCTAAACTAGATGTTAGGATGTTACAAATGAGTTTACAATGGCTTGATTTTAAATAGTAATTTGTCTCTTAGTCCAAGAAGAGTTCAAATGATGTAACAAACGAGTTTACAATGGCCTGATTTTAAATAGTAATTTGTCTCTTGGTCCAAGGAGAGTTCGAATGAAATAAATTTAGTCCAAGAAGAGTTCCACCAAAAAGGACTCTATAAGGCATATATAAATTTTGGAAAACATATTAAATTATTTTTATAATGATAGCTAACTATCCTAAAGATTTGATGTGAGTGTGGAAAAGGGTTTAGGATAGGATAGGATTGATCATCACTTGTTCTTAAATCATTCCTAACAAGTTGTACAAAAAGTATACAACTTGATGTGGAATCTTGTCTAAGTTCCTAGATCACCTGAAATACTAAATTCACATTGTTAGTAACACAAATGGGAAATATTTGCATCATCAAAATATGAGTGTGGCATATCCAAAAAGCCAACTACGTCCCCCTTTGATGTTGACAAATACTTCCATAAGATAATTTCAAAGTAGAACAATTTAGGTCATCGTACCTTTAAATAGTCAAAAAAATCATCACGAAATATTCTCCCCCCCCCTTCGTCGAAGTCAAAAAGGGGTTTATGCTTACCAATTCTCCCCCTCAAGGAGACACTCTCCCTCAAATAATTTTGGGGAGGAATATGTACTCAATGAACAATAAAGATATACCAATTGAAACAATGGATGCACAAAAAATAAATTGGATAGATTTCATAAAAGATTGTACAGTGTATGGAAAAAACACCATATTTGATCAAGGAACATTAAAAAGTTGTTTAGTTACCAATAAAAGGAATGTTAAGTCCTCCTGATAAAAAGATCCCATTAAGCACAAAATATCAAAAAGAAACTCTAAATCAATGGTAAGGAATGTTAAATCCAGTATGATATAGAGATGTCATAAAAACACCATTTTCTATAGAATATCTCAATATCAATGTAAGGAATGTTAAGTCCTCCGTGATATAGATATTTGCCATAATAAAAAAAGACAAAACCAAATCTTATTTCTCAATCATTCTCAAGGGATGTTAAGCCCAAAAATGATTAGAAAATTTATTAAGCAAAAAAAGAGGTCAACAAATAATTTCTAGACCAAATATAAAGGATGTTAAGCCCGTTTTGGTATAGAGAATTTCCATTTAAAGATTGATATAGATGTGCACTTTTGTATCAAATGACTTTGAGCTCCCCCCTTAATCTGATGCTCTTAAAATTTGAACTCAAACTAAGAAATTAACCATTAAAATAGAGATATTCAGTAAGAAACAAAAAAATCTTTATATATAATATGTAACGCCAATCATTTTAGATTTTTAAAGATCCAGAAATCAAGAAATAGAATGAATTAGAACACCAATTTAAGGATAAATAAAAAATGTTACAATCAATTTAAGATCACTATCAAATGTGTTTTTTATGCAACGATACTCTTGGAAAAAACTTAATTTATGAGCAAGACAAAGAATGTATCTATTTAAGATCATGATCTTTCAAGGCTGACAATGCATATCACACGATATGCCTATAATTATTTAATTCTTAGAGCATCTGTAATTCATCATTTTCCTAAATACACATGCTTAATAAATCTAATGTTTGTCTTGCATTCACCACAACACAATTTTATTTGTGTCCTTTAAACTATATTCTAAGGTCTTGGTGAGAAAAAGAAATAAATTAACAACTTCACATTGTTGGGAAAGCATGGAAAACTCATAAATATATTTGACCGCCGAAATTGCAACATATTTAAGTGGAATGTGAACTGGTCACATGGAAAAAGATTAACAATATGAATTATGACAATACCTTGAAATTGTTAATTGTGGACATATTGTCAATAAATTCTAGTAATTAATTCAATATATATCAAAACTACTTTGACCAAAGACTATCGAAAGACAAAAACTACTTTATGTTATTTGGAAAGCATCCAAAGTCATGAATATATTGTTGAATAAAATAATTTGACCACAATGGACAGTTGTAAACTTTGACCAAACTCTTTTGATCAATTTCAAAAGTGTTAATAGAAAGAAATTAATATTTCATTGTGGCAATTTAGCGATTGTGAACATGTTTCCAGACAATTTCATGTAGCATTTAAAACTTGACCTATGCACCCTTTTGTAAATAATCCCATCTCATTAAAGATGGTCAAAGGCCACTGGTTGAACACAATTAAAAATTGGCATGAAATTTATAGTGGTGGTCAATCAGAGAAAAAATAAAGGAAGATAAAATGATATGTTGTTATAACTTGGTTTTTTACATGTTTTTATATTTATTTGATTGCAAATAATGTAACATTAAGAGCATATTAGAAATATGATTCTTTATCTGTCTTGTATAAAAGTTATAGTTTGAAAGTAGAAACAGTCCATATGGATTGGTTTTTGTGTATTTTACTATTTTTAGTAATCCACTAATAAGGTATTAGATAAATAAAAAAAGAAATTCCATTAATAAAGGAATTACCAAAAGTAATGGACAATTTGTATTTTAAAATATGGAATTGTGTGGAGTTTCTAGAAAAAATAGGATAAAGGCAATTAATTAATTGGTTTTGACCCAATGTTGTACATAATGAGAAAAGGATAAGAAACTTCACCAAGTTTGGGAGAGAAAAGGATTTATCTGATGCTTTAAATAAGTTTAGTTTAATGATCACTTTATCCAATATGTACCATATAGTTATATTCTTTCTTTAACGGATTTTGTTTTGTCAAATCCAAGTTTTAATAAGAAAGTAATGGTTCCTTTTTTGTGACGATTTGGATTTATATAATAAAAGTTGAGAGCTTTTATATAAAAAAGGTGGGAGGAATATATTTACTTCTTTCCTTGTATCATGTCTTGCATTTCTCATAACATTAGTTGGTATTAAGCAACAAATAAGAAAAGAATCTTTTTAATGCTTATGGAAAGAGGGTAATGGTGTTGTTACTTATAGAATATGTCTGTGTATCATAAACTTGTCTTACCAATTCAGGAAATTCTTTAAAAACCAAGGAATATAAAAGAAAGAGAACAAAAGGCATAAAAGGGTGAGAATCTAGAAGTTACAAATGTACTAACTTCTGCATCATGTGATGAATTGCCAATAGTATACATATCCTTATCAAAACAGTAAACCCTCGACTCAAAAACCCCACTATTATTATTATTATTATTATTATTATTATATATTTTGAGGCATGTATATGAGAAGATCCACATTGATCCCCTTCTTCCTGGCGGCAAACCTCTCTTCCCAATGGAGCTCCTCCCAGTGATGCTCCTTCTTTTCCATGGTGGGTCTCATTGTGGCTTGTTAATTGATAACCGAGTAGTCTAAAAGGGCAAGAAGCCAACATGTGCAAAGAGGTTTGGACATTGTCGTGTTCCTTTTAGCTTCACGGTCAAGGGCCTTCTATAATTTGTTCCAGTTGGAGAGGGTGAGCTGCATCTAGAGATCTTATAGATGGAAAATCTGGTGAGGAAGGAAGGATCAAAGGTTTGGATGTTGGGTGGTGGCTAGAGTGGGTAGATTGGAGGTTACTCAACGTATGAGGTTGATTGGCCAGACGACAACATCTGTAGGTGCAACCAGTGCAAGCAGCAGAACCTAGTCTGAGGGGTGCACAAGATAGGATGTCCTAGATTCTTGGGAATAGGTGGCCAATATCCCTGGGGTGGGTGATCATTCGGCACCCATCGATGACTATGCGTCAGGGATAGCACCAGCTGCAGCATCAAAGGAAGACACCTATACAGAGGGGGAATACCCTCGTGTGAGAACAAAGACAAATCCAGTTAGGAACTAGGTGACTCTAGACCAGCCAGCTCAAGTCTACACTGGCCCATGAGTTCACCCTCAATGCCCAGCCATACACTAACACATATGGCAATAGGGTAAGTGATTATGTGGCAGTGTCTCTTAGGTTGATTAATGTTGATAGTGCAATATTTCTATTTAATTGTTGGAAACTCAAAACAAAATGATATTATATATCATTTTTATTCGAAAAATGAGAGGAATGCGAATAAAATGGTTCAAGGACTAAATCTGATCCCAATTTCAAAAGTGGGGCTAATACCTAATTAAGGGGTGATTTACACATAGGAAACCTAGAATTGGTAATTAAAACATCAAATGTAATAATTTCTTTCAGTTTATGACATAATATTATATAGTGAATTATAATGGAACTCTAAGATGATAATCATGATATTAATAGATAATTTGGATTAAGAAAACAGTAGTATAAATTGTGATAAGCTCATATGTAAATGATGTAACTTAGATATTCATAATAGCCTAATGTATTTAAATTGATGTGAATCCTAATCCTTGATATGTTTTTAATAATAATGATCATGATTAATGTACATGAGTCATAAACAAGGTAGTTAGGTTTTAAAACCTAATCTACCTTGTCATGATAATCTTAAGTTGCATAATCTAATACAGTTGCTCAAAATGGTCTAAAAAATTAACTTGATAACCAGAATTTCACTTAGTGTCTAATGTGGAATAATAACTTAAAATATGGTGTGTTGGAATTAGGATTTAATACCCTTATTCCTTATCCAAAACCCAATACATACCAAACCCTAAAATTAAGACATATGTTAGATTATTTTGTCTTGATTATGATTGTAACACTTTGGAATATACATACATGAAGACTAATTGATTGCTTGGAACTATGCTAGTTGATTGGATTATGTATGCTTATTCTGTAAGATTCAGCATGAAAGAAAGGTATGTGGTTATGCCTATGACTACTCACCTTAACTGAGTGCCATGGATTTCAGATGTTTTTCTGAATGGATTGCAATTAAACTACTTGAGTGTTTATTTACTTCTTAAAGTCTATAAAGTCACTATGATTATCATCATATAATAATATAACTTGATCGAACCCTGAAGGGAATATTTGGTGAGCTAAAGAGCATGGGGTAACATAAAGTCATTATGGGAATGACGGGTGATCAAACCCAGAAAGGAAGATCACCTTAGGCCAAGCCTAGAATAAACCAAGCTCGGGTGAGGGAAGGTTATGGATGTCCACTGTAGGGACTAAAACCCTAAAGAGAGGGTTCTCCATAAAAGAGGCTCCCCTAAGAGAAGGCACACCATAAGATAAAAGGATAAGGGTCGAGAAGTTCAAAGAAAGTGCTTGTTCAAATTTTGTAATCATATTTGCTGCTATGAATTATATGATGTTACACCTACATGTGAATATTTTCTTTCCCCCACATACTCAGTATATCGCGATATACTAACTGTGTTTTTATTTCACAGCATTTTAGGTAAATGCTAGATATGGAGATATCAAGATATGATGAACCAGATGAAACTACCTAAAAGCATTAAAGATAAGTAAAGGAGAATTAGGTAGATACTTCTTTTCATATGTATAGTTCGGATGAAAAAAATCCATGTAACTCTTTAAAGAATCATCTTATGAATGATATTTGATATAAATGAAATTATTTGGTATTATTTCTTATTTGGAATCTTGGGAATTTTAGGTAATGGCTCTCAACTTTCTGGGTCCTTCCTTAATTAACGGATGTTGAAAAGTGAAGCCACTACATTTGCTATCAGAGGCCCTAATTTTTCAAATAATATTTGACAGTTTATAATTTCAAGTAATCTGTAGAAACATAAGGAGAACTATTAAGGCAGTACATGGTAGTAATGGTGTCTAGATGGATCATGGTTTTGGGGGCTAGCATTATTTTCCTCCGCACCATTAAGTTGGTATACGAGGACTCCCTTTGCCAATGTAATATCAGCCTGGCCAGAACCTAGGGTTTTCCTCAAGTAATGTTCCCTCTAAGTCTCCTCATCTCTAATTTCATCCACTTGTCATCCTCTTGCTTAATAAACCCTAAAAGATACTTCCCTTCTTACCTTAAGTTAGGTTTTTTGAAAAGAAGTAGGATTAAGGCATCCTCCACCAATTCTTGAACATATAATGTAGAAATGATGATAAAGTAAAGAAAAATGAGTTCATGGGTTTTCCTGACAAGGGTAAACCTTAGATGAAATAAGGGTTCATTTAGAAAATTTCCTAAGTGGGTCAAGGGACATTGAAAACCCTATGGTGATAGGGTATAGTTCCTAACCCTAACCTTAAATCTTGATCCTAAAGCAATGGAAAGAGGAAAGAAAACTATAATTAGTTCATCCATGCATGCAAGTACATGGAGTAAGTCATGCATGATACATCTGAAGGGTGTGAATATACACATAAAATCAACGATTACATAACAAGGAAGATATGAAACAATGCAACTTTTAGAGTTGGTGTCCTAAGTTGGGGGAGAGTCGTCCCAAGAGTGGGACCCAGAGGGAGTCAGGAACCTAAATTCTAAGATATGAGAAATTATGGGAAGTATTGGTATGATATGTCCCAAACTAAACTACCCCTGAGTGAATGAGTTGATTTGTTATATGCATGATCCCTAGAGGCGTGTCGTACCCTAGATATCCTTGGAAGGGCCAAACCATAGAGATAGAGAAAGAGGTTGCTTACATAGATGTGTATATGATATGAATATCTACCATCTAGGTAAGGGAGAGAGAGTCCCAAGAACCTGGAGGGGTAAGGAATGATAGTATACCACAAAGCCTCATACATGGATTGGTGTTTCCATGTTTAGGATTGTAGGGGTAGTTGATGAGAAAGAGAAAGTTGGGTAAGAATATTTCATGAGTAGTGTCCTAAGAAGGGAATTCCATATTAGGTTTTGGTTCGACTCGTGCTAAAAAGGTAGACCTAAAACCCTGGACCAGAGAGGGAAAGCAGATCCAGTGCATATGATTCGCATAGAGTTGAGTGAGATCTTAGAATTTGAGCATGGCACCCCCTAGGTAATGGATTTGGGGAAACCCCACTTGAAATTTGATGTGTTAAATGAGACACTCATACAAGTTGAGTTAGCACCACAAGAATATCATATATACATATGAAACTAATCTAACCTAGAGAGATAATCTATGGGCATGACATAATGGAAGACTTAGAAATGGTTTAATAAGTTATCTATCTACAATTGGTTAGCCACATGCATGAAATATGATAATGGGGAGTGACTAGCTAACCTCAGGATGAACCTTTAATAAAGAATACAACGTAATATGAGAAAGTGAAAATGAGATAATGCTCACGATAAATATTGAATGCAGTTGTAGTTGATAGGAGGGACATGTGGTAATTAAATTTTCCTTCTTCACAATATGCTCTATCTCTTACTGCCCTACTACATAGATGGATTGTATTATGAGGGTACCAGGTACTCGGCTTATGAAATTAAATGGAATGATTGTTCCTATAGTCTGAAACACATAAAACATAATATATTGATTCCACTGTATCTAAACAAGGTACTTGATAGTGATCTAACTCTTGGATGGCAGATCACATGGTATAATAATATGACTCTCAGGTAGAGAATGCATGGATGATTTAATGGAAAATTCCTAAATTAAGGACATGTTCCTTGTGGTAAATTAAATCTTGGTTCAAGTTTGTTTTGGTTGGTTTCTATCAAATGTTAGTTTTATCTTGTCCTGGGTTAAACATTCCCTAGAGGGGTGAATTCATAAATCAATTTGAAAAATTGAGGTAATACTAAATGTCACTTAAAGCTTGAGAGGTTAAGTTCATGAGGCATGAAAGCACATATATTGAGTATGATTATTTGGACCCAAGTATGCCCTATCTAAGGGACATGAGGAAAAGTTATTACGGTGGTGACCGGTAGTGTGGGACCAAGCCTGAATAGGAAGGTCGCCATGAGCCCAATGAAGGGATATAAAGTAAACTATGCACGCCCTAAGCGATGAAGGAATAATTCTAAAGGATATAATGTGCTTGGATATTATCAGAGAAACCTCAAGCAAAATGTGTAATGAAATCAAAATAAAGTTATGGCATCTCAATAAAACCCTTGGGAAGGGTAGGTCCTTAATTCAACCCTAAGATCAAATATGATGATTAAAGGTACATAAGACTTATGAGGTTGGGGATTGATCATGTACTGAGTGCATAAGGCCCTTAGGGGTCAATAGAAGATCATTCCAAAGGTATTGGTGCTCCTAGTGATCTTGAGGGAATGATTGAGGCTAATGAGACATGAGATGTAGACAAAAAGAATACATGAAGTCAGGTGATGATGTTTGAATAAGAATCTTAAAAGAGTTGTGCATAGACTCAAAATTATGAGAAAATCTTTTCCCATATGAATGCATGGGATCAAGAAAATGGTGGGTTTCATGGTTTGGAGTCACGTGGAGAATGTATCAACCTAAATTCGAAATTAGAAGATAATGTGTGAATGCACCGTTTCTACATTTGGAATGGGATGAACATTGTATTTGGTCTACAACCAGATATTCATTTCATCTTGTTATGAGTGTGAGAGATGGGATAGACACATGTTAAAGAAATAGGATATGCATGATAATGAATACCTAAGTTGAAATCTAATGTCCTACTCTATGGTTGGAGCTGTTACCCTTCCCTTATGTGAAAATAATGAATAGTAGATTGGAGACCTTGGTGAAAAGGTAGTCACCAAGTGAAATTGGAATAAAGGAAATGAAAATGTAATTACAAAGTGGAATTGGAATCATGGAGTAATTACTCAGTGATAAATTCCATACAATGGATAGTGTTGTGGATGTGCCCTAAAACTGAAATTGGATACAAACCTTAGAAATGTGAGAATTTTATAGATTTATAGAAGTTGTTCAGAATGATATGGATAAAGGGATTTGAGAAGGGTTTGTATCCCTAAGTTTTGGAAATTAATGAGAAATTATCATTCACTCTAACCTAATTTTACTAGTCAAGTTTTGAGGACAAAATTTCTATAAGAGGGAAAGGATGTTATAAACTGGTTTTTCATGTGTTTTATATATATTTGACTGCAAATAATAAATATTGAGGACATGTTAGAAATATGGTTCTTTATATGTCTTGTTTGAAAGTTGTGATTTGAAAGTACAAACACTCCATATAGAATGATTTTCATGTATTTTACTATTTTCAATAATCCACTAATAAGATATTGGATAAAGAAAGAGAGGAATATCTAATAATAAAGGAATTATTGAAAGTAATGGACAATTAGTATTTTAAATATGGAATTTTGTGGAGTTTTCTAGAAAATAATAGGATAAATTCAACTAATGGATTGGTTGACCCAATGTTATACTTACTGAGAAAAAATAAGAAACCCTGCCAAGTTTGGGAGAGAAAAGGGTTTATTTGATGCTTTAAATGAATAAATAAAATATAAGACTTAGAGATAAAGAATTATCTAGATTTCAAGTCATAAGGAGTGTCTAAATAGTTTAATGATCACTTTATTTGGTATTTTCCATATACTTATATGTTTTCTTTAATGGCTTTTATTTTTCCAAATTCAAGTTTTAACACAAAAGTGGTGGTTCTTTTTTTGTGACCTTTGGATTTATAGAATAAAAGTTGAGAGCTTTTATATAAAGAAAGGTGGGAGGAATATATTTCCTTATTTCCTTGTATAATGTCTTTACTTTCTCATAACATTAGTTGGTAATAGGTGACAAATAAGAAAAGAATATTTTTAATGCTTATGGAAAGAGGGTAATGGTGTGGTTACTTATATAACATGTATCAGAAACTTTTTGTACCAATTTTGGAAATTCCTAAAAACCAAGGAATATAAAAAAGAGAAAAAAATGCATAAAGGGTGAGCATATAGAAGTTACAATGTATTAACTTTTGCATTACGTGGTGAATTTCCAATAGTATACAAATCCTTATGTAAACAAGAGACCGCAAACTCACAAACCTTATTACTATCTATATATAGTCTTAGACATGTAGATAAGAAGATCCACCTCGATTGCCTCCTTCCTGGCGGCAAACCTCTCTTCCCAACGGAAATCCTCTTGACGATGCTCCTTCTTTTACATGGTGGGTCTTGTCGTTATTTGTTGATTTCTAACCAAGTGGTCTAGAAGGGCAAGGCACCAACATGTGCATAGAGGTTTGGACATCACCATGTTCCTTTTAACTTCACAGTCGAGGGCCACCTGGAATCTATTGTAGTTGGATAGGGTGAGCAACATCTGGGGATCTTGTAGACGACAAAGTTGGTGTGGAAGGAAGGATCAAGGGTTTGGATGTTGGGTGGTGGTTGGAGCAGGTAGATTGAAGGTTACTCAATGTGTGAGGTTAATCGGCTCGATGATAGCATCTGAAGGTGCAACCAACACAAGCAACAGAGCGTAGCTAGAGGGGTGTGTGAGGGAGGATGGTCAAGAGCCTGGGGAGTAGATGGTCATTGTGCCTAGGCAGGTGATCGTTTGACACCCTTGGACGACTAGGAACTAGGGATGGCACTAGTTACATCATCAGAGGAAGATGTATGTGCAGAGGGGGAATAACCTCGTACGAGAATGGAGACAAAGTAGGCCAGGAACTAGGTGACTCTGGACCGATTAACTCAAGTCTGGACCGGCCCGTAAGTCTATCATCAATTCCCATTCGGCCACTAACACATATGGCAATAGGTAAGTGATGACGTGGCAGTGTCACATGGGTTGATTAATGTTAATAATGTAATATTTCTATTTAATTGTTGGTAACTCAAAACACAACGATATTATATATTGTTTTCATCAAAAAATGAGAGAAATTCGAACAAAATCGATTCAAGGACTAAATCTGATCTCAATTCCAAAAGTGGGGCTAATACCTAATTAAGTGGTGATTTATACATGAAACCCTAGAATTAGTAATTAAAATGTCGAATGGAATAATTTCTTTCAGTTTATGTCATAATATGATATTGTGAAATATAATGGAACTCTAAAATGATAATGATGAACTTGGGTTTCTAGGATTATGATCATCCATATGTGTAATTAAGATTAACAAATCCATCATATAAATTCTGATAAACTTAAATTTAAATGATATAATTTGGATATTCATAATTGCCTAATGTTTTTAAGTTGATGTGTATCCTAATCCTTGATATTTTTTGAATAATAATGATGATGATTAGAACACTTGAGTCATAAACATGGTAATTAGGGTTTAAAACCTAATCTATCTTGTCATGATATTATTAAGTTGCATAATCTGCCATAGTTGCTCAAAATGGTCTAAAAAGCTTAACTTGATAATTAGGGTTTCACCTAGTGTCTAATGTGGATTAATAACCTAAAATATGGTGTGATGGAATTAGGGCTTGATACCCCTAATCCTTATCCAAAACCCAAGACAACTACAACCCTAAAATTAGGACGTATACAAGATTACTATGCCTTGATTATGATTTAGTAACAATGTAGGATATACATACATATTGAATGATTGCTTGGAACTAAGCTTAGTTGATTGTATTATATATGCTTATAGTATTATGTGAGATTCTACATGAAAGAAAAGGTATTTGGTCACACCTATGACTACTTGCCTTAACTGACTTCCATGGATTTCCAAGGTTTTTTCAAATGGATTGCAATTAGAGTACTTGATTATTTATTTACTTCATGTAATCTATAAAGTCATTATGATTATCATCGTATAATAATGTAAATTAAACAAAACCTAAGGAATCTCTAGTGAGTTAAACAACATGGGGTGATATAAAGTCATTATGGGAATGACGGGTGATCAAGCCCAAAATTGAAGATCACCTCTGGCCAAGCCTAGAAAGGAAGGCCTATGAATAAACCAAGCCCAAGTGAGGGAAGGTTATGAATGTCCACTACAGGGACTAAAATCATAAAGACATGGTTCCCCATAAAAGAAGTTGCCCTAAGAGAGGGCACATTTTGAGATAAAAGAATAAGGTTTGAGAAAGTTAAAAGAAAGTGCTTGTTCAAATTTTGTAATCATATCTACTGCTATGAAAGATATGTTGTTACACCTACAAGTGTATATTGTGTTCCCCCACATACTCAGTATATCTCGATTACTAATCATTTTTTTTGTTTCATGAAGTTTTAGGTAACTGCAAGATATGGAGATATCAAGATATGATGAACCAGATGAAATTACCTGAAGGCATTAAAGATAAGTAAAGGAGGATTAGATATATACTTCTTCTCATATGTACAATTCTGATGAAAGAAATTCACGTAACTCTTTAGAGAAGCATCTCGTGAACAATATTTGATATAAATGAAATTATTGCTATTATTTCTTATTTGGTAAAATCTGGATCTTTGGGAATTTTAGGCAACGACTCTCAACTTTTTGGGTCTTTTCTTAATTGGGGGATGTTGAAAAGTGAGGGCATTGCATATGTTGTCGATTTTCAAACAACACCATGGTTCCAAGTAAAGTCTATTGAGACTTGGGTATCTCCACATAATTATCAATCCATGCTTCTCTTACATAATAATTAATGCAATAAAATCAGGGTATGGAAGTGGAGTGGGGGACGGCGGCGGCGAGCGATCTAGGAGGAGATGATGGCACAGTCTCTACGGAGACTAGGAATTCACCGGAAGATGGGAGTAATACAGGCCGCGATCCACATCATGAACGGAGCCATGAAAGACGAACTAGGAGTCCAGGAAGGGAAAGGAACGGCGGTGTGGTAGTGCACCAAAGCGTAGACGCCATGAGTGCGGGCAAAATCTGTATCCCGAATATGGGAATCGAGTTCCATTATGGAGGCATGCGAGGACCATCCCAGAAAGGGAATCAAAGTGGGGAAGACCTGAAGGATAGTGGCGTTGTGATTACCTCAGAAGCCACAAGAGGAACACATCCGTACTGCTTGCAGGAAGCAACGAGGAGACGCAGGGTCCCCCGATACCTCAACCTGCAAACGCGTGGGGGCAGAATAGATCTGGAACCTCTGCTGGCACGGCGATGAACGGATCAACGGATAACAAGCTGTTCGAGGAGCACCTTGATCCAGAGGCGGTTAACCTATACATGTCCGATGGACAGCCTGAAATAACAATCGACCCTATGTATGAAGAATTTCTTGTTAGGCCTTGGCAATATGCTGTCGTTGTGAAGGCCATGGGAACTCAACTAGGGTATATGACCCTAAGAGATTGCCTCCGCACCATGTGGAGCCTTGTTGGAAAGTATAACATATATGAACTGGACCTGAATCACTTTGTAATTCAGCTTTCATGCCGGCGGGATTACGACATGGCCATGACAGGCGGCCCTTGGAAAATATTCGGATGTAACCTAATTGTCTGGGATTGGCATCCATCCTTTATTCCTTCAGCTGATTTACCGCGAAAGATCATATGTTGGGTCAGGATCCTGAACCTCCCGCTACATCTGTACGTCCAAACTATTTTCAATTGCATAGGTACGGCCCTCGGAAGACTGGTGAAGGTCGATGACCACACCATTAAACGCACCAGAAGCAAATTTGCTCGCCTCACCGTCGAACTCGACACCACATCAGAATTGGTAGCCAGTATTTTTATCAATGTTTTAGACTTTGAAGTAGAATACGAAGGATTCTCGTTTCAGTGTGCAACCTGCGGCGAAGAGGGCCACACTTTGGTGCAATGTTCCGTAGGGATTGCGCAGCCGGAAGCTAACTGCAATAATCCCACCCCAGCCACGGATGAACCTATTACAAACTCTGACAATCAGTGGAGAACACAGAAGCATCGGCGGGGATACCAGGGGAAACAGCGGCCTACCAAAATTCCTATGAGCTCTGTCACCCAAACGAGGAACCAATTTGATGAACTGCTAGTTGAAGATGATACGACTGAGGCAAACACAAACACCGGCCAGGAGGGAAAGCAGCCGGCAGAAAAGCCTGTGGTACACAAGAACCCTAAAATCTGGAGGAAGAAGAAGACATCGGAGAACATTGAGATAGCTAAACAGAAGGGGAAAGTCCTAAGGGACATCACAAACTAGCTTCAACAACCTAAAGTAGGCCTTGCACAGGGCGAGCAAACTAGTAAAACGCCGGACCACACGGTAGTGAATCCGACGGTTGATGAGGTGATCGAAATTATTCCTGAGGAGGAGGAGCATGTGACCACAGCTGTCACAACGCATACATCCCATAGCAGAATGAAGAATCATGATAGTGACACCGCAGCGGCCACCTCTACTACTCCCAGAAAATCCTTGACAGGAAAGATGTTCAAAGGTAGTGGAACGAAGATGAAGAGGTCGGGGTTGCTAAATCGGCTATGGAAGGTATCCGAAGAAGCCCCAGGCTCAGAGGAAGCGCGGATGCAGAAATCATCCTGGACGTGCTAAGTGGAGCAGAAAACAATGGGGTAGATAACAGGGAGACCAATGAAAATCAGTCTTAAATTCCTGTTTAAAAGAATTCTCAGTTATAATCTGTGTGGGATGTCTAAGTTATTGTGATGGAATGTGCAAGGTATCGGAAACGATGACACTTGTAGAGTTCTCAAAGATCTCGTCCATACACACAAGCCTGCTATTACTGCGGTCTTAGAACCTCGCATCAGTGCGGACAAAGCTATGCAGACTATTAAGAAGCTTGGATTTCCGAACTCTCATCGTTCTGAAGCTCGGGGCTTCTCGGGAGGGATATGGATCTACTGGGATGTCGCTGCTTGCGAAGTGAAGATTCTCAAAACTCATCACCAGTTTATAACTTGTCGGGTGAACAAGTCTTACATTTCTACTTTTATATATGCTAACCCCCACTTTCAGGTCCACAATCTTCTCTGGAAGCACATAAGTGAAACGGGAAATAGCTTCACTGAACCGTGGTTAGTCGTCGGCGACTTCAACACAACCATTTCTCCATCTGAGACTGTTGGCTACCAGACTTATAACCACCGTGAGGCCCAGCTCTTTTCAGCTACTCTTCTTGAAGCAGGCCTTACAGACCTCGGTTTTTCTGGGCAAAAGTTCACCTACAGGCATGGCGTTAAACAGAGCAGGCTCGATCGAGGTTTGGCTAATAATGATTTCCTTTCCGCCTTCCCAGAGGTTGCGGTGATCCATCTTCCTAAGGTTGAATCAGACCACTGCCCGCTTTTGATTCAAACTCGGTCGATCTCGTACAACAAGAAGAGATTTGTCACCATGGCTTCATGGGCACAGGATCCCTATTTCAATCACTGCCTTGAACGACATTGGAGTAGAAATCTCCCTTTCCATGAGGCCCTTGTGCACGCCAGGCAGCATATCAGCGACTGGGACTTCGAGAGAAACAAGAAGAAGAGAGAAACTATAGATCGGCTCCTACGGAACATAAACACTCTTCAAACAAATTTTGCTGCTAATTATGATGCCATCACTGACAATCTTTGTTCTCAGATGGAGGGTGAGCTCAGAATCATTCTTAAACAAGAAGAGGAGGATTGGAAGCAGAAAAGCCACGTCAACTGGATCAGAGAAGGGGAGTCCAATACCCGCTTCTACCAAGCATTTGTGAATCAGAGGAGAAGGTCCAACAAGTGCCAAATTATAAAAAGTCCTTCTGGGGAATGGATCACAAATGAGGAGGATATCTTCAAACTGGTTACAGATTACTTCATAGACATGTTCACTTCTATTAGCAACACCAGTCAGCAATACATTGATAAAATCCCTGCGCGATTTGCGCCTGTGGTTGGTGATGAACTCCGCCGTTTGGCTAGACAAGTTCAAAAGGATGAGATTTATGAAATTCTAAAGTCCATGGATCCCTATAAAGTAGCTGGTCCAGATGGCACAACTACTCATTTCCTGTTATCCAACTAGCCGATCCTTCAAGATTCTATATGCAAGACTGTCCAGGAGGCTCTAAGTTATGGAACTCTGAATGAACAGCTTTGTAATGCTATTGTTGTCCTTATTCCCAAAGTTCCCAAACCTAAACTCACAAGCCAATTCCGCCCCATTTCTCTTAATAACACCATCCTTAAACTTTGTTCTAAGGTCGTCGTTGAAAGATTGAAGAAATGGCTACCGGTTTGGATTAACCCAGCGCAAAGCGCCTTCATCCTGGGTAGGAAGATTTCTGACAACATTTCTGCAGCTCATAAAATTATACACTCCATGAAACGGAAGAACTCCAAGAAGACAATGGCCATTAAGATCGATATCACGAAAGCATATGATAGATTGGCTTGGAATTTCATTGAGGATACTTTAAAAAAGGTGAACCTACCCGCCTGCATGATTAAGTACATCATGAGCTCAATCACTAGCGGTAGCTCTACCATTACCTGGAATGGCAGGAGTTCGACCAGCTTCAGACCGAGAAGGGGTCTAAGACAAGGCGATCCTTTGAGCCCTTATATTTTTGTTCTTTGTATTGAAAGATTAAGTCAAATGATTGAAGAGTGTGTCATTTCTAAAAGATGGCAACCCATAAAATTGGGCAGCAAGGGTCCGCGGATTGCTTATCTTTGTTTTGCTGACGACATACTTCTGTTTGCCAAAGCCAGTACTATCAACATTGATACAATCCTGCATTGTTTCAAGGACTTTGAGAAGGCTTCGGGTCAAGCCATCTCGATTGAGAAGACAAGGATTTTCTACTCCAAGAGTGTTTCCCATCAGGAATCTACCCTAATCTGTAATCGCAGCGGGCTGCAAAGAACTCAGGACCTGGGGAGATATCTAGGGGTCCCGATCCTCCACACGAGGGTGAACAAGAAGACATACAGCGAAGTGCTGGATAAAGTTACTAATAGAGTTAGTTCCTGGGCTGCAAAGAACTTATCTTTAGCGGGATGCATATGCCTTGCCAAGAGCACCCTCACCACCATTCCTACTTACATTATGCAAACTTCAAAGCTCCCACTACAGCTCTGCGATAGAATTGATGGAGAAATCCGACGTTTTATTTGGAGCGGAGGGCGGAATAGGAGAGGGACACACCTTGTGTCTTGGGAACGACTTACAAGCAAGAAGATTCATGGAGGCCTGGGCCTCAAAGCCATGCGGGATTGGAACCAAGCGCTCCTGCTTCGTCACAGCTGGGATATCTGGTGTGGAAGGAGTACTTTATGGTGCACGGCCATGCGGGACAAGCTGATGAAAAGCAATCCAGGGACATCTTCAAATCTGTCTCGCCTGGCGAGAACTGTGCTACAAATGAAACCTTTTATGCAAGCAAATACATTCCTGAGCCCTATGAGTGGGAATCACATTAATGTGTGGCATGACTGCTGGCTTCCGAGTGGCATTCTCTTAGAGGATCATATTGTACGAGCAATTCCTGAGGACCTGCGTGACCTGAAAGTGAGCAGCCTGGTGAACTTTGAAGGTCAGTGGGACCGAGAATTCCTAGATCTATGGCTTCCTGCAGATGTAGTCCATGAGATTCATAATATTCAACTGCCTATCGATACTGAGGCTGAAGACATATGTGTTTGGAAACTCAACCATGGTGGCAGCTATACGACCAAGTCAGCCTATATGGTGTTGCGGGCGGATTCTGAGGTTAAATGACCAGGACAGTGGCCTATTATCTGGAGCGCCCAGGTGGCGGCGAATGTGAAGGTCTCATGTGGATCGCAGCTAATGGAGCCCTGCTCACAAACTGGAATTGTAGAAGAAGGCAGATGACCACCAACTATGCATGTAGTCGCTGTAATAAGGCCGAGGAAACCAGTCTCCATGCATTGAGAGACTGTGAGAAGGTGAATCCAGTTTGGCAACATTTACACGCCGGTTCTATGCCTGGGAACGCCGTGTCTGCATCATCGATTTTTTGGTCTTCCAACAATTTTGAGCAATGGATCAGTCAGGGGCTCCGATCAAGCGAGGATACCAGAACAATTTTTCTAATAGATTGTTGGGTGATCTGGAAACAATGTAACTTGGAGGTCTTTGAAGCTAAACAAACTCCAATTACACAACAAGTGAACAGAATCCTTTTGGAAGCCAGGAGAACCTTTGAAGTCTGGGACACAGAGAAGGCTGTGAAGATTTCTGCTACACTGGAGCAGCACATTCCTCATATCATGGGACAATTCTCGCTACATGTAGATGCCGCCTGGAAGAAGGGTAAAGGTGCTATAGCTGTGGTTATACAAGATCGAGATAACCAATGGAAGGGAGGGGTAGGCCAGATGGTCTCAGCAGACAGCCCTCTACAGGCAGAGTTTATGGCCATTACCCTTGCTGCTAAGCTCATTAAATCCAGCATGATGCTCGGCACGGTTGTGATTACTGAGTGCTTGACGGCCAGGAATATGCTACATGATGATTATAATAAACATCCTCGATATGCCAATATGATAAGGGGGATCCAGCTGACTTTGGAAGACACTACGACAATTCACCATGTGGAGAGGAAGCACAATGGTCCAGCTGATGCTTTGGCTAAGGCACATTTCCAAAACAACATTGGAGTCCGGTACTATGATATACCCCCCAAGGATGTCATTGATACTGGACAAATCCGTTTCTGTAATGGTAGTAGTACTACCATGTTTAATTCTCTACAAATAACTCAAATATGTAATTTGCCTTTGAATATGCTTGCACGAGGTGAGCAAGATGAATAAAATTATCGCCTGACTTTCCCCCCCAAAAAAATGCAATAAAACCTTACCATCTATGGCACACAATATGCATATAAAGAAATTTATAATTTTAAAGTGCCAACAATAGAAACCTTTCAATGCATTTAATTCTACTCAAGATTCAAGGTGATGGAGTTTTAGTTTTATAAATTTTTATCGAGCATCTTTGATCAAACACATGAGTAAATATCATGTTTACAATATCTAAAATAAATCATGTCAACCTTGAAAGACCAAATAAATATGTAAAAAATACTAACAATAAGATAGCCAAATTTAAAGTTACAGTCAGTATTTCAGTCAAATTGTATTCGACCAATCTATCCCTAGATCTAATTGTACTTCTACCAAGAATAAAATTTTCAGTTATCTTATCCATTATTAGCCAATTTAAAGCAAATAAATAGAACATGATATTCATCATTTATGTTATTTACTTTTATATTTAAGGAATTAACAATATAAATTAGTTCCTTTTCTTATATGTTTCAACTTTATCTAATTTTAAATTCAACTAGTTCCTTTTTAAAAAATATGAGAAAAATACATTATTTCCGTCACTTTTTTCATCATTTTTACTTATTAGGCATTCAATTATATGATGAAAATTTTCTTCTATCTCACATTCATCGATATTCTTTCCAAAAGATTTTATAGTATTTATAGTAGAGGCTAAATCTAGGATTCATTTTTGAAATAGTTTCATGTTTATCCATTTGAAATAAGTCAGGATTATGAGTAAGAATATCATGTTTAGAACATTTCCTTCATAAAGAACAGATAATTTCCTCCAAATATCATAAGCACTTCCATAAGAGGAAATATGATTAAATTCATCAACAGAAAGAAAATTATAAAGCAAATCAACGGTTCTAGCATTAAGAGTAGCATTTCTTACTATAGATGCATCCCATTCCTCCAAATCTATTGTTGGAGGCAAATATGTATGCATTACCATCTTTTAAGATCGAGGCTTAACACTTTGAATGGAGAATTGCATATGTTACTTCCAAAAAATGTAGTTGGATCCATCAAAAGTAGCCAGTCGATTGATGTGTGATCCTCAATGGTTGAGTTGGTTGAGAACATTATCCCCCATCCGTCAAGACCTATTATGGTTCCTTGAAGACATGCTCTGATACCACTTTATAGATATACAGGGGGTGAATAGATCATATATAAAAAGTTATTCAATTTAAAACACAAGGAGGTTAGATTGAAACATGCTTAAAAAGATAATGTAGTGGAAATATAAAGCAAGTTATATGGACAAAGAAGAAAAACCATAATAGACACTTGATTTAGAGTAGTTCCATCAAAAGACGTCAGTCCACTACCTAGTTATTCCCAACTAGGATTTTCAACCTATAGTTTATTCCTTTTGATTAACTGATACAAAATACAGAAAATCAACCAGTGTCTTTTGTGGATCAAGACCACCCTCCTTTTCTAGCTCATGGAGAACTTTCACCTTTCTCACAAGAAGTAGCTTCTAATAATGCTTCCAAACAGCCTTCTTCCCAAGAAGTAGTTGGAAGCACACTATGGAGTAGATCACAAACAACCTCCTCCTTGATCGTAGTCTTCTCACCAGAAGTAGGTTCCAATAATGCTTCTCAATAACCTTCTTTCCAAAAAGTAGTTGGAAACACACTATGGACTAGATTGAATCAACCTCCTCCTTGGATGAAACCTTCTTGCAAGTGGTAGCACCAAGAAAAATAATGGTGAATAAGATGGAAACAAAGAATCACAACTCTTCAAGATATCCAATATAAATCTTGTTGGATCCTAGATGGGTGATTGGATGCTCTGGGGGGGTGAATAGAGTTGAATGCACCTAAACAAAATTCATTAGACCTTCAAGATATATCACAAGATAAGGTTGCTAAATAGGAAGTTTGAGTGCAACTAAAACATGCATAGCAAGGGGGAGAGAGATTGAACATACACCAAGTGACAAGATATGTAGAGTGGTTCCACACTTCAAACTAGAAGTGAGTTAGTCCACTACCTAGAGAGGTCACCTCTAGGATTTCTTAACCATTTCACTCTTATATTCATTCATAAGACTTACAATACATGACCAACCAAAGGGATTACCTATCCAATACAAAGAGTATCCACCTTACCAAGGACTTACCCACTTTGCAAGAGTCTTCAACCTTCACCAAGGTGTTACCCACTCAAGCATAAGTCTTCTACCTTCAAGGACTTTGCCACTGTTCTTGGATCTTCAGCCTTTGACTTCACCTTCACCTTCACTAGGAGAAGCTTCCACCAAGGAATTACCCACTTGAGCAAGGAATCTTCTACCTTCACCAAGGGCTTACACACTCTAGCTCCAAGTGTTTAGCCTTGATCTTCACCAAGGGACGCCTTCCCTTATTCTTCTTTACCTCTCTTAGCCAAGAGAGAGAACCTTCATCTTCATGGTTGAAATGAGAGATAGGGAGGTGGTGGAAGTGAGAGCCTCACAAGATATACATGTAGGATGAGCTCTCTTGCAAATCTCCTACTCACTCTAATATATGTAGCAAGTGATTAAGCTTAGAGAGAGAGGAGGAGGTTGTAGGATCACTCAACTATAGTATAGGGACCTTCATAGTGCTTGGATAACCATGGGATGAAGCCCAAGGGGTCCTGTTTATAGTTTAGGATGCCTAGAAGCATTTGGGAATACTTAAGAAATAAAACTAGCCATTTTGTGGCTTGCAACGGTTATATTTTCGATTGTTTCAATTCCACAACGGCTAGAAACACTTTTCCATATAGTGCAATCGATCGAGTTTCTATAAAGGTAACTCGATCGATCCCACTAAAAGACAAGACCAATTTAGGCCATCAGTCAAGTTTGTCCTGGGGTAACTCGACCGATTCACTTAAATTAGTTTTGGTCAGTAGAGGGGTCGGTCGAGTTCTATGAAGTGCAAACTCGAGCAATCAAAAGTCATTTTCAAGATCCAATCAGGATCGTTCGAGTTTGCAACTCAACCGATGAATAGCTTGATGTGAATTTTAGAAAATGGCTTTTGAGTGCTTAAATATTCAATCTAAGTGTTCCTGATTTTTTCAAGATTAATTACAAGTCATACAATCATTACAACTGATTTACAACATGATTCTAATGGATTTACATCATATTACAAAAATGTGCACTTCTATTGACTTTGACTTGTCTTTTCTCCAAGTTGAGATGTGCAAGTTAGGGCATTTGGAGTGTGTCTATACCTAATCTAAAATCACTCAAGTAGAGACATTAGACACAATTAATTGGAATGGTTTAGTCATCATCAAAATAAGGGTTTGGTCAATTTAGACCTTGAGTCAACATTCTCCCCCTTTTTGAAGATGACAAACCATTCCATAAATGTATTGAAAGCATTTAAGTAAAGTCATACCTTTGGAGAAACCTAGGGGTTTCAATAGAATTTGAGTTCGTATGCTCCCCCTCAATTGATGTTAGTGGAGTTCTCATACTCCCCCTCAGTTGATGCTAGTGGAGTTCTCATACTCCCCCTCAATTGATGCTATTTCTCTTGCATGGTTAGCTTTCATAACATTTATAGACAATGTCTTCTACTCTTATATGTTCTACACATATATGTCTTCTCCCCTTTACCTTCTCACCTTTACATGAATATACTTCTCCTCTTCATGTAAGACATGCCTTCTTCCTATTTTTTTTCCAAAAGAAGACATACCTTTCTCCCCCTTTGTCATTTCAAAAAAAGGGGGTATGAAGAAATAAGAAACACCACTTGTTAAGAGAAAGAAGATAATAAAAATTTATATAATGAGAGTACAATAGCATAGATAGGAGCTTGTCCAAGCGTAGAAAGAAAAACAAGTTAAAGCATGCACTTGAACAACCCAAAATGCAAGATAAAGTGTTGCATAAAAATAGTAAATTACAATTTTGACCCTTAAGATGATGGAATTTGCCCAAAAAGTGTCAGATCTTATGGCATAGCAATGAGCCTTGCTCAGAAGGTAGTTTCTGCATAAAAAACACTAGTCTTGCACCAAAAACTAAAACTGGAGCAAAAGCTGCATGAAAACTAAAAATGCTCCAATTTCTACATACAATGTAGCTCTATGCATCCTGCATGACAATGTTATGCAAGCAACTCAAGATAGTAGATATGCAATTCAAGGAACAAGCTTGAGCATGTATGAGACAAGATACAAGCATAGCATATACTGAAATACCACTTGATGAACAAGGCTAGAACTACATGTATATGAACTACTAGTAGATGATATCACAAGTTAGGACTACTAGTAGGATCTAGATAACAGCAAAAGATACCAAAAGATACACAAGATAAAGCAAGCTATGAGTAGATGTAGAGATATATCTCACTAACAAGTATGCATCATTACCAAAAGATGATCACCACTAAGAACCTCAAGGTTGTATCCAAACAAGATATATAACTAGATATATGTAGCAAGTTTGAGCATAGCGGAAGCAATTTAAGACACAACCAAGAGATCCAAAGAGATCATTATCAAAACCTACGAAACAACTCAAAGAAAGTAATTGTAAGATATAGATATACCAAATTAGAGCAATTTGAAAGATAGAGTTGTAAGTAATATAGGAAATTTAGAACGTGAAAATATGCATATATATGATGTTACCAAATGGGAGTGCCAAAGAATAAGGCTATTGGTTGATAAAATCTAGTTGAGAGGGAAATTTTCATTCAATAAGCCAAAAATATGTTATGCGCACAGTGTTGTCAGTCGAGTTCTGTGTATTGACAACTCAACCGATGACAGCTATTGGCAACACCCATTGGTGCCTATCAGTTGAGTTTCAAACAGGACAAACTCGATCGACAAAGCTGATGTCAAAAGGCACATATATTTCATAAAAACATATTTAGAGGCATGCTAAAGATATAAGCCATATCCAAACATGTGTAAGCAAGTTAGTAATACAGTATGAAAGCATTAGAAATAGTTTTTGAGCAAGAGTGTGAAGAGAATCCCAAAAATACCACTTTTGACTCAAAAACCACATGCATAGTGCACACTAACTTGACAAAAACAATTTAGAATTGGTTATAAGCAAGAAAAACATTACCTTTGTGCTTACCATTGCTTTTCCACTTGTTTTCACCTCATACACATCTCACCTTACTTCTTTCATGTGGATTGAGAAGTCGATTTGAAAATCCATAGCTCATGTCAATCCATTATCAAAATACCTACAAGAGGAAAGAGGAAAGATGAAATGGTCCCCAATCATGTTTTTGGGTCTGGAGGGGTTATCTTAGAAACCCAAGTCCTATTGTTCTTGGGTGCTTTCCTAAAAGGACAACAATTAGAATAATAGCCAATATCATTGCAATAGTTACATGTTCCCATAGCCTTAGAACTAGAAGATTCTCCATGGAAGATTGGAGGTCATTTACCTTTGTTGTTCCTTTGGCTACTATCATACCCTAAATCATGTCTACCAGTTTGTTTAGTAGTATGGTGTAGGATGTCATTAAGATTCTTTTTACCAACTAAGAATCTTTGCAAAAAAGATCTCAAACTATCATTATCATGCATAAGATAAGCAATAGTAGAAGACAAACTATTTATATTTTCTCTAGCATGCAAAATATCATTTTCTAAGCAAAGAGCTTTAGTAAAATAAGAATCTTTATCAATATTAAGAGCAGCAACATTATTCTCTCCACTAGTAGAACTAGAACAAGATTCAAGCACATTGATTTTAGCAAGCAAGGAGGCATTTTCTGTTTCAAGCAAAGCAATCTTAGAAAGATAAACACCATTTTTAGATTCTAATCCTTGCAAAACAAAATCTTTTTCCTTATTTTCAAATTTAAAAACATCAATATCATGCATGAGAGAATCAACAATTAAAGTATGATCTTCATTAGAACTAGACATAAGAGGTTGAGCTTCTAGAAATTTAATCTTATCAAGCAAACTAGCATTTTCAAGTTTAAGAGAGTCTACTTAGCTAAGACAAGCATTTTTGTCATCAAGCAAGCAAGAATTAGCATTTTTAAGATCATCTAATTCTATATGTATATTATCAACAATTCTAGCAAGCTTTTTCCTTTTCTTTTTAGAAGACTTAAGAGAGGCACGAGTAGCATTAATGATAGAAATTAAAGGTTCTTTATTTAAAGAGTTTAGATTTACCTCATTTGAGTCTTTTCTTATAGAAGCCATAAGAGCAAAATGGCATTCTCCTTCAATACTAGAGCTTGAGCTTGATCCTCCACTTGATCTTGAGTTGGAGGAGTCACTTGATCTTGAGTGCCATTTCTCCTTCTTCGTGTACTTCTCTTCTCCTTCCTCGTGGTGATGGGTCTTATTGCCTTGTAGACAATCTACCTTGAAGTGACCCTTCTTTCCACACTTGAGTCACTGGATTGAGGAGGAATTCTTGCCTTTGTAGAATCTACCCTTGGAGTACATGGCATATTCTTCAACATGAGAGGATGGAGAGGCGTGTTGCATAATAGCTTCAATTTGAGCCTTCATTTCAGCCTTCTTCATTCTTTTTAGCTCTTTCTCCTCTTGTCTTTCAACTTCTTCTATTTTGTCAAGTGTGACTTCATGGGCTTGCAGATTTCCAATGAGCTCTTCAATTGGGATATCATCAAGAGATCTTACTTCTTCAATGGAAGTCACCTTGGGTTCCCATCTCTTGGGGAGAGTTATAAGGATCTTTGAGTTGATATCTCCTCTACTCATAGGATGTTCTAGAATAGCAAGACCATTCACAATGGTGTTGAGCCTTGAGTACATGTTGGCTATCTTCTCCTCCTTTCCCATCTTGAAGTTCTCAAACATCCCTTTAAGCATGTAGACTTTTCTTTCCTTCACTTATTGAGTCCCCTCATAAGTGATGCATAGCTTTCTCCATACCTCATAGACCGTATCACAAGAAGAAATCCAGTTGAACTCAGTGGAGGTCATGGTGGCATAGAGGATGTTGATTACTCTTGCATTCAAGGTGGCTTTCTTTATGGTATCTTCATCCCATTCTTCTATCTTTGTCACTGGTAGCTTGTATGGATGGTCCACCATTTGCCAATGCTCAAGACTTGATCCTTGGATGTAGAATTGTAGCCTTCTTTTCCAATAGAGAAAGTTACTCCCATCAAAGATTGAAAGGTTGATCAAGTATCTCCCTCCTTGGCAGTCACCCATCTTCTCCTACTTGTTGAAGTATGCTTGGAGAAACCCGCTCTGATACCAATTGTTGGATCCTAGATGGGTGATTGGATGCTCTAGAGGGGGGTGAATAGAGCTGAATGCACTAAAACAAAATTCATTAGACATTCAAGATATATCACAAGATAAGGTTGCTAAATAGGAAGTTTGAGTGCAACTAAAACATGCATAGCAAGGGAGAGATAGATTGAACATACACCAAGTGACAATATATGTAGAGTGGTTCCACACTTCAAACTAGAAGTGAGTCAATCCACTACCTAGAGAGGTCAGCCTCTAGGATTTCTTCACCATTTCACTCTCATATTCATTCATAAGACTTATAATACATGACCAACCAAAGGGCTTACCTATCCAATACAAAGTGTATCCACCTTACCAAGGACCTACCCACTTTGCAAGAGTCTTCAACCTTCACCAAGGTCTTACCCACTCAAGCATAAGTCTTCTGCCTTCAAGGACTTTTCCACTCTTCTTGGATCTTCACCCTTTGACTTCACCTTCACTTAGAGAAGCTTCCACCAAGGACTTACCCACTTGAGCAAGGAGTCTTCTTCCTTCACCAAGGGCTTACCCACTCTAGCTCCAAGTCTTCAGCCTTAATCTTCACTAAGAGATGCCTTCCCTTGTTCTTATTCACCTCTCTTATCCAAGAGAGAGAACCTTCATCTTCATGGTTGAAATGAGAGATAGGGAGGTGGTGGAAGTGAGAGCCTCACAAGATATACATGTAGGCGAGCTCTCTTACAAATATCCTACTCACTCTAATGTATGTAGTAAGTGATTAAGCTTAGAGAGAGAAAGAGGAGGCTATAGGATCACTCAACTATAGAATAGGGACCTTCATAGTGCTCGGTTAACCATGGGATGAAGCCCAAGGGGTCCTATTTATAGTTGAGGATGTCTATAAGCCTTTGGGAACACTTAAGAAAGAAAACTAGTCAATTTGTGGCTTGCAACAGTTATATTTTTTATTGTTGCAACTCCACAACGGCTAGAAACACTTTTCTGCACTTTTCCATATAGTGCAATCGGTCGAGTTTCTATAAAAGTAACTCGACCGATCCCACTAAAAGATAAGACCAATTTAGGCCATCGGTCGAGTTTGTCCTGGGGTAACTCGACCGATTCATTTAAATTAGTTTTGGTCAGTAGAGGGATCAGTCGAGTTCTGTGAAGTGCAAACTTGAGCAATCAAAAGTCATTTTTAAGATCTAATCAGGATCGGTCAAGTTTGCAACTCGACCGATGAACAACCTGATGTGAATTTTGGAAAATAGCTTTTGAGTGCTTAAATATTCGATCTAAGTTCTCCTGATTTTTTCTAAGCTTAATTACAAGTCATACAATCATTACAAGTGATTTACAACATGATTCTAATGGATTTACATCATATTACAAAAATGTGCACTTGTATTGACTTTGACTGGTCTTTTCTCCAAGTTGAGATGCACAAGTTTGGGCATTTGGAGTGTGTCTATATCTAATCTGAAATCACTCAAGTAGAGACATTAGACACAATTAATTGGAATGGTTTAGTCATCATCAAAATAAAGGTTTGGTCAATTTAGACATTGAGTCAACAAATCTCTCTATGAACAAGTGATGGCCAATATCTCCACGAGGATAAACAAGGTTATATTTGGTGGAGTATGACACTACTTTGAGCTATGGATTATAATATGAAGATAGCAATATAGAATTCTAACCTTTGGAAAAGATATCATGTAAATGGTTTGTTCACATGTATGTGTGTCAATTGTGTATCCTAAGTGCTCATAAGTCAATCCTATATATAGAAAAACCTTATGAATGGCCAATATAGTCGTTGGAAGAGTTTATACCAACATAAATACTAAACTAGTTGTTAGGATGTCAAAAGTGAGTTTACAACAGCTATATTTCAAAATGGTAAACTATCTCTCGATTCGTGAATATTTTGAATGAAATAAATTTGACCCAAGAAGAGTTTGACCAAAATTAATTCGGTCCAAGAATAGTTTGACCAAAAGAGACTTTGTAAGGCATATCTAGAATTTTGCAAAACATATTAAATTATTTTTATAATATCACCTAACTATCCTAAAAACTTGATGTGAGTGTGGAAAAGGGTTTAGGATAGGATAGGGTTGACCATCACTTGTTCTTACACCATTCCTAAAAAGTTGTACAAAAAAGTATTCGTACAAGGTATATTCATGATACAACTGATGTGGAATCTTGTATAAGTTCCTTGATCACCTGAAATACTAAATTCACATTGTTAGCAACACAAATAGGAAATATCTACATCATAAAGATATGAGTGTGGTATATCCAAAAAGCCAACAGACCCCACCTTTAGCCTAGATTTACTTCAGGTTATTTCCCTAAGAACATTTGCTTTTCAATAAACCTTGTCATGGACAAATATAATTATTTAGGCCCTTAAAGTTAATATGCAAATATCATTGCAAGTGCAACTGAAAACTAAGAAAAATTCAACATTTTACAATAATATTGCTGAAACACGACACATTGGTGAAGAAACACGATGTGTACATATCAAAAAGGCATTCCATTGAGCTCAAGTTCATGACACGATGTGTGCCAATATCAACACGGCGTGTGCTCAAAGGGAAGGACATTTTAGAGTTTCTATGAAGCAGATACACTGCATGTTACATCATAAATATAGCGTGTGGCATCCTTTTAAAATATTTTGAAGTTTTTTTACCAAGACATACACTATTGAGCTGCTTCAACATGGGGTGTCAGAAAAGATCTTGGAATACCCAATTTCAAGTGGATCAAGATATGACGTGCATAATTTCAAACATGGAATGTACATTAATGTTTCAAGTTTACAATATTTGACAACAATGAGAAACACATTGTGTTGTTATCTCATCACAATGTGTTACATGCAAACTGGGTAAAAATAAAAAAGACAAGCAGTGTCTATGTAACTGGAAAACATGTCATGTTCTATTCAAACACGATGTGTATGCGAAACTCAAATAGGGTTTCCCGATCCTATTTTGAAACTTTTTCATTTGAAATTCCTAACATTTTTTCATATGAACACGTCAATTTTGTGCAACAACCGCTACTGACATCCAGCACAACAGGTCGAAGTAGCCATCCACAAACTCAAATCCACCACCCTAACCACCCACAAGTCAATGATGCATCTAATCACCTCTGTTTGTTGCTCTCTAGTTTTGTCAGTTCTCCACTCACGTCGACAACAGCCACCGCTCTAGCCAAGTCATGCCATTGGCTACTGACCTCCATCGACTATAGACATTCCATTGCCAACTATAGTTCTCCATCAGAAATTTGCCATTGTCGTTGATCCCACCATCACTAGCATCAAATCACAACTGACTCAAAGCTACCAGTCAATGTTTCTAGTCATAAACTCCAACAAATCTAAGACAACCACAACTATGCTGACATCGTTGAAATACACATTGTGAATAATTTGTCCATGCAGTACTTCTCATTTCCTATTAGCTCCAAGCTGATGTGAGACGTTATCCATGCCATTCTAGATCTCAAACACAACGTGTACAAACATTTGTTGCTCCCTATCCTTTCTTCTTTCAACATACATGGTAGGAAAGAATCAAGATCCCAAGAGAGTGAGGGAGATGGTTTATCAACAAATACTACTTCCTATGTCTCTTCCACCCAATTCAATGTCACTAGAGAAGAAGACAAGATTTATCAGTAATTGGTGATATGTAGGGTCTTTCCTACTCATTATACTTGTGTTAATACTATGGATGCACTGAGCTTTATAGATGAAGTACAACTTCTCTTTGAAGAGCTAGGAATTTTGAGCATATGTTGTATAAGCAAATAAACATATATGTACTTGACCCATGAATTTTTGACAACCTTGATAGTGGAGTTGGATTCAAGGAAGCCTGCTAAACCCTTTGGTATATTACATTTCAGATATCGTAAATTCTATAAGCTAACTTCTAAACAATTTTCTAAATTATTAGTGTTTACCTATGGTGGGCCTATCATGATGCCTAAATATTTAATAGTTATAAGATAATTGAATATACATCACATACCACCTCTTCCAGGGTATCCCATATTCATAATACAATCCTACTCTATATTCACAGACTTCTTAGTACTTGTGTTTTTTCTAGGAAGGAAGCACAAGGGGTGGTCCAAAAAGAAGATCTATTCTTTTTATGTGCTATGTTTCACAACTATAAGGTTAATGTTGGTTATGATGTCCTCCAACACTTTTTTAAAGTTCAAAAAGAACATATTTGTGACATAGTGGTTTAGGCCTAATCACCCATAGTGCTTACAAGTTAAATGTAGACTTGTCGGTACTGGAGACTATTTCTGGGAAGAACAAGATCGATATTCCATTTTTCAATTCTTCAAATCTAATTGTAAGAGATCCTTCTGATGAGATAAAATTTAGGCAACTTTTTAGTAATCATGAAGGATACATTGAGCTCCCAAATCTAGAAGCACATACTTTAACTATTCAAGACAAATATAAATTCTCTTTTGATAATGAGGATAATGTTGATGACACTCATGGAGATAGGACTAAGCCTTCTACTGTAGCTAAGTCATGTGCAACACCACCTACTCCTCCCATTAGTATGCAAACTAAGCAAAGTTGGGCCATGCCAGATGTACGCCACATGTATGAGTATGTCCAACAACACTTTGACGAGCAAGATATCAATCTTGACCAGCTCAACCATCAATAAGTAGACATGCATTCTATGATATAGAGGATGGACAAGTGGCACATAACTAAGGGACACTGCATCATTCTAGCACAACCACCACCACCACTACCACCTCAGGATTCTTCCTTCCCAAACATCGCCAATGATGACACTTTGAGGGAATACTTTTTGTCTTTTAGTCAGGGCACTAGCCCTCCCTTTTAATCATTCACCATAAAATGTATCGTGCTACAATCCTCTTGAGTTTGTTATATGCAATGAGGACATTGCTTCTTTCAAGCCTAGGGAGTGAGCAACCAAAAAGTAGTTGTAGTTTCCCTTTCATTTTTAGTTTTCCTATTTGTTTTCTTTTCCATTTCTATTTTTCTATTGTAGATCGGTGAAAATATATGCATGTTAATGATGATTTATTCTTGTTTAGATAGAAATTGAATCCCTTCTAGAAAAACTATCGTACTCATTGAGAAAATATTGAAAAACCCTATCATGCACATCCAATAATTTAATGAAAACAATTGGACAATCATTCATATTGCCATGATATTTTTTCTCTAGCATGTTTTTCATTTTTCTCACTCTCATCTCAATGCATGTAATGGTTCAAATACTTTGGATTAATCGACTTTACATCCTTTTGTAGCATTTTCGATGATGTTTTTCAATCAAGTAGTGTGTTTTCTATTAACCCTATGATGACATATTTAACAAATAAAATAATTCTAAGATTTGAATCACCTATCTGCATGACTCTTTTTCTTTTTGATATTTTGACTAGCCTAAGACTGTGAGGCTCTAAAGCAGAACCCAAATCATGTTTAAATATTGATATTTACTTTCTTGAAATAATCCTTTTCTATATCCCTACAAAAGATGGACAAGTCGTCACATAATCTCCTAACCCAATGAAGGTTGGGAATTACGTTATAAAGAGGGTAAATAAACCCCAAACGACATTCCATATGCGTGTAAACCTACATTAGCAGTCGAGTGTCATACCCAAAGTTCATAATTTTGAAATATTAATGCTTATGAAGAAGTCAATGTAGATGTTTTGATGTCAAAATGAAATTTCATTTTATTTATCCATATAGTCAGAAGGGTTTGGTTGCATATTCATTACATCTATGGCTCTGTCATCTTAACTCTACTCTTTACTATCTTGTTGATTTTTCCAAAGAAACTTAACCATCCTTTTGAACTTAACTTTCAATTTTGAGTGATAAAAATGAATTCATACTTAGTTGTGATATCTTGACAATCATTGGCATGTTATGGTTGAATTCTTTCATTTGATTGAATTAATGTATGTGTCATGCTATTTATTCTTATATGTATCCATATTTCTTTGCGCTTGAGGACAAACAATGGTGTAAGCTTAGGGTGATTTGATATGCACATTTTATATCATCTTTTGGATCACATTTGGCTGTATTTAAAAATCATTTTCACCGAAATATCACCCTTAATTGTGTAAGATTCCTCATATTTTTAGTTCTTTACTTATTCTATGGTTTGAATTGTAGATGCTACTGTTTGACAGTAAAATGAAGATGAATTGATAATAATTTGATCTTCATCACATTTCCCAGATGATTCCCCAAAGCAGGAGCAATTTCCCAAAGAACCTGATAGGAACACACCGTGTTGATCAGCCAACATGATATGTTTGTAGAAGGAACAGTAAATTCTATAAGTGAGAAAATAACACGGCGTGTTGGCAAACCAACACATCATGTCACCTCAGATACAAAGAAACTAGAATTCTATAACGTCCAACAACATGTCGTATTGGCCAACCAACACGTCACGTCGTCTCAGTCCAGACATTCCTGAACTCCCTTAACGTGTAATAATATGGCGTGTAGGCCAAAAAACACGGTGTCTTCCCTCGCTCTTGAAGTTTTTGAAGTTCCCAATTTTTTAGTAACACAAAGTGTTAGCCAACCAACATGTCGTAAAATCTACGTGCGAGGTATTTCCACTTCAGAAACTACAAATAACACATGATGTTGACATGCCAAGACGTCGTGTTTCCTGCAATTTTATTTCAAATTAGAAGAAAACTATCCCACTCTTTTTAAATACAAATAAGACTTACTTGGTATGATTATCGCAGGACATTTGAAGGAAAATATGTATGAGTAGAGTGAAGAAGAGGATAAGGTAATTTTGGAGGAGAAAGCATAGTTACTCGAGAGAGAACCATCTTCCTGCCCAATTCTTCTTCAACGATTACAATTGAAGTCTTCGTTCTCCATTCCAGATGCTCAAGGGAGAAGGTTCCTGGAGAAAGAGTTGTGGAAAGGATGAAATTGTAAGTCTCATATGGATTTCTACTTTGTTCTACCATTTCCTTGGAGATTTTTGTTCTTTCCTCCCTCTTACCATGTTCTATTCTATACTCTACTACTTGTACTTGCATTCATTAGCCACACACAACTAAAAAATTTCTATTCTTGGGCATGGGGGATTAACTTCCATTGATAAGTAGAAATTTCCATTCTTGGGCATGGGGGAGTAACTTCCATGTCATTACTTATTTAAACACAATTTTCATGTTTAATGCTAGTTATTTGCATATTTCTAAGGTTCATCGGAGTCAATTTCTTCTTACATTCATGGTTGACCACTTTTTGTGTATGATTTATGATCTTTGTCTAATCTGGAAAGATATGCACATGAGTAAGGAGATGTATCTTTGCAACATAGCCTTGACCATTGAAAAACCACTAGAGGGGGGTGAATAGGGTTTTATGATATTTTAATAATAATTAAACCAAATTAAGCAACCACAAAAATATTGGACAAGGGGACAAGGATTTAGAGTGGTTCCAACCTTAGCAAATACTAAGGCAATCAATCCACTACCCGGTTGCTTACCCAACCGGGATTTTGAAAGAATCAAATTTTATTACCTCGCAAGGACTTTACATAAAATTACAATTCTTTCACCAAACCCTTCGAACAACCTTCACCTAGAAGTAGTTGCACCAACTTTGAAGCAGCCTTTTTGAAGTAACTTCAAGCTCCCCCTTGAAGTAGCCTTCCTCTTGAAGTAGCTTCCCGTTGCAACAGCCTTCTTGAAGTAGTCTGAAGTCCACCTTCTCCACCAAGAAGAACCTTCTCCAATCCGCAGCCTCCAACCCTAGGAGTAGCAAGGAGAATACAAAAGATACAAAGGAACAAGAAGGAAAAATAGAAATTACAATACCACTTTGCAGCTCAAGGCTTGATTTCCTATATCAAGCATTTTGATCTCCTAACCAATGTATATAGCAGTGTAATTGCTGTGGATAGGAGATGCTAGCCTATAGGACACAAAATTGGAGCAAGGAGAAGAATAGCCAATGCAAGTGTTGCTCAATTTCTCAAAACAGATTGCTAATTGCAAGTGTAAGCTCAAGTATAGCACAAGTGTATATGAGTGAGTTTAGGTGTCCTAAGGCATGTCCTGTTTATAGGAATGACCTACAAGTGCTTAAGGACGTTCTAGACACTTTCTAGGGGGTTCTTAGTGCTCAACTAGCTGTTATGTGTCCACTAATTGCATTTGCAACGGCTAGTTAATTGACCCTGAAAAGTGCAGACAGAACTCTTCTTGGTCGAAGATTTGTCGACCGAGAGTCCTTCTCGGTCGAAGATTTGTCGACCGAGGGACTTCCTGGAGCAAGTGTTTACAACGTTCATTTCCAACTCCCAACCACCTTGTCTGCTGGGTCTAACGGCTAGTAGGGTCTATTCTCGATCAAAGATTTTGTCGACCGAGAGTTTCTCGGTCAAAGTTTTTGTCGAGCGATATTTTCTCGATCGACGATTTGTTGACCGAGAATATTACTGACTCAATGTATTCATTTACTAAGTGTGTGTATCAATGTGCAATTGTGATACTATCTTGGGGAAAGACCTATCTAATTGTTGTGAGTGGATAGGGAAGATCTAAACGCTTGATTTACATGATATCTAATTACTTGTACATTATATACTTGTACAAGCTTTTACATTTGATTACAATCATGAAAATAAAGCAATTTTATCAAATTATTCTTCCAAGTCTTTGTTATCCACCACCTTATATACTTGTTCCTGAAATACTCAAATAGCACGTTAAAACCACAAGAATGAAATATTTGTCATTATCAAAACAAAGGGATTAACATAATGTCCAATTTAGCCAACAATCTCCCCCTTTTTGAAGATGAAAAATATTTCCTAAATATAAAATAAGGAAATATAAATCATATGAGTTTCATACCTGAAGTTTACCTTTTGTAGCCATTCTTGTGTTTTGCAAGTGGGTGCTGGCTGAGATATTATGAAACTCATTTTATTTTATGTTTTCGATTTTATATTATTTCTCCCCCTTTGTCATTTCAAAAAGATATCCAAGTTTACTTTGTATTTCTCCCCCTTAATTTTATGCTATGCTCCCCTTAAAGAGATATTCAATTTAAAGTCAAGGGATTAATATAAATGTAAGCCATTTATTGTCGAATTTAGCCATAATGTATCTCTAACCAAATACACGGTATGTTAAGCCCAAATTTGTTTAGAGAATTCCATTAAGAACAAGATATATGTCACATTCATGAATTTTGTAGATTTCTTTGTTTTCATAACAAAAATTACTTTCAAGAATACTAAGGTCATAACAAGCTTCAAAGTTTTGTAAACTTATTAATATTATAATCAAATTTGTTTTTGTGAGCTCCCCTTAATCTTATAATTAAGACAATTTAAGGATTCTAAGGTCACAAATGATTTTTAAGATTTGATTTTGACCTTTTATTAAAGCTCCATGTTTTCACTATGATAAACTCATTTTGAGTCAAGATACTAAGATTAAATGCATTAAAATGATGTACAAATAAGCATTTTGTCAAGCTTATTTTAGGTCGACCTTGACTTCGACCATAACGCCCCTTGGTCAAATTTAATTTCAACCAAGAGGCAAATTCTGCAGATTTTCAATTTAAACATTCATATGCGAAGTATAATTTCTGCAGATAGCTTTAAATAAATATCAATTTGAAGCATGTTAAGAGATACCTATTATGAAGACTTAATATGGGCATCATAGTGAAGTCTTTGACCTTGATTTTTCTGAAATGTATGTTTTACATTCATTGTGAATGATGTTTCATAAGCTTTGCTATGGGTACATAAATATCAAATCCCATTTCTTCTTGTACCCTTATTTTCAGATTAATCATAAGATTCTTTAGAAATATATATCTTGAAGGCAAGATTAATATCTTAAAGTCAAGATTTTTGCTTTTGATTTCTTAGAACAAACAAATAGATAAAAACATTAATATTTTTGTTCTAAGAGACACCGTTTGGCTGGTCATAGCATCATCATTCATTTATTTCAAGCCATTCTCACAACAATCATTATCTATTATGTCAAGATGCATTTATGCCAGAGTTTTACTGTTATGCAAAAGGGCACTTTCAATGATAGCATCATCTATATTTGTAATGTGTTGAATCACAATGATCATCCATTTATGGTTTGTATATATAGATCAAGATTATTTTAGACAAACCAAGTAAAACTGAAACACAATGATCATGGTACAATGATTTTGATAGAACAGTAGAAGCATATAATTTTAATGATTATAATCATTTGTATCAAAACACATGATTCTTATATGGATAGACCAAGAATTACTTTAGGAAAACCATGTGGATAATGATAAAATAGTAATTTCTTTTAAACTAATCATGATTTTTAGTTTTAAACTATTTAGAGGATAAACCAAAATAATCTACATTTAGGTTCATAAGTTTTTAATTTTAAGATAAGCTATATAACTGATCATACCTAATAAACTATTTCAATCAGTCTTCATATGTTACTTTTCAGTTTTCATATGTTACTTTTACAATATGTTTAAGGATTTTCATATTCATAATATTTATCTTAAAAAATATTTTGTTTCAAGAATGGTCTTCAGCATTTATTCTTGTTTTGCATGTAAAATCAGTCATTAATAATAAATTGATAGCAAATAGATTACTTGAAAACATATTCAGCATATTTATTGCAGACTTGACAACAGAAACCTGCTCGGTCGACGATTTCTCGACCGATAGTGTTCTCGGTCGAACAGTTTCTTGACTGAGAATGTTTCTGTACTGTTTCAGAATTGTTTTAAGTAATTGTATACAAGTAAATCATAGATCGTTTTCAATTCAATTATGCAATTTGAAACTCAATTTAGTTGAGATAGAATATATGAGTATCAAAGGAACATTTAGATCAAATCTCAACTAATTATATACAAATCTTTATGTTTTGAAGACCCTAATTAAAACAGATTTGTAAAGATGTGTCTTTGCAGATTTACTTAAAATGTGTAGTTTCAATTTTAGAAGTTTTAATTACTTGAATCAATTTGTTATCTCATTATGTTTAAGTTGAGATAGACATATAGATTTACAACTATAGTCTTTGGTCATATCTCAACTTTATCTTATTCATTTAGTTTGGGGGTTTTGGAACCCATACTAACTCAACATCCTTTTTCTTGTAAGGACATGAAAAGGAATAATGTCCAAGACGCAAACAGTAATGACAACATATAGAATCAACCTCATGTCTCTTTCTATGATTTTGTTCTAGGTTGTTCTTGGGTACATATGTATATTTGCCTTTAGGTATATACATAGATTGATTTTCATGTGCTTGTGTCATTCTCCAACTAGGTTTTTGATAAGCTTTTCCTTTAGGATTATAACCTAGTCCTCTCCTTCCAATTTGATGATAAGAATTATTTAAAATTTTATCAAGAGTATCATTGTTATTCAAACTACTAATCTTTTGTTGCAGCTTGACAATCTCATCCATTCTCTTATTGATGTCTAGCTTTGCTTGATCTAGATTAGATAATAAGGAATCTCTTTCTTTCACAATAGTATCATAATCTAGATGTGTACACAAAACGGGTTGTTTTTGAAGATCATTTACTTGGGTTTGCAAATTTATCTTTTCTAGGGATAGAAGATTGCAATATGCTTCTACTGATTTTAGCTTAATATTATGATCTTCAATAACCTTTTTGAGATCTTAATTTTCAGATGTGAGAGCAAGAATTTTATCATGTAGCTCATCATTTGCTTTACTTGATTTCTTTAATTTCTTCTTACACTCAATATATTTTTCATGTGTTTCTTGAAGACTAGCAATTAAATCTTCTTTAGGTAAATAAAAAAGGCTTACCTCTTCTTCTTCTTCACTTATTGTAGCAATAAAGCATCCTTTATGCACATCATCCTTCTTTTTCCTCCAAGGACAACTGAGTGTTGTGTGGCTTGTTCCTAAGCACCATGTGCAGCTTGTTGAAAATTTGTCCATTCTTTTCCTTTGCTTGCAGTTGTAGACACCACCACCCTTCATTCTTCAAGACTCGATTAGAGCTCCTTGAAGCCTGCTCTGATACCAATTGAAAAACCACTAGAGGGGGGGTGAATAGGGTTTTATGATATTTTAATAATAATTCAACCAAATTAAGCAACCACAAAAAGATTGGACAAGGGGACAAGGATTTAGAGTGGTTCCAACCTTAGCAAATACTAAGGCAGTCAATCCACTACCCGGTTGCTTACCCAACCGGGATTTTGAAAGAATCAAATTTTATTACCTCGCAAGGACTTTACATAAAATTACAATTCTTTCACCAAACCCTTCGAACAACCTTCACCTAGAAGTAGTTGCACCAACTTTGAAGCAGCCTTCTTGAAGTAACTTCAAGCTCCCCCTTGAAGTGGCCTTCCTCTTGAAGTAGCTTCCCGTTGCAACAACCTTCTTGAAGTAGTCCGAAGTCCACCTTCTCCACCGAGAAGAACCTTCTCCAATCCGCAGCCTCCAACCCTAGGAGTAGCAAGGAGAATACAAAAGATACAAAGGAACAAGAAGGAAAAATAGAAATTACAATACCACTTTGCAGCTCAAGGCTTGATTTCCTATATCAAGCGTTTTGATCTCCTAACCAATGTATATAGCAGTGTAATTGCTGTGGATAGGAGATGCTAGCCTATAGGACACGAAATTGGAGCAAGGAGAAGAATAGCCAATGCAAGTGTTGCTCAATTTCTCAAAACAGATTGCCAATTGCAAGTGTAAGCTCAAGTATAGCACAAGTGTATATGAGTGAGTTTAGGTGTCCTAAGGCATGTCCTATTTATAGGAATGACCTACAAGTGCTTAAGGACGTTCTAGACACTTTCTAGGGGGTTCTTAGTGCTCAACTAGCCGTTATGTGTCCACTAATTGCATTTGCAACGGCTAGTTAATTGACCCTGAAAAGTGCAGACAGAACTCTTCTCGGTCGAAGATTTGTCGACCGAGAATCCTTCTCAGTCGAAGATTTGTCGACCGAGGGACTTCCTGGAGCAAATGTTTACAACGTTCATTTCCAACTCCCAACCACCTTGTCTGCTGGGTCTAACGGCTAGTAGGGTCTATTCTCGATTGAAGATTTTGTCGACCGAGAGTTTCTCGGTCGAAGTTTTTGTCGAGCGATATTTTCTCGATCGACGATTTGTCGACCGAGAATATTACTGACTCAATGTATTCATTTACTAAGTGTGTGTATCAATGTACAATTGTGATACTATCTTGGGGAAAGACCTATCTAATTGTTGTGAGTGGATAGGGAAGATCTAAACGCTTGATTTACATGATATCTAATTACTTGTACATTATATACTCGTACAAGCTTTTACATTTGATTACAATCATGAAAATAAAGCAATTTTATCAAATTATTCTTCCAAGTCTTTGTTATCCACCACCTTATATACTTGTTCCTGAAATACTCAAATAGCACGTTAAAACCACAAGAATGAAATGTTTGTCATTATCAAAACAAAGGGATTAACATAATGTCCAATTTATCCAACAACCATGAGAGTGGTTGGGAAGTGTTGGGAAGCAAGGTTTGTAGTCTAAAATTTGGTGTAAGTACGGGAGTGTGATATGAAATTAGGACTATCCTACACTACCGAGAGGTGGGTGCAAAACTCAAAACCTCCATCGTGTTGTTTCTAGCATAGTTGATTTTTGTAGTTATCATATTATAGTATGGAGGTAAAACCATGTTTGACCTTTTAATCCATTCAAACCTTTAAATATTGAAGTGATCCTTTCTATGGTTTCATTCTCTCTAGTTTGTTAGTTTGCTTGTTTAAAAACCAAACCATCCTTTAAAACCAATCTAGGTTGTTCAAATTCAGTACTCTTGTGTTTAGTAATACCTTGCTCTTTGGACAACCTCAATTATACTACACACACCCTTATACTCAAGGGTCAAATGTAAATTTGAGTCTTGTGCACATGACTAACAATATGCAATAAATGTTGCCTTGCTAGAATATTTTCAATACAACACAAACTATTTGTATAACGATGTATAAGATTACTTGGAGTCCTTTTGAATAGTAAATATCAATTCTGGAGCATCTTGATATTTCACTTAAGCATATAAATTTATTAGATAGATCATTATTATTAATATTAGTACAAACCTCTAAAGATATATGAATTCCCCACTTCACCCTTACCCAACCCAATTATCCTATGGTTAAGAAGATGACAATAATGATATTGGTAGAGTGGGGAACTATCCATACTCTTACCTACCACACTTATTAGGTAAGGATAAGGGTTAGGCCCTTACCCTCCTCATTGACAAATGTACACATAGACCTATCAAACTGGGTCAAAATCCATGAGCACGCATGGGTTGACCCATTTAAATTGGATTTGGGTGATTAAATTTCCCATCCGCTAGACATTACCCAAAATTCAGACCAACATGTTTAAGTAGTCGATTTCAAGGGTGACCCACGCGTACCCGCTGGTGACCCAGTTAACTAAGATAAAGATATTGTGATAGATATAATACATATATGACTCTTAAGACATGACACGCCCACACATGTATAAAATAGGTAAATGGTCGATGTGTAATGTATATAGTGTAAAAATACAAAGCTTAATCACCATGATGGGTATATTTTGTTAAATTTTTATGCTAGTAGAATAAAGTATGTAAATTCTGCGTTCTTTTTTATGTTCATTAACATATAATGAATATGTTGCATGTTTTATATTTGGTCGCACAAATTATACTCTTTTTATGTTCATTTTGTGGTTAGTAGATAACCAAAAGAACATGATATTATTAGTAATTTATAATGTTAGGTAGAAATATATTGTTATTATGTGATATATTATTCAATTTGTAGCATCTAAATAATTTATTTTTCAATTTTGCATTATAATAGTTGGTTGTTTAATTTCCTTACAATTTTATGTTAAAATTAAGAATTAGATAGTACATTGTGTTTGACATCAAAAATATTGGATGGGTCCTCTTATTATCCTATGTTTGTAAACTTATTAATGAATCATTCTACATCATGTTGCAAAGCGACAACTAGCAACATACTTTTCACTGTACACATATTAGATGCACACCCACAGGTGGACCTGCAAACCGCTGGATACAGTTTGAGTTTGCTATTACTCCACCCATTTACCATTGCATCTTTTTAACCAACACTCGCGAGACTCAAACCCGCAATGACCCAACCCAAACTCAACCCACTCACCAATTTGACAGGTCTACCTACACACCACTCCTTCAACCCTTCTTCTATACCCGACTTTTGAGAATTAATAGACCATAGTCTAACAGGGACATAGAGAGGAGATAGATAAGTGGGAGGAAAAAGCATAGGATAGAGAAGGAAACAGAGATAAAAGGTTGTTTTACTTATAACTTCCAATCTATAATGATTTTTTTGACAAAATAAAATCACTAGATTTGTTACAGAAAATACATTCTAACAAGACAAGCGTCGACATATTTTTGAGAAAATAATACATAATATAAAAATATTTTTGAGAAAATAATACATAATATAAAAATGAGTACTGCATACTGGGGATAGCACTCATTTATGAGTAACACATCAAATCAGAAAAGAATATTGCATTGTGTTCTTTTAGTATAGTACTCGTTTTTGATGTCATTGTATTTTCAAATAAGTATTTCACTTTATTTTATGGGAAGAATACTCATTTATAACATGTACAATACTCCAAATGAGATTGTATTCATTTTCAATGTTTTTATTCTAAAAATAAATATTGCATTGTATATTTTATGGATAATACTAATTCTATATGTATGTATATATATAACAATGCTTATTTTTATGTTTATATTTCAAATTATTTTAAAAATTATATTTTTTTTTTGTTGAACCTAGTGTGCCTCTTTTCATTAACTACCAAATTGAGTATTTACAGTGCCTATGGGAGGGTCCCAAGGACAAAGGAAAGAAATTACAAAAAAAAAACTGACAAAAAAAGGAAACCATCTATCTATACATCATCTAGTATGAATGTTGTTTGTATCTGCACTAACAAGCCTCCCGATCTCATCTGGATTTTTCCTAGGACCTCCAAAGATCCTATAGTTTCTCTCTAACCAGATCCTTTGGAGCACCAAACCTGCAACTGTCTTCATCTCTCCATGCAGCAAAATAAGATCATCCAACCACCATGGATTCCTATCAAACTTACACCTGAAAGAACTCCAAATAACAGAGCTATATGAGCATTTGAAGAACAGATGATCTAGATCTTCTTCACATGAATTGCATAGGACACATCTCTAAGCCAAGGAAAAGCCCACTCTTTTTAAATAATCACATGTAGGAATCCTATGGCATTCATGTAGCCATTTGACCCACACAGACTCCTTGTTGTAAGCAATGTCCCACATGTTATTCAACAAACCCGCTTTGGACCAATCATTCACCAAGCAAACCCCCAGACCCCCTTCACTCTTCGGTCTACAGATGGAGTCCCAAGAGACAGTATGGAGGTTCTTCTGACTCATAGAATCATTCCAAATAAAATCCCTCATATGTTTCTCAATATCAAGAACAACAACTTTACGAAGGGGGAAAGCAGAAGACCAAAAAATGTGGTAAGTAGAAAATGTGGAGATCACTAACTCCACACGACCAACAAAGGAGAGAAGCCTACCTTTCCAAAAGTCAAGCTTCCTTTGATTTTGTCAGTGATAGGAGAACACATAGATTTAATAAGATGACATGTGAAGAGGGGAAGACCGAGATATCTAACAAGTAGCTCAGTCTTCTTTATATCCAGACAAAGGGAGATATCATCCTGACTAGTGCAGCTTCTACTCAAGAACAACTAACTTTTCATATTGTTCAAGCTCAGACCAGAAACGGAGTAGAAATTATCCAGGGCAACTTTGATCTGCTGAGCATTCAGAGAATCTGCCTTAGAAAAGATAAGCAAATTGTCCGCGAAGATGATATGAGAGACCCAGAACTGATCAGAAGCTTTGAGAGGAGAAATGAGTTCGCTTTTAACTGAAGCTTCAATAATAGATGAAAAACTTTGCATGGAGATCACAAAAAGGTAGGGTGCTAAGGGATCTCTCTGACGCACACCATTTGAAGCCTCAAAAGAACAATAAGGAGAACCATTGATAAGGACTTGAAAAGAAGCTGAATTGAAGCAGACTTCTATCCACGAGAGCCAACAAGGTGGGAAACCCATCTTTGACATAACAAACAGGATATAGTCCCTTCTGACAGTATCACAAGCCTTCAAAAGGCCAGCCTTCACACAGAGAGTAGCATTACCCTTAGGAGAGGAGAAGGAACTAAGTAAGTCATTTGCCAGAAGAAGTGCATCACTAATAGATATGCCCTTAATGAAAGTAAATTGGCTTTTATCAATCAAAACAGGGAAGACACTCCTCAATATGTTTCCCATAATCTTCATGATAACTTTAAACAACACATTACGAAGAGAGATGGGATGAAAATGCTTCAAATTGGTGGCACCTTGGATCTTCGGGATGAGAGTTAAGAAAGACTTGTTACATTCTCGAAGCAGCTTCCCAGCAAGCTTTAAAGAAGGTTCCATTGAACCCATCAGGACCAAGAGTTTTATCTCCATTCATGCCTTTGATCACCTCCTCAACTTCCTCTTTAGTGACCCATTTTCTCAGATTCTGGGCTTGAATAGGATCCACAACAGGCAAAGTCCATGAATCCTTCCAAATCACCTCACACGAGGGGAAAGAGTTGAAAATTGACTTGTAATAGTTCACAATGTGATCAGAAATAGCTTCGAGATCACTAATAGTTTTATCATCATCCTATAGAACATATATGCTATTGTAGATCCTCCTAGTCTTCAAAGTAGCATAGAAAAAAGTCGTGTTCCTGTCTCCTTCTTTGAGCCATATGGCTCTGGACTTCTGTCTAAGAAGACCTTCTTCGTCAACAAGAGCCTTACTGAGATCCTTCCTCAACTCCACCAGAGAGTTCTGCAGACTGATATCACCAGGATTAGGTTCAAGTTTTAGTTGAAGGTCAATGGCTTCAGCTTCAATTTCTTTTTCTCTCGAGGAAAAATTTCCAACCCGAGTCTTATTCCACTTCAAAAGTGCCTCCCTTACTGCAGATAATTTCCTATAGACTCTATACATGGGAGCTCCCTCAGGCGAAGAACCATCCCAAGCACACTTCACAACTTCAAAGAAATCAGGCTGAGAGGTCCACGCATTGATCAAACAAAAAGGAATATTCTTTCTCTTGGTCAAAAGCAAATGGAGAGCTAAAACCTGATGATAATTGATCATATTCGTCACTATCTCCCCCCACATGGAGAGAAAAAGATTAAGAAAATTGACATTACAAAAAGCTCTATCTATTTTAGAGAAAGTACCCCCTTCTTACTATGGCTATCCCAAGTGAAGAAGGGTCCTTTGGTAATGATCTCCACAAGACCAGTGAATTCGAGAGATTTGTTAAAATCCAACATACTTTTACTAGAAGGAGGTTGTTTGCCCAATCTTTCATTTGAGAAGCGCACTGCATTAAAATCACCTAAAATACACTAGGGGGCAAAGAGAATGGAACAAGAAATCTTATTCAGAGCATCCCAGAGAATGGATCTCTCAGAATCACCATTTGAGCCATAGACAGCAGGCAAAAAGAAGTTGATATTACTTTTCTCAATAACCACCCTACAATTAACCACCCATTTGTTTTCCATGACTTTGTGGAACACAAAGTCAGAGTCCATCCACATGATGATGATGCGCGTGTAAGTATAGAAGTTTTCATTTGCAATAAACTTTGCTCCAGGCCAGACAACATCCACGATACCCACCATATCTTCTTTATTCACTCTTGATTCCATAATGATATAAACATCCGCCTTGAGTCTACTTATTTCATTCCGAATGCGAGAGAGCTTATTGTGAATCCCTCTCACATTCTAGCCACATACCGAGAAGGGCTTATCCATTTGGGACAGTAATGTCCTCCTTCCCCGCATTGCCTTTCATACTGATCCCCTCACCCAGATTCGCAAGCAATGAGAACTTATTCGGAGAGAGTTGAATATTCCTGACAGAAGACACCAGTTTAGAAGCCACCCTCGGAGGCGACTTGGATCTTCTTCCCTGGATTTCCCATTCTGGAGAAGGAGAAGAAGTGATGAGATTGTGTTGAACTGCTCGCGCATCATCACCTGATCTCTCCACCTCCACATTGTACGCAAGGCCCTCTAAAGTTGGATTAATGTCTTCTACAACATCACTGAACACTTTCGGTTCATCCACCATAGTTATGCTCCTGGTTTTCTTCGGCACCCGCACCTGTTTTTTAGGAGCAGAGACTACTACCGCCCCAGGATCCTACAACTTTACCGCACACAAACCTGACTCATGACCGAAATTACCACAAACATTGCATTTGCCCGCTTTTCATTCATACTCGAAGCGGATCTTATCCATCTGACCATCATCGCATTGCAGTTCAAACTCCTCAGGAAAAGAAAAATCAGCAGAGACCAAAACCTGCAGTCTTGCGTACTCCAATCGAATAAGGTCAGCAGTTAGTTGATCAGTACGCAGTGGCTTCCCAAGGTAAGAACCAATCCTCATAAACATCTCATCATCCCATAGTTCTAAAGGTAGACCATGTATCTTCAACCACATCGGGATCTCAGAGATCTTAACCTTCTCCATAGGCTCGCTGTGTTCCCATTTCTTGATAATCAAAGGTTTCCCAACAATGAACCAAGGGCCTCCATCTATTGCTGTCGACATGTCTTCCTCATTCGAGAATAGCAACACGAAGAACCCCCCTCCCCTCGATCTGATTCCGAGCGAACCTTTGACCTTCCACATCTAAGCTAAGAAGCACACTAGTGATGGCCAGTGTGGTGTCATACCCACAATATAACCGACCGCTACTTTACTCCACCTATGCAAATTCCTCTCAGCAATGCTCTTCGAGTACAACAACTTCCCGTTCTCCACCTGGACCTCAACATTTTTGTAGATGTTTGACGATGAATCCTTCTTCGTAGTCACCAGATCTGCCCAGGTTTTAATCTCCGACGAAGCACCAATCAAACCAGATCTGTTCCTCCCATCAGACTTCCCAAGATCCTTGATCTTCGCCACATTGCTCAGATCCACGACATTTCCTGCTTGTGAGGCTTCTGGTTGACTGGTCACTCCCACCGGAACCTCCTCAGCCGCAGGGTTCACCCCTCCATTTTCCATCGGAATCGCCCTAGGGCCCGCAACATTCGTCATCTCCAATCAAGGAAGCCAAAAAAAATATATTGATATTAGTCTTGTCAGAATTTGTCATTTTAAGAAGTCGAACTATTTTATTTCCTCAAAAAAATCATTACGATACAAACAAAATAAGTTTTTAAATATTTCTTAGGTTTTTTCCCACCCAATTCTATATCTTCTCTTAGAATTTATTGCTTGCTGCAATTGACACGAAAATGTGTTTCTTATTGAGTTTGACTGATTAGGAGATTGATAGTAGGCCTGATTCTCATTGGACCCAACTATCTAGGAGTAGAATGATGGTGATAAGACACATTAACTTCCAATGTCACCATTTTGATTTTAGCCCAACTAAGCAAACCCTAATAAACAATGGCCACGTACTTAGAGAGTGTGGGAACGGATCGATTTTTTAGAACTGGAAGGTAACAAACGAAGGACGGTCTAATGCTTTGAACCGTAAACCTCTTAGACCGCTGGTTTGGATATTACCCCACATCCACGAGTTCAGATTTCGGGTGGTTTGAATTTTTATCTCGCCCGGCTGCAGAACAACTTCCAAAATGTCGCCCGCCCGCCCACCCGCCGTAACGGCGAAATTTTTACTAGGGCTCATATTCAAATTCTCGCCTCTCATCTTTAGATTTAATCGGGACCGTTGGTGTGTCGAGTCTATCCTTCCCAGCTGTAACCCACTCAGTACCACTCTCTCCTAGTCTCTGCTCTTCACTGTCCCGGTTTCAAAATTCCGAACTGCGCTCTCGAGGTTCTCCCGCGAGAGGCCGCCGATTGAGTCGTCGACCTAGCTGGAGACTCTCAAGCAACGAGCACCAACCCCCCAAACTAAGTCCTCCCCGTCCACGGCGGCCCGAGGAGCTCTTATCTAAGAATATTCACTTGACGACAAGCAAAACCTCTGGCACCAACCCACTCCGGCAATCCGTGCGTCTAAGCTGTGACTTCCAAGTACGGGCGCGAGGAGGTCTCCTCCTCCTTCAGGTTCGTGCTCTACATCATCCGGCCACGCCGCAGGACGACCTGAGCCTGTACTCCACTAAGCCCGAAAGTAGCTCTCCATACACAGACGCTCTCGAGTGCCCCATCGCTTGTGACCCGGAAGCCATATCCGGCCTCACCGGTGTGGACTTATTCGTCTCGATGGCCGATGGAACCGCCAGTCGTGGCCGCCGACACCATTTTGTCCGTCCTCGCCGGTGTCGACCACCCGTCGAGAATTCACTACAAAACAACCGTGGATGGACTACATGCCATTGGATGGACTACTGTGTTTTTTATTCTATGATCTACTGTTGCTATTCAACCCAGCCCAAAAATTGAAATATATGGGCTTTTCATCTTTTTTTTTGCTATATAGCCCGCAGGCGCGCTTTTTTCCCTTCATCCCTTGGTCTGGAATATAAGACCTCTTCCTCTACTCCTTTCCCAATTTCGTCAGCCGGCCCTAGCAGAACACATCTGGCACATGGTTGTCCCCTTCCGCTTCGGCTTCCCCTCTTCCTCTTCCCACCTGGTTGCTTGTCGCCGAAAATTCAGGGTAAGACCTACCTGCTCTACTGCTAACACCATCTGTACAAAACTCTGCTCTGCAATCAGCGCTCTGCCATCACGTCTGTCTCTGGCTCTAGCAGCTTCATCTAACGTATGTTCATGCTCCAGATAATCGGCCAAGGTAGTCAGTGTGCCAAGATGCTGGGAAACCCGCGATCGCTATGGATCCAGTCACATTCAACGCCATATTCATCGAATGGGTGCCAGAGGTCTTCTATCCGGCCTGGACAAATCATGCATCTAGAAGATGCTCGTTCATCTGGCACAACTAGATCGACCAGCATCCAACGACCCCTTTCTGGAGGTGGCTCTAGCCCAAGGTAAGTTCAGTAAGATACATCCCCTGTAAGAGAAATTATTCCTTTTGCTTTTCTGTATACAAAGATCAAGATCGGTCAATTAATTTATTCAATCTTGCCCTCTTTGTTGACGGTGTCCAGGTGTTAAGATGAGGCTGGAACCGATGAGTAGGAGACAAAGAAACTGATTACATAGTGGGCAACGTGATGAGGCATGGATGATATTGACGGAAGTGGTAATGGTGGAGAAACACGAGTAGTTAAGATCAAGAAAATAAAGTACTTCTATTAAACTACATAATTCTCTTTTTCTCCGACCTCTTGGGATTTCCTTGTTGGTGTAGGCTCATGTTGTTTGATATGACTGATTTGGAGAGTACTGAGCAAACAGGACAAGTAAAAGTAGAAGCCAAACTGCAGCCCTGGTCAGCAATCGAGGAGGTCCCTGTACGTATCCTTAAATTTTTACTATGTTGCCTTCAAAGTCAAGTATATTACAAATCCTTTTCTGATTTAATAAACTTTTCATAGAGATATTTGTGGGAGATCTTTCATAGTACCATTATAAGAAGCCATTGGTAATTCAGTATTAGTTGTGCATTGCTCGAAGACAGTCATATATCTCTTCTATTCTTGGTTGGGTGCTTCTCAGGGGAACGGGTGTCTATGTAGAGGCTTATTTAAAGATAAGAATGAGTACTTATCTTAGTTGATTGTAATGTCCTTTTTTTGTTTTATGTAATCTATATGAAAAATTCTTAGTTCGGTATTTTTTCTGTCAGTCTCTTTGCACACATTATTCCACACACCTCACATAAAAATGAATATACAGGTCAACAGTTTCACAACCCCTATTTACAGAGCCGCCAAACCATCAAAACAACTAAATCTGCACAAAAGTAGGTTCTACTTGAAGGATAAGATCACTGTGCATTTTATCTCATCCAAGATAGTTTGCACATTGTGCTACTATGATAATGATGTTTATAGCTTCTTCACACCGTATGGATTTTTTCCATTAACTAACTGAAGCACCCAGGTTACATCTGGTTAGACACATTATAGGTACTTGTAGTTTCTATATTAAATGCTAATAAATTATCTATTGTACGAGATTCTAACTACCGTTCTGTAATTGGATTTAATCACCCTGATATTAGGGGGAGTGAGAAGTGTCACTTTCCTTTGTCATTTTTACTTTTTCCACAACAGCTTGTATGGTTGACAGCCAATCATTGGCACTACCATTGTGAATTAAGTAGCTTCTACTATCATCCTGGAAACGGATCTAGCTTTCAAGTACTAGGATTGGAAAAGGGGGGCTATGAACGACCCCTCATTTCATTTGTATGTTATTAAAACATCATACGAAGTTTTGGTATGTTATTGTAATCCAAGTAGCTATTTGTTTTCCATATAATGCCATGTCGAATTTATTATACTCCCAAAAGACAAAATTTTAATCGAACAATTTATGAAACAAATGTATTTTCGTTGGATGTTCATTTTTGGTAATCTCTTTTAACATGTATACTTCTATAATATTCTATTACTCTATAAGCAGACATCCACCATTTATAACACGACTGAAGCACATAACATATATATGTTGCAATAATTATTTTATTGTGATATTTGGCATTCACAATAGCTTTCTCAACAATTATATAAATACTTTTAATATGTAAGACATTTTCTATGGTTGAGATACTAAATATCTTCATACTAAATAGCATTATGTTAGTAATAAATTTTTGTACCAATGCAGGTGAGCAACATCACTGATTTCATTATCCTAGATTCTGATGCACAAAGATGACTTTATACTTGTCGTAATTGCTTATTGTAATCATGTAGGGTCTCCACACAGAAGCTCAAAGGCTTCGAGATGCGACATGATCCATATCAAAACAAACCCTAAAAGACAAAAATGATACTACTACTTTATTACACATCATTGAACTAAGATGGTGATTGAACCTAGTAATGTTGTGATCTATAATGAATTCTTCCTATAGCTTCTACTTCAAACCCTTCTCTCTCCCTATATGCCCATGTTTACCCTTTTCCACCTCTTCTTCCACAACATTAACATTTGAAAAATTGAGGAGTGTGTGATTGTGGTTTGGAGGAGGGAGGTGTAAGGGGTTATGGACGTAAGGACGAGTTGGGGTGTTGTGGGACTTGATTCTTCTTATTTGAAAATGTATGATTTTCCTGTCATGTAGCAAAAGGGGATATTAAATGTTTTGTATGGCCACACGACCTATTTTTGTCTTTACATATAAAGGTTGTCGAATTGTTATTTTGTAGCCTTTTGCTTACATTGTAGTTTCACATTGATTTAGGATTTAATCTAACTTTGGTCTCATTTAATTTCTTTAAGTTTGGCTTATTTATAAATCTTATTTTTTTTTAACTTTTATATAGGCAAGCATACTACAAGTTAGTCAATGTAAGAAATTATGGAGGTCAGAGACATTTGGGAAACTACTCAATATCCTCTCATGTTATGGGAGTATCCTCTACATGTAGGGGGCAAGTGCTAAGTCAACCTTAGGGTTCTTCTAATAAAGGTAATACAAATTAATCTATTTTATTTGACCAAGATTTCTTCTCATCAGTATGTTCTAAATCATTTCATTCATCTATAGGAGGATTATATCTAACTTTAGACAGTTATCATCTTTGTCATTGATCTAGATTGTAGTGTTTTATAGATTATAGGTAGTATTGGGAAAAAACATAACCAAACCAATCAATTCAACTTAACTAAACCAAACCAAAACAAATTCATTAGTTTGCTTTTGGTTTTATGGTTGCATGGTTCATTTTGGTTCCGAAAATTTCAAAATCATTTGGCAATGGCTTGGTTTAATTTGTGGGTGTTGTTAAACCAAACCAAAGTGAACCAATATACATGCATATTCTTACAATATATATTTATTATTAATAGGAAATATAAGAGTAATCTCATTAGGTTAAGGACTTTTGATTTGGGACACATTTTTAGTTCATAGGGTATGTTATGGTCACCCGATCAACTAGTTTTCTTTGTTACATGAGTTTTTTCAATTTAAGTGGCAATTTTTCCAAGAAGAATGGATGGTTCCTTTAATTCAACAAGATTAGAAGTCCTTTTTGCTTGCCTTAATAAAATTAATGTTTCAACCTTAGTTATCAAGGCATTCTTAGGTGGGATAGACTTTGTAGGTGTCCTAGTTTGGCTAGATTAGATGGGAACCTTAAATATTTGAGACCCAAATTAGGTTAAATCAAGTCTATGTATTATCAAAGTAGGTCACGTAACTCATTTGAGTGCTAGATTAGGACATTCAATTTTTTATTCGTATCATTTTAGGTTTGAATCGGCTATATCAAGTCTGATTTAGGTCAAAGTATAGTGAGTTAAATCTAATTTAGTTCAGATTAAGTGGAAATCTCGGTAAATTGGGGATTTATTAAGTTTAAGAAATACATATAATGATACAAATTAAAAAATTACTCGAGGGTCATGTACTTATAGGCATACTAAATATCATTGATCCAACATCAACATTTTCTTATATTCTTCCCTCTTTCCCTGTCTCAAAAGCATTACAATAAGTGGTTCATAAAAATCATGCTTGAGGGTAGGGTTGACAATTTCAAACCCAACCCATATGATGCGACCCAACATGAAATTCTGACCCAAATAAAATACCGAAATTCTAATTGGTTCCAAGCTAAAATCCAGCCATGTGTGTGGAATCTTACAATCACACTCTGTATCCCAATCCAGACATGCAACTGCGATAATCCCTAGAAGCTACATATATCAATGATATGGGAAGTTGTTGATCAAGCCATAAATGACGGTAGACATGGAAGCCACGATTGAGACACAATGGACAGTGGATAGGAGGCAAGTGATGGATCTACAATTGGAAACAAACCTGGAGGCATTGATCCAACTACTATCTACAATGCTTATGGAGAGCACTTGTGTAGGTTTCCGTACTAATCTCATCCGCACATTGACGGAAAGAAAACGTGCCACATGCTACCTCTTGTCCACCCTAACCATCTTGGTTGGAGCAACAATGCCACCCTTCCCCACATCAACACAGTAGGCACCTCTTTCACCTCACCTCCTATAATCTTCACCTTTGTTGTGCCCATGATGATCGAATTGACATCAAGGCCATCCTGGTATGCACCTATCTCCTACTCTGTATATGTGCTACTCAAATTAGCAACTAATTCAGCCTATGCAGGGTGCTGAACTAGTTTCCCCCAAAATATAGACCAAAAACTACATTATCTCATACAATTTCCTATTAACCATATATATTATTTCATAAAACCTTAGTGGTTGAACCAGATCTGAATGTTATATAAAAGGGTGAAATCCGCATATCCGTTCTTTCAATTAAATTTGTTCTTCCTTTTAATCATGTATTCCGAAGCAACCGTTTTTGAAAATGAGATCTTTATAACCTGAGGACAGGGGGGTTTCCCCTGTATTACTTAAAACCTTTCCAGATTACCTTGGCTTTGCTTTCTTGATGAATGGAAAATGTCATATCCTCCCATACAATGTTTGAAGTATACAGAGAAAACCTCATAACGTTAATATGGATGAATATCATATCATTGATGTTTGTGAGATTATCCTTTCTACGTTGAAGTCAAAAACTCCTTCATTTAGGTATCTTCTATTATGTGTATGTAGGAGATTGGTGTAGTCTTGAAATTTATTTGTTCATGATGCAAATCATTTTCTATGCTCCATAGTTCATTGTGATTTGACTCTATTGGATGACCTTTTTCTTGATGAATGACTTTAAATATAGAACTTATTGAAGAGAAGGACATGCATTCTCAACAAGTCATTTCTCACTTCCATGACACATTCAAAATTTTGTTAGTGACACTATATTAGGAGATGGGATTGGACCACTTTATTAGCTCCACAAATTTGTAATTGTATGGTACTTAGCATTATTTTGTTTTAAGTTATCTAGGTGACAAGCACTTCTCTCTAGGGAAGGGGGACCTAGCTCCCTAGGTGCTATAGCCTAGTCATTGCATTATTAATATTATTATGTATATCTCACTTGGGGTTTCAATATAAGTGTATAAGGTCTACATGATTGTGTTAATAACTTTATATATATTAGGTTTATCAATCTCACTTCATATTAATTTAAGCAAATTTGTGGTCAATGTGACCTATATTATCCCTAAGTTGATATGTCTTGTATCTAACTTACCCTAATTTATTCTAAATTAGACCTAAGCAAGACTTGCACTTCTTTGCCCTGAGACGACTCTATAAATTAGACCTAACTAGGACTTGCACTTGTTTGCCCTGAGATGACCCTAATTGAGAAAGTGTTTTTCCCAATTTAGGCCTATGAGAAAAATAAGACCTTAGGGAGATTGAATTCAGACCAAATTTGACCCAAATGGACCTAATTTGTTGCAAATGTTGATTGGCAATTGAGTTCCAATCCCACTTGTCTGGGACTGTATGAGAAAATGGATGATGCATTCTTTTAATGTGTTGACACACAACTTGGGGCAAATATGCCTCTAGGAACCCTTACAACTTAAATAGCTTGAGAATGATACTTGAGACAACATTTGATCATTTCTTCCAGCTATACTAATAGATTGCCAGATCAAACCATCAATGAAGTCACACTAAATAAATGGAATTCTTGCAACAAGCATTGTATAGGCCATGAGGGATACTTATTTTGATTTAACAAGGCATACTCTTCCACTACACGAAAGAGTCCTGAATATCAGTGTGCTATTAAGTTCTCCAATTTTTTTAGTATAACTACACAATTTCCTTAGAGATGTTAAAATGTAAGACAAGGACACCTAAGATATTTTTTGTTGCTTGTATACCTTCTGGTCTTTATTTTTTCCTCTGGTTGGTGAGTTGAGACTTCAAAAAAACGAATGGATGATGCATTCTTTTAATGTGTTGACACACAACTTGGATCAAGAATGCCTCTAGGAACCACTTGCAGCTTAAAGATGTTGGGAATGATACTTGAAACAACTTGTGATCATTGCTTCCACCTATGCTAGTAATAGATTTCTAGATCAAATCGTCAATGAAGTCACATTTAATAAATATAATTATCGCCACATGCAGATTTTGATTTAACAAGGCATACTCTTCCAATACACAAAAGAGTCCTGAATATTAGTGTGTTATTATGTTCTCCAATTTCTTTAGTATAACTGCACAATTTCCTTGGAGATGTTGAAATGTAAGACAAGGACACCTAAGATATTTTTGTTGCTTGTATACCTTCTGATCTTTATTTTTTCCTCTGGTTGGTGAGTTGAGATTTCAAAAAAAGAACGGAGTATGCATTCTTTTAATGTGTTGATGCACAACTTGGATCAAGTATGCCTCAAGGAACCACTTACAACTTAAATATGTTGGGAATGATACTTGAGACGACAACATGTGATCATTGCTTCCACCTATGCTAGTAATAGATTTCCAAATCAAATCGTCAATGAAGTCACATTTAATAAATAGAATTCTTGCCACATGCATTGTGTAGAATGGGAGGGATACCAATTTGTATTTAACAAGGCAGACTTCCAAATACATGAAAGAGTCCTGACTATCAGTGTGTTATTCATGTTCTCCAATTTCTTTAGTATAATTGCACAATTTCCTAGAGATGATGAAATGCTAGAGAAGGACACCTTACATATTTTCCGTTGCTTGCATACCTTTTGGTCTTTATTTTGTCCTCTGGTCAGTGAGTTGAGACTTCAAAAAAAGATGCACAATTTCTCCTTCAATAAGGCTTGACCATATGCTTCCATGAATGTCATGAAGACTTATAATGGTGTTTAGGTGTTTCTTCTTAACCTTAGTGAATAATACTATGTAATCTATGGATGCCATTTGGAAGATATCGAACCCTTACAATATCCTGTAATTGATTTCTCTTCTTGGATTTGACTTTAAACAGCTCGTTTAAACCCATGATGAAGAGGCATGAGAAGACAATATAATCCCCTTTGTACTCTAATTTCCCTATTCCATTGATGATGAATCCTCTACAAGGAAGCACACACACAATTTTAGACACGGGCACTGACTCGTGTACGGACACGTGACATGACAATTTTCTAAAATATAGGACACGGACACGACATTGGATGGGAGGAATTTTTCTTAAAAGTATATACATTTATGTGTATAATGCATGCGCATGTGAATTGGAATTACTTAGAAAAACATTTATGAATGTATTCATAATTGTATATGAATATGAATGTGTGTTTTTGTGTTGTCTAAATGATATCAAGCACAATTGATATATCTACTAGTTTGGCAGTTCTAAGACATATTTAGGTATTTCAAACTCCTTAAAAAGTATAATTCCATTCTCCTACAGTCAGGAGTGAGCTTCTCTTATTAAAAGTCAGACTCAATGTCCTTGTTTTTAATGTCATACGGTGGAATTGGAGTTATTCTAAATGAGCTTCCTTGGTATATGTATGTTTATTTTGAGACTATCTTTTAGGGCATTGCCTCTGGGAATATGTTGTACGCTTTCATTTCTTTAGATTTAGACATCACATGTATAAGAAGGGAGCCGTTTTATAAGCTGCAATACAAATTTAAATCTGTATTTGTACTTCATCTAGTTGACTACTCTGCAATACACATTTCACATTCTTTTTATAGCTAACATCCGCTTGGGATTTGTGTTGCAGGTGAAGGACATATATTTGTGCACTTTTGACTATGATCTTAAAGACAACAGGTTTCAAATATGGATTGGAGATCGGTCTATCAAACCAGATCAGCTGCAAAAGAAAAGATCACTTCAGGGGAGCTGTAGTGAAGGCTGGATGCATAACCATGTCATCGGATATAGTTATGGTTTAATTCTATTAGAATTGTATGATGTTGGCTCATTTATGTAGTTTTTAAACTTGTAAATGTTGCTTAGTTCAGCAACAAAATGACACTATGCTGCTTGATACAAATCATCAGCAAGTATGTGGATCTAACTTTGTACTTGCCAAACTGTATCAATGCCATCTTATTCTGAATTTTCAGAAATTATACTATTATCCCGGCATGTGTGGATTGATTGGTCATTTATTGGTGGTGTGTTCTTTTAGTCAGTTAAAGGATCATGAGCAGCAGATCTTGATTGTGTTTGCTGCAATTTCACTGTAATGCATGTTGCTTAATGAAAGAAGACACGATCATTTGGCTCAGTGTTCAAGATAAACTATACGTTCTAATGTAGACCCACCTGTTTTATTATTAATATAAAATGCTCTACATGTTTTCAATTTGCAACTGTCAACGCAGTAGATGTTACGTCATGTCCTACACCTAGGAAGGCCACACCCATGTTCTACTGGTGAAATATATATTACTGCATTGACCGTAGATGGTTTAACATGTTCTAGTGCTTTGCACATGGAACATGAACGTTTTTTCTGCAGTAGAAGCTGGCGTGCCACTTCTCCGACGACGGCGGCGCGTTGCTGGCTCTGACGCAGGCGGCAAGCTTCGCCAAGATCTGACCGTTGACACCATTTTCTGTCGGCAGACCAGGAACCTGAGCCAACGGGATAGAAATTTCCCCTCGTGATGGCCAACTCCATCTTCTCCGTCCTCGCCGACTACCCGTCTCGACAGCAGGAACACCTGAGCCTGTGCTCCACCAAACCCGAGAGGACTGTTTCTACGTACGCCATCGACGGTGGTGTTGAGGCTCACGGTACGGCTTGCCGGACGAGGGCGTGCGATCACTGCACATGCTCAAAGGCGCTTTTGAGTGCCCTAGCGGCGGTGACCCGAAAGGCTATGTGGACTTCAGCATGGGCTTGGTCTCGGGCCTCTCGGCCTCCGCTGTCCTCTCTTCAGGTGCCGAGGACATCGGTGGGTTACGGTTACGTCGGTTTGCCTAGTGGCAGCAGCGTAACCGCTCTTCTGCTCGCGGCATGATTGCTGGATGTTGCCGTTCGAGTTCCGAAAAAGGCGGAGAAAGCCGGGGCACTGAACATGGAGGCGGGAATCCATAGAGAGTTGGTTACAGGGTAAGAGTACGAGGTTTGCCGCGGTTAGCCAGGTCGTTGGGTTACCAGAAATTTCCAGTTCGTTGGGTTACAGGAAATCTGTTGAGTCAGTGCTATATAGTTGCTAATAGAGGGTCAATTACCACGTTTCATTCAGATATCCCCTCTCCGTCTGGTCGATTACCACGTTGCTTTCAGATATCCCCCTCGTCGGATGGCGAACATCTACGTGCAGGAAAACTGCCGCGTCAGTGTGATATTTCCCCACGTCCCAAACCCGTCATGAACATGGGTCGTGAGGGAAATTAAACCCTTTCCATTTTGGCCGCAGGTCAGACTGATCGTTTCTTGCGTCGTTGTTTTGGGCTTAGGATCTGTAACTTCTGTTTGATTGCTTAAGAAATGTGACTCAGATCTTAGGGATAAACTGCTTCAGTTCTTTGGCGGAAATTAGTCAAGGTTTGCTATTATGGAGGTGTGTTCATTTTGTTTCATTTTGATATTTCCTTTTTACATAATTTTTATTTATTATATGAGTATAAAAGACGAACTTGTTTAATTCCAGCTTAGGGTCCGTCTGGTTGGATGGAAAATGAACGTATGCTGTTCCAACTCATGATGACTTCCAACTTCATGTGTTTGGTTGGATGGAAGTCCAACTCATGCTGCGGAAACAAACTATTTGACAATGACAGATTACACATAAAAGTCTGGAAAATGAACTATGCCCTTTTCAGGCGCGGTTCATTCCCATAGCTGGGCACGTTCTGCCATTTCCATCATTATCCTCCCCTCCTCGCTGCCTAATCGCCCCACTGTTTTCTCGTGACAGTTGGGTACCTGCTGTAATACCGTCTCCTGAGAATGGACTTTTTCGGATATTGCCTTATCCATGGATAATTACAGTCTTCAAACATCTCCTACCAAACGCTAAACAAACAAACCAGTTCAGTTGCAGCATCATCCAACCAAACGGTTGGTTTTTAGTTTCAAAACATATTTTGTAATTCCTGTTTTGAAATTCACCTCTTGTCTTGCAACTGCGAATAACCAAACGAGCCGTTAGTATAGACATCCATCTCAGGATTTGTTTGGTCGCCTGCAGTGGCGGAGCCAAAATTGCCAGATGGGTGAGGCACGATAGATCTTATGAATAATACGTTATTTAATATTATTATAAAATAATCAAGATACTATGTCAGACAAATATGTTGACAACTCAGTTTTTCACCAGCACTTCTTTAAAAGAGTTGTTATAAATTTCTCCAATGTGAACTTTTAGGTATAAGAGATACAGATGTAAGGATTATAAGATAAAAATAATAATCACCGTTGCATGTTATAATATTATTACTTAATAACATATATGCCAGAATTTTATGAGATATCATTTCTGATATAGAGCATCTAAAGTCATTGAGATATCCACCCATCCTATCGAACATTGTTTCAATTGATTATAACTTATATGGAAATATATAGAAGGACAAGAAGCGAAACATGCATACAAACAACATAAATGATAATAAACGAGCATGAAAGCAAACGGTCTGTTTGATCTTGTAGCTAGTGTTAATATACGATCCTTTCATTAAAATGGATAGGACTAAACATAAAGAACGCAGCGATTGGCAATCCAGCGTGCTTAGGAAAGCTGTAACCGTAAAAAACTGCTCTCAACCTCTCAGGAACTTGATGTCAAGATCCAACACATTTATCTTGTAGATCGGTTATCATGTCTAGCTAGAGGGCATGACCAACTCTAGTGTACATATGTAAAAGATCATTTATATGTGCAACTGCTCGGGCGATAAAATAATTGTAATCCTGATTACGATCCAGTATCCTATTTGATCCAGCGGATGGGCAATGGGAGTTGACGACAGTCTTGTTCACATAATAAATGATTTGTTGAAGGTCAGATTGTTTAGTGCTTCGGTTTTTAGTTTTATTCCGGATGAATTCCCGCAGTGATAAACGCAGCTGCGAGTTGCCGAATTGAAAACCAAAACATTGTGGAACAAACTGTTAGTCTAGTCTGCATCTCCGTAGCTATTATATGTTTGTATCTCAATAGATACCATATAGTATACCTTTTATTTCTAGCAGCTGGGTGGAGGCACAGGCCTCACCAGGCCCAAACGTAGCTCCGCCACTGGTCGCCTGGTCTGAACAGTATCCCAGTCGAACATCAGAGATCCCATTTGAGCTTTAGAAAAGCATACTTCCTTGTGAACAATTTCCAATTATAGTTTAAAATGTGCCATCGAGGTGATGTTACAAAGTAACGGAAACATGTGACTAGGTTACGGAAAGCCATGAAAAATGAGTGTGGTTATGAGACTTTGAGTGTCTTTGATCACTGGTTATGCGAGGAGTGGGGGGGCGTAGCTGGGGGAGGAGGAGGGGCTGCCAGGGCTCAAGTCCCCCACCCAATCTAAATAATAAGTCATATGTAGTTAGAGTTATGAAATAATTAGTGTAGAACAATCACATATATAATAATAGTTTCACATTTGCCTGTAGATGTTGAAGTAGTCGAGCTGGTTTAAACTCCCGCTCTCTTTGCAGCAGACCTGGGCAAAGATTAGAAATATGTAATACATTCTGGTTGTAGCAATCAGTGTAGCCGAGTTGGTTTATTCCCCTTCCCAACTTGCAATAGGCGTATGTTCTAATCCCCTTTATACAACCTATCCCTTTTAAAAAAAAAGTGCGTCAGTTGTGGTGCTTTATATATATATATATATATATATATATATATATATATATATATATATATATATATATATATATATATATATATATATATATATATATAGTCAGGTTAGAATACACTCGAGTGTACGGATCACACGAATACACTCAAGTGTGTTTGCATATCAAGACTATTTTTTGCAAAATATAAACCATTGATCTTCACCGTCATACTATAACTAGGCTACATACAAATTTTGAACCCATTTGGATGAGTGTAAGTCACTCATCCAAGGGCAACAAAATCGACGCGCGAAACTAATTTGAAATGCATAATTTTTGCGGTCTTCATAATATGAGCTATACATATCCAAATGTGCTCAAATTTTGCGTATGAGTTGTTCACGAGATGTTTAAGAAGATCAACGGATTATATTTTCAAAAAAAATATTAGATCATGAAAAACTACTTGAGTGTATTCCGCTCCGGATACACTCGAGTGTATTCTAGCCTGACTCTCTCTCTCTCTCTCTCTCTATATATATATATATATATATATATATATATATATAATTATCTAGTTGCATTACATTTGTAAGTTTAACTTAGCAAGTTCTATTTGTATCTAGTTAACTTGAGTTCAACTATCCACAAAGACAATTATTTTGACTTTTATTTTCTTAATCACATAGTAGAATTTCTTCTTCTAAGCACATGACTAAGATGTAATCAGTAATATTTTATTTTGCTATTGTTATATGATAAGAAGATCGACCATAAAAGGAGAAAAGAGAAAGAAACTTGTAATCTTGTTTGATCGACCTGTAAGAAAAAGTTTTATATGAATCTACATTGTTGTAATACACTAGAGTTTTCTCATTATTTTTGTATTCTTGATATCTTTATGCGGATGCAATTTTGTTAAAATTTGGGTCAAATACTTATTAAGAACATCAATGTCTTTCTTTCTACATAATTAAAAAATGATGAACTATGTTAAAAAAATCATGAACCATGTTGAATCTGGACTCAAACATGGGCCAAGATAGTGATGAAATGTGGTCGTTGAATATATTAGAAATTTCAGTATCGAAAATGATTTATTTTTTTGGAATAAGAATTTTTCTGGCAAGTTTGAGTATAAGTTGGACATCGACAATGTCGGTTTGCACACATTATTCCCTCTTTGATGATAATTCATCTAACTGAACACCACATACTATATATTTCTGGATCTATAATTTCTGTATGAGAATACAAGCCCTGAGTCACTACCAAAAAGTATAGTATATGTGACAATCATGTAAAATGTTACACATTTTAGGTGACATGCTTGTGCATCACTTATAATCTGTATAGACTTGTGTGAAATAGATGACATATATTTTGGCATTTTGAAAAGGTTACATACTTTAGGTGACATACAAGTAAATCATCTATAATCTGTATAATCCCATGTAATATATATGACATACATTTTATAATATATGAAAGGGTTATACCGAACAAGTGGCATACATTTGAATCACATATGTTCTAGTGGGGGTTTTCCATATAGGTGACATGTATATGAGTCACATGTGATCTATAAGAGGGTATATATTTAGGTGACACACATGCATGTCACTAAACATTTAGGTAATACATGTACTTGTCATCTAAATTTTAGGTGATAGACATGTCAGTCATCCAATATCTCCCAACTAATAATAAGCATCAACAAGCTTCATGGGGATATATCAATACATTTATTGACAATTCATAAAGGAAGATATGTGAGAAAATTATTGTTAAGAGTCTTTTTAAGTAATCCGAAGGGTCAATCATAGAGGGATATTGGCATAAAGATCTTCTCCCAAACTCATATATGCCTCTTTTATGAAAATTTTAAGGCTAATGGGAATTAATCTTGTGAGGCAAATTGATCCTCGACAACGACTTGTGTAGACCACCCACCCCCAACAACAATTGCTGCAAAAGTGGTGGTTGTTGAAAGCACTCAAACGACCTTGCTCCCATCGTGCCCAAACTCATGCACATCTCTTTTATGAATATTTAAGAGGAAAATACATATATACATGTATCAAATCTAAGTATTTTTGAGGACTTTCTATGAGAGGACACTATCATGATATGGCCCCTAGCTCCACCCAGAAGCATTTTCACAGACTTTCTACCCACACACATTGTCATGATATGGCTCCTCACTAATACATTTTGGGAGATTTCCATGAGAGGACATTCTCATGATATGGGCCCAATCTCCTCACAAATGCATTTTTAGGAACTTGTTGTGAGAGGACACTATCAAGATATGGGCCACAAGTCCTCAAAGTTGCATTTCAAGGAACTTGTTGTGAGTGAACGCTATCATGGTATGGTTCATGGATCCTCCCAAATGCATTTTCATGAGGATATATCAGTACATTTATTTGACAACTTGTAAAAGAAATGTGTGAGAGAAAATGTTGTTGAGAGTCATTCAAAGTGATTCACAAAGGGATATTGACATAAAAATAGTACCAAACTCATACATGTCTCTTTTCTGATCATTCTAAGTCCTATGAGCCTTTGTCTTATGAAGTAAATTTCTCCTTGGAAACATCTTACATAGACCTCCCACCCCCAGCAACCATTCCTGTAAATGGGAGGTAGCTGCCCCCATCAACCAAGCTTCAATTGTCCCCAAACTCATAGATGTCCATTTATGAATAGTTAAGAGGACAATACATATATACACATCTCAAGGACTTTTTTTGTGAGAATACAATGTCATAACATAGGCCCTAGCCCCTCCTTGAAGCATTTTAATGGACTTGTTTGAGAGGAAACTGTCATGTTATGGGTCATAGCACCTCACATATGCATTTTGAGAGACTTTTCTGAGAGGATTATCATGATATGGGCATGAATACTCACAAATACAGTTTCAAGGACTTGTTGTGAGAGACCACTATCATGATATGGGCCCAAGATCCTCACAAATTCATGTCAAGGGACTTGTTGTGAGATGATATTGTCATGATATGGACCCAAGATCCTCCAAATGCATTGCAAGGGACTTGTTGTGAGATGATATTGTCATGATATGGGCCATGGATCCTCCTAAATGCATTTATGGACATTATCAATATATGGACCCTGACACCTCCTTAATGCATTTGAAGGAACGTGTTGTGAAAGGACACTATAATGATATGGGTCGTGGCACCTCCCAAATGTATTTTTAGGGACGCAATGTGAGATAACATTTATCATGATATGGGCCCTGAAACCTCCCAAATGCATTTTCGTGGACTTGTTGTAAGAGGATGTTCTCATGATATGAGACCTGACACCTTTCAAATGAATTTTTAAGGACTTACTGTGAGATGACATTGTCATCTTATGTGCCATGGAACCTCCCAAATATATTTTCAAAGACTTGGCGTGAGAGGAGTTTGTCATGATATGGGCCCAAACTTCACCCAAATGCATTTTAGGGGCTTATTATGAGAGGAAACTATCATTATATGGGCCATGTCTCCTCGTTAAGACATTTGAAATGACATGTTGTGAAAGGACATTATCATCATATGGGTTGTGGCACCTCCCAAATGCATTTTTAGGGACTTTTTGTGAGATAACATTTTTTTATCATGATATGGGCCCTGACACCTCCCAAATACATTTTGATGGACTTGTTATCAGAGGACATTGTCATGATTTGGGCCCTGACACCTCCCAAGGCATTTTCATAGACTTATTGTGAGAGGACGTTGTCGTGATATGGGACCTAACACCTCCCAAATGTATTTGAAGGACTTAGTGTGAGATGACATTGTGATCATATGCTCCATGACACCTCCCAAATGTATTTTTAAGGACTTGGCGTGAGAGGACATTGCCATTATATGGGCCCAAACTTCACCAAAATGCATATTCAGGGACTTATTATGAGAGGACGTTGTCAATATATGGCCCCTGACTCCTCCTTAATTCATTTGAATGAACATGTTGTGAAAGGACATTATCATGATCTGGGTCATGACACCTCCCAAATGCAATTTTGGGAGTTGGTGTGAGATAATATTTGTCATGATATGGACCCTGACACCTCCCAAATACATTTTCATGGACTTGTTGTGAGAGGACGTTGTCATGATATGGGACTTGACATCTCCCAAATGTATTTTTAAGGACTTACTGTGAGATGACATTGTCATCATATGCTCCATGGCACCTCCCAAATGTATTTTCTTGGACTTGGTGTGAGAGGACATTGTCATGAAATGGGTCCAACTTCATTGAAATGCATTTTTAGAGACTTATTATGAGAGAACATTGTCAATATATGGGCCCTAGCTCCTTCTTAATTCATTTGAAGGGACGTTTTGTGAAAGGACACTATCATGATATGGGTCATGGAACCCCCCAATTGCATTTTTAGAGACTTGATGTGAGATAACATTTGTCATGATATGAGTCATGACACCTCCCAAATGCATTTTCATAGTCTTTTTGTGAGAGGATGTTGTCATGATATGGGACCTGACAGCTTCCAAATGTATTTTTAAGGACTTACTGTGAGATGACATTGTCATCATATGTGCGACGACACCTCCCAAATGTTTTTTCAAGGACTTGACATGAGAGAATATTGTCATGACATGGGCCTAAACTTCACCGAAATGCAATTTTAGGAACTTATTAAGAAAGGACACTTTCAATATATGGGCCCTAGCTCCTTCTTAATTCATTTGAAGGGACATGTTGTGAAATGACAATATCACAATATTAGTCATGGAAACTCCCAAATGCATTTTTAGGGACTTGGTGTAAGATAACAGTTGTCATGATATGAGCCCTGACACCTCCCAAATGCATTTTCATGGTCTTGTTGTGAGAGGACGTTGTCATGAAATGAGATCTGACACCTTCCAAATGCATTTTTAAGGACTTATTATGAGATGAAATTGTCATCATATGTGCCACGACACCTCCCAAATGTATTTTCAAGGACTTGGCATGAGAGGACATTGTCATTATATGGGCCCAAACTTCATCAAAATGCATTTTTAGGGACTTATTATGATATGACACTGCCAATATATGGGCCATGTATCCTCCTTAATGCATTTGAAGGGACATGTTGTGAAAGGACACTATCACAATATTCGTCATGGCACCTCCCAATTGTATTTTTAGGGACTTGATGTAAGATAACATTTGTCATGATATGGGCCCTGACACCTCCCAAATGCATTTTCTTGGTCTTGTTGTGAGACAACGTTGTCATGATATGGGACGTGACACCACCTAAATGCATTCTTAAGGACATACTGTGAGATGACAATGTCATGACATAGGCCCTAGCCCCTCTTCGAAGCATTTTAATGGACTTGTTTGAGAGGACATTGTCATGTTATGGGTCGTAGCTCCTCACACATGCATTTTGGGGGGACTTTCCTAAGAGGATTCTCATTATATGGGCTTGGATACTAAAAAATGCAGCTTCAAAGACTTATTGTGAGAGACCACTATCTTGAAATGGGTCAAAGATTCTCACAAATGCATGTCAAAGGACTTGTTATGAGATGATACTATCATGATATGGGCCCAAGATCCTCACAAATGCATTTGTTGTCATGATATGGGCCATGGCTCCTCGTAAATGCATTTATGGACACTATCAATATATGGGCCCTGACACCTCCTTAATGCATTTGAAGGGCCATGTTGTGAAATGACACCCCCAAATGCATTTTTAGGCACACGATGTGAGATAACATTTGTCATGATATAGACCCTGCCACCTCCCAAATGCATTTTCATGGACTTGTAGTAAGAGGATGTTCTCATGATATGAGAATTGACACCTCTCAAATGCATTTGAAGGACTTATTGTGAGATGGCATTGTCATCATATGTGTCATGGCACCTCCCAAATGTATTTTGAAGGATGTGGTGTAAAAGGAGATTGTCATGATAAATGCATTTTTAGGGGCTTACTATGAGAGGAAACTGTCAATATATGAGCCATGTCTCATCCTTAATGCATTTGAAAGGACATGTTGTGAAAGGACACTATCATCATATGGGACGTGGAACCTCCCAAATGCATTTTTAGGGACTTGCTGTGAGATAACATTTGTCATGATATGGGCCCTGACGCCTCCTAAATGCATTTTGATGGACTTCTTATGAGAGGACATTGTCATGATATGGGCCCTAAACCTCTTAAATGCATTTTCATAGACTTGGTGAGAGGACGTTGTCGTGATATGGGACCTAAAACCTCCCAAATGCATTTTTAAGGACTTATTATGAGATTACATTGTGGTCATATACTCAATGGCACCTCCCAAATGTATTTTCAAGGACTTGGCGTGAGAGGACGTTGTCATATATGGGCCCAAACTTCACCGAAATGTATTTTTAGGGACTTATAATGAGATGATGTTGTCAATATATGGGCCCTGACTCCTCCTTAATGCATTTGATGAGACATGTTGTGAAAGGACATTATCATGATCTGGATCATGGCACCTCCCAATTGCATTTTTGGGGAGTTGATGTGAGATAGCATTTGTCATGATATGGACGCTAAAACCTCCCAAATGCATTTACATGAACTTTTTGTAAGAGGACATTGTCATGATATTGGACCTAACACCTCCCAAATGCATTTTTAACGACTTACTGTGAGATGACATTGTCATCATATGCCCCATGGCACCTTCCAAATATATTTTCAAGGACTTGGCGTGGGAGAACATTGTCATGATATGGGCCCAAAATTCACCCTAATGTATTTTTAGGGACTTATTATAAGAGGACACTGTCAATGTGTAGGCCCTGGTTCCTCCTTAATGCATTTGAAGGGACATATTGTGAAAGGACACTATCATGATATGGGTTGTGGCACCTCCCAAACGTATTTTTAGGGACTTGATGTGAGATAACATTTGTCTTGAGATGGGCCCTGACGCCTCCCAAATGTATTTTCATGGACTTGTTGTGAGATGGTGTTGTCATGATATGGGACCTGACACCTCCCAAATGCATTTTTAAGGACTTATTGTCAGATGAAATTATCATCATATGTGCCATGGCACCTCCCAAATATATTATTGTCATATGTACTCAATCATACTCAATTACTCTCATAAATTATCATCAATTGATTATTAACATGAAGTATTACCTTTCTCATATGAGTAGTATGAGTTTCTCTCTCATCCTTACTGGGATATTGATTTAACATACTTATTACTTTGGCTTGATCCTCTTTAGGGTTTATCGTCCTGCACTTGTCAAAATGTATACATCTCATTACTTCATAGTGTATCAATTGATTATATTCATCATGTGTCAGCCTACACTCATCAAGGTGTATCATCCTACACACTAACCCTTGTGTCGGCCTAGACACATTCACTTGTGTCAGCCTAGACACTAATACTTGTGTCGTCCTAGACACTCTCACTTGTGTCGGCTTAGACACTCTCACATGTGTGAGCCTAGTTACCATTATCACTTTATGTCTCTCATGACACTATCACTTGTGTTGCTCATGACACTATCACTTATGTCACCCATGGCACATCAAAGTGATATCGGTTTAAGGGTCCTTACAGTAATATTGGTTTAGAGGTGCTTAGGGTGATATTGGTTTTGAGGTGTTTAAGGTGATATCGACCATGAATCATATCTTGGTGTATCACCTTCACCATACCTTGGCGCTTCACCTTCTTCACACTTTAGCATAATATTTTCACCTCACTTAAGCATAACATCTTGACTTCACTTTAGGGTATCGACCACCCTATCACTTTGCGTGTCGGCCATAGTATACTCTAGGGTATTGGCCACATTGTCATCTAGTGTATCGTCCATAGCACCATCATCTTCAAGCTTCAACCCTTCATCCACTTACACTTTAGTTCATGGACAACAACCCCATATATCCATTAGATCTCATAGAACCATTATTCAACCAAGGAAAGTCAAAATTGAAAATGAATCATCAAGTATTGCATGATTGAAGGTGAATAACAATAGAGCTGAGTTCAAGTTATATAACTCGTCTCAAGATCACCACAAGAGCTTCAAGCTCCAAAGCTTCACGTTCCCAAGGTTGAAGATGAATTATCAAAAGTCCAAGACTCGATCACAACACTTGTTAGGCTTGATTCTCAAACTCCTTCCCGTTCCTCAAGCTTCTATGGTCATCCACCAAGAAAAGGATAACATGAGAGTCGAAAGGTTTCACTAGTAGGTGAAAAGAGAGGCTTATATAGTTGAGGTTCAAGAGAGAGAGAGTGTATGTGAGGTTTCACCACCATATGCACTTAGGTGACACGTGTCTATGCATGGTGACTCCATGCATCCATAATTATCTCTTCATGAAAAAATCATGTGGATAATCCAAGATAAGATATCAGCCATTGGGTAGCTTGCTTGACAAGATATCACAACCCAATATCACTTTATATGCAAACCGATATAACTTTTTAAGGAACATCTAAACTGACATGCTTCACCTACTTGAGGTTCTTAGCCTGATACAAATACTTCCAAAAAGTTACTAAACTGATATGGGACCTCCTCTATGGCTTCCAAGCCGATAGTCACTCCCATATACACTTCATAACTCAACATAACCTCTCCAGTGTGAATCACATGCACCAAGATCATGTATACCTTCACTGCCTCATTGTACGAATGCTTTGCTTTGGTAAGATGAATACTCCTCATCTGTAGACTAGCTCGGCATATCAGTCCTCTCCATGCAATTTCTATCACTTGTCATGAAAGGGCTTTCTCATAATGGGGGCCTAAGCTCATCCCCGATGCAACTTTATCATTAGAGAGAACTTCCTTGTCAACATCTTGGAAACAAAACCATTTCTTATGGAAACTAACTTATCATCGACGAATGGTAGGGGTAGGAAGACTAATGGTCAGTATATATATATGTATATATAAATATAAATATAAATATAAATATAAATATAAATATAAATATAAATATATATGTATATATATGTATATATATACATACACACACACACACACACACACACATATATATATATATATATATATATATATAGTCTGATTTTAATACCCACACGGGTACTGTAGCTTTCTCTACCCTGTAGAAAAAATTCACGGATCTAATAGCCGACCCGACATAAACCACTGGCTGAAAAACCTGAAATTACACTTCAACCTGGACCTCATCCGCTTCCTTTGAAGAAAAGCCTCTCCACGATCGTCATCGTCAAAGTCAACAGATGCAGTTGCCCCAGATAAAGCTACTGTGATCTCTTGGCTCCACCAGATCCTCCTTGTCCTAATGGTGTTGGAGACTCTACAGCTCGGCCACTACCTACAGAACAGGTACATTGTGCCGTAGAGCGTCACTAAGGGGCGGTGATTGCTCGTCCATGCCAACACCCTAGAACTGGCGACATCCAGCCTTCCTTCTTCCTGATCCAACGAACACCAGCACAACACCAAACGGCCACTGTGTCCGACTGTAGCAGTGCCAGCGCCGGCACTGATGCCCCTTGCTCAGTGATTGTGGTTGCAATGTCCCCGCCCCCAAACCCCATCTGACCAATCAATTCCTAATCAATTTGTTCAACCGACCCATGGCCACCTGTGGCGCGTCCCCCTCCACCTGCAGTGGAAACGGTGGCACCACCGAAGGCGACCTGCGACTATGCTCTCACAGCGGGTGCGGTCGGCCAGAGATGCGGCAGCACAAGTTCCGACGGTGTTCTGTCTGCGGCCAGGTCAACTATTGCTCGCGCGCCTGCCAGGCGCTGGATTGGAAGCTTCGACACAAGGGCGAGTGCCATCCCATGGAACATTGGGTGGAGAATCAGCTGGGCATCCCCGACAGAGCGGTGAATGAGGCACTTGTAGCAAATGTAGGGATTTGCTAGAAGCTTATGACTGGTAGAAACTTTGGCACCTGTATGTATAAAGAGGAGAATGAGAGCAGCGCTGCCTCTGTTTCTGTCCAAGTCATATACCAAAGGGTAGAAAGTTCTTCTATCCCATTGCCAGACTGCAAGTCGTAGATTAATTCATGGGGATGAACAAGAAGCAAGTAGCCAAACGGATGTTTGCATCAGACACCTTGCCTTTTGAAGCTTGAATCAGTGTAGGGGTGAGAAAATAATGGTCCAGACCGCAAAACCGGACCGGACTGCTCAATTCGGTCCGGTTCGGTCCGGTCCATTTTGTGTTCGGTCCGGTCTGCGGTCCGGGAATTTAGACGAGTTTGGTCTTCGGTCCGCTCCGGTCCAAAACCGGTCCGGTCCGGACCGCATATTGACTTTTATATAAAATTCATGTATATTTGAAGGTGTATTCTATAATAATTACAAATAAAGTACATATATAATCACTACTAGTATACAAAGTTATATAATTGTTAGAAGTGACTAAGATTATCAACTTTGTACAATTAAATAAGTTGTAAAAAATGTAAAAAAGGCTGATTACGGTCCAAACACTCCAGTCCGTTCCGGTCCTAGCACAAAACGGTCCGGTCCCGGTTCGGTCCTACCTCGAAATGGTCCGATATGCAGTCCATATGTTTGTTAAAATTCGGTACGTGGTCCGGTCTGGTTCGGTCCAGTCCGGTCTGGTCCGGTCCGGTCCGGTCCGGTTCTGGACCGATGCTCAGCCCTAAATCAGTGTGCCATTGATGCTGGTTGGCGATTGACTGGAAGTTGTAGGTAGTAATTCAGTACTAGTTTCTTATAGATGTACATAACGAGTGACACTGATCTCAGTCTGATTAAATTTGTTATACCAAAAAGACTGAAGAATGTAAACATTTCGTGTTGTTATAACCCCAATTTTTGGGTTCAAATAGTGAGAAATGTAATTTCTCATATTAAAGCTAACTGAACAAATAATGATATGTTTTGTTTTGATTAAATGGATTCCTTTCACAATAGCCTTGATTGGTTGTGTTTTGGGCTTTGTTGGCTATTGGGCCCAAATACCAAGGAAATTCAACTAGTAAATGAATAATCGAAATGCTAAGAAAAGAAATATGTGGAAACCTCTAGAAGGCAAATCCAAAGAGGATTTCGTGCCTCTTGGGTTCCTTGGATACCAAGGAGTCCAAGGTTGCAAAAAGAAAGCAATAAGAAATGAAAAGATTAATTATGTATTTCTTTATTAAGAAAGAAATTGAAAACAATGAGAAAATGTGGAAATTAAGAGAAAGGATATATAATTAAGTTACCCTTTATGGAATTTCGTATCATAAGGATTTCTTATAATAAAAGGAATGCCAATGAGGAAAATAAAAGAGAAATAAAGAGAAATCCTCAAAAAGAAATATTTTAATAAGAAATACACATGATAATGGGAAATAATGCATTTAGATGCATCTAGAAGGATAATAAGTATCCTTAAAAAGTAATTTCGAAATAATGGGTGTCTTGGGATCCAAGGAGTCCCAATAAAGAGGAAAGAAAGAGAAAATATCAAAATAGCAAAATAAGAGGATAATGTGGATATACAATTAATGTATTACATGGTATTGCTAAAAAGAAAGAAATTACTATTAAAGGAAAATAGGATTTCGTTGCTATGAGTTATAAGTCGAGCACAAGAAGATTAAAATGTGTAATATTCGGTTTTCCCTTGAAAAGAAAAGTTTCCTTAATAATTAAAGGATACTAATAAAGAAGGAATAGATATAAGAAGAGAGTTGCACCTAAACAAGGAAAGTGGACTAAGGGGACTTGTTTTCCCTGTGGTTAAGCGTAATGGGACGTTTCCATCCTTTCCTATATAAGGGATTGGATCCAGGGCCTCGAGCCTAAGAGATCTCGTGCTTCTTTCTCTTCGTCTCTCTCATCTTTCTTTCTTCTTCTTCCTTGGCAAAACCCTAACAAGAGGGTAGCCCAACCCCTGGGACACGGGGAGCCGTGGGCTGGAGTTGGACGGAACCAAGATGACACCACGACGCCACGAGGAGCACGACCACCTTTCCCGTGCTCTGAGACTTGCGCAGCAGCCGACATAGGGCTGCAGGTCGGCCAGAGTTGCAGAGCCGAGTAAATCTGAAACAGCCGCTCGAACCGCGATTTATGGGCACCCTCCGGTGCGCGACGACACGGCGGAGGCAAGGGGAGCTTTGCTGAGGGCCGTCGGGGTCCATAGAGGGGAGGAGAAGCCCCGCCCTCAGCTGTTAGGGCGGCAGACGGACTACCGTCGCGAGGTAGAAGATGAAGTAGTCAGTTGGACGGTTACACCCTCCAGGGGTATGAAGCAGCGACGACTTAAGCGGGGGCAGAAAAGTCATTTCGAAATGTTTTAGGCAAGCCGCCCCGCGTTGCTTGGAAGGCGCCTACGTGGCACTTCCTTATTGGCCAAGTAAGTGTTTTTCTTGCAAATTTCGTAACTTAAGATTCGTAGCTCGGATGACAAAATGTTATATATGAAAGTTGATCCTCAGAACGAGAGGAATCCAAATAAATTATGTTTGAAGTCTGATTCTATTTACAATCCGAAAATTAATGGAAGTATCATCTTTAGTACTTTTAAGATTAAGGAACCCTAATCTGATATGATTAATGGGTTTAATAGGGTTTAATGAGGCATAAGAGTTGATATTAACCTGTTAAATGCAAAAAGGTGCATTAAGATCGAAAAGGGAGATCTTTGTACGTAATTAGTTTAATTTAAAGATTATGTACATAAATATGCTGAAATATAAAAAGTACATAAAGCTATCATCTTTAATGATTTAATTAATGAAAAACCCTTAGATTTGATGATAGATGGTTTTAATGTTGATCAATGGATAATTTAAGACTATTGTTCATAAAAGTGAAAATAAGATCTAAAAAGATAATCTTTTTATATAATTGGCTTAATTTAGGGTTTTGTGCATGATTATGCATTAACGAGCTTGAAAACCCTAATTTAGGTGAATATGACTTTTAAATGTTTTAATTGTACAAATCAAAGAATAAAATAGAGATATGATGATTCAAAGATAAATTGAGTACCAAAGATCTTTAATGTAGATTATTTGGATAATTAGTGTTTCCTAGTGTATAAAAGTGGAAATAGTGATAAATAAGGTTCATATATGTGAGTTGAACTATAATGAAATATGATTTGATAATTTGGAAGAAACTGAAGATGATAATTAGCCTTAATGTTTTGGATATGACCTAAAAGTGATAAATGCATAATGAAGGCTAAAACCCTAATAAAACCCTAAAGTTGGCCTAGAAATCATAAGGTAGAATCCAAGTTGATCTTGAGGATGTTTTGAATAAAACAATGACACTTGGATGTTATGCATTATTTTTAGGATATTGTTGATTTCTTGTTAATTGTGTTGAATGTTAATGCCTGGACATCAAGTTACTATGGATCAGGTATGTGGTTACTTATGGTTAACCGCTTATGTTTCCCGATGTTTCCCGAATGTTTAATCGCATTGAATGCAACTAAACAGTTTGGATGTTTATTTCTATCATGAAAAGTATAAAGTGACTATGACTATCACTTAATGTATATGCCTTCTAGCTCAATCCTTGATTCCCTCTGTGTCGTAATGGCTGACCTGATAAAAGACTACCTAGAGGGTAGGTACATCAGGTCATGAATGACTTTGACTACCTAGAGGGTAGGGTCATGAATGACTTTGACTGCCTAGAGGGTAGGGTCATGAATGACTTTGGCTGCCTAGAGGGCAGGTCCATCAAATCACCTTATAGAGGTACCATATAAGTCCTTACAGGGACACCACAGAGTTGTGGATAGGTATGGATTGAGTAGTTTGGCTTAAAACGTAATCTTGTTTGTTAAATGATTAATTGAATGATTACATGGTTATCATAGTTGCATGATTATCTATTTCTCCCACATACCAGCTTCGGCTGACCGACATTTTATTTGTCGGCGATTTAGGTACAATGAAAAGAACAAACAGTAAAGTGGCACATGTGATACTAAAAGAGAATTAAAGTATAAAGGAGGATTAGATAGATTAGTATCGGTGTGGATAGAAGTTTAAAGATCCAAGTTTTCAAAAGGTATGTAAAGAAAATTTTTATTACCATTTTCAATATAGTCTGTTAGAATTTAATAATTGTTTATGGTTATATGTCGAACCTTTGATCCGGGATTAATGGGTGCGGCTCAACCTCTTGGTCTCCCTTAATTGGGGGTTATCGGGAGGTGGGGTCGTAACATTTGGTATCAGAGCATATGTTCCTCATTTAACCATTAATAATTATTAAATTTTACAAACTCCATAGAACCCAAGGGAGTTATTAGAGGAGTATCCGAAAGGCGGAGGTGTCTAGAAAGGGATCACGACCGGGGGCTGGCAAGATTTTCCTCCGCACCGCTAGTCGGAATACGAGGACTCCCGGACCCGTGTGACCGCCTGGCCAAAGTCTTAGGGTATGAATCGAAATAAGATACCTTTAGGACTTCTCATCTTATTCATCCCGTCTCATCACAAAATTCTGATAAGGACCCAAAGGATTAGGGTTTTCTTTCTTCTCCTCACCCTCTTGAGGTATGGGTAATGTTAATAAGGTTTAAGGAATCCTCCACTAAATTAATGAAAGGCATGTAAATAAGATGTCATGGACATAAGCTTAATAGATTAAGCGCAAAATAAATAATAGATACATGCTTAGGTCGTATGACATAAGATGTCATGTCCTCAGGAGAGACCTGAGGCTAGGCCTTCTTGTCAGGAGGATAAGTTAGTCTTGGAGATAGAGATCTCCATTGCAAGTGGAAACCTGGCACATCCTCTGAGGATGATGCTAACCCTAACCCTAAGTGAAGGTTAGAAAGAGATGAGTTGGACCAGGTGTTTGACAGGACATGCCTTTGGGATGCCATATGATCCATGGGTGACCTAGCACCTTTGGCAACCCAACCCTGTGAAGGGTCGAGCATGATAGGGTAAATGATAGCTCCTTAGATGATGATGTTAGTGAAGGACCATAGAAACCCTATGGGCTTGTGCAAGTAGGGCATAGCTGGCACCTAGGGCACGTCGTAGTGCTGACAGTAGGATGAAACCCTGGATAGGAATCATGAGTGCGCATAAAGGGTTATCTTGAGCAACCATAAGTTCGAACATAGGCTTCACCCATGTAGAGCATACCTTTGAGGTTGATCCTTCATGAAAAGAGGACCTCTAATGGTGAGGTTGGATGTGGGGTTAGCTCTAGAGCAGGAAACCCAGCAAGGAGGTAGGAAGCCTAAAACCCTGAGATATGAGGAACAATGGATGATAGTGGTTGACTTCATGATCAATCCCTGAAAGTTGATGATGTCTTGGTTGCCTTTAGAGGGACCAAACCCTAGAGATAGAAGATGAAGCATCTGGTGCCTATGTGCCTACAGTATATGTGTTTACCATCTGAGGTAGGAAGAAGAGTTCCTTAGACCTAGAAAGGTTTAGTAGCAGGCTATGAGGCCTTGTACCTTGTTAGTTGTCCTTAAGGAGAACCCAACCCTAAGTGTTGATCAAGAAGAAGGATGACAGGATGTGCACGAGATGCCTTTTGCAAGCTTGATTCATGGTTCAGAGATAGAGCGTGCAGTTGGACACCTAAAAGTGAACCTAGGGTTCCTAGGCCTAAGAGGGGAAGTGATATACCTAATGCTCATGATGAGAATTAAGTTTCTATTGTTTCGAGCATGGTATGCCTCTTGAATAAAGGAAAAAGGGAAGTCCCTTAAGTTTAAGGGGAAAGTTTTATCTTGATCCAACATCGAGGAAAGAAGGATAAGTATAACCTAGCATGGTACAGTGAGTGGGCTGCTTATGCCTTAATGGCTTGCTAGGGTTAAGTAGACTCGTGTGTATGTAAACCCTAGACCTAAGAGCTTTTGTGACCTTAGAGATAGTTTTCCTCCCATCCTGGGAGAGGGACCCCTTTGGAAGGGTGTATATCAGTTTTGTTGGTTCAAAGTAACCTAAAGAGGTCTCTTAGGATCTTGAAAAGCTAAGCGAAAAGTACATGGTATGAGGATGAACCTGTAGACCCATAGATATCTATCTCTGTTTGCGTATGAATGCGTTACATGGAAGTGACCGGTAAGGGGCTTGACCAAGGTAGGCGGGTTGCCATGATCCCTATGAAAGGATGAGGGCCAGCCCAGGAATGCAGAAAGAGAGATGATGAAGACATGGGTAAGGTTCTAAGTGAACATGCACTATAATGGTGAATCCTAAGTCGATCCTAGGGTCGAGTAGGGATAAGACTGATAAAGGTAGGAGTTGCCTAATTCCCCAGTTTCACATGACCATAGGGTCGGGAGGTAACAACTATTATTGTCTGAGGGCCATGGGTTAGGAGATTGATCACCTTCATGAACTCATGGGACCCAACAGACAGATGAGTAGGGCACTCTCTTGATGCATAAGGGAAGAGGGATGACCCCAAAAGAGTCGGTACCCTATAGACCTAGAGGAGATGACCAAGGATATAAACCTCAGTAGGCTCAAGACTAGTTTTCCATGAAGGTAACTTTGATATCGAAACTTTTGTGATGAAGAGACATATGTGGCACGTTGCAACTTAGATGTAAAGGTGTATTGGCAAGGTGGGATGTACCATCTCTACTCTTGGAACAGGAAGAACTCTGTATTTGGACTGCAGCCAAATGCTTATTTCCTCTTGTTATGGGAATGAGAGATAGGATATTACGCATGCCATACACCAATGATAAGAGATGATGTAGGTTGGAACGTTGCCATGAGAAATGGGGATAGAGAAGATAATCTACCCTGGTAAGGTGAATGATACATGGATGGTTTGTAAACACTAAGAGGAGTGAGGTAGTTCCCTTATGAGGATGTTTTTATCATGAGCTATGTGAAACTTACAAGTTATACCAGGTTGAGTTTTGATAACCATGACGATGAAATCAGAAAGTGTTCTCAATGATTGGACTTAAAGTTGAGATGAGATGATATGTATTTAATGTTACCAAATACCTAAGGATGTGAAGTGGTAATGGATGCTCTGGTTGAGATACATCTGACTTGTTTGACTAGAAGCTAGAAGAGGTTGTTTGGCTAACCCTAAGTTTGAACAGGAGTGGTGTTTGGATAACACCCAGATGTAACAAGATACGTTGAAAAGTTAAGGGTTGCCAGTCTAGTCCTTGATACGATGAAAGGATGGTGGTAGAACCTCAGGTGCACTTCTTTGGAAAAGAAGGTAATGAAACCCTGATGAGAGTGGTTTAGGGTTTTTGAGGAATCTATCTTAAGGAATCATGACAATACAGGAGATCATGACTTAATACCATGGTACTACCAAGATAATAAGTGATAGTGGTACTTTAAATACCTAAGATAAAGTTACATGTGGTATATGGCCATGCAAGCCAAGGGTAAAGGACGAACCCCAGTAACCCAGTGTATCGATATAGAGGATAAAAGAGCCCCTGAGAGGGAATGGGAGTTCATCAATATGGATGGTGTGATAAGTCTCCCTAGACCAAGGAAGGTCAAGATGCAATATGGGTTATGGTGGATCGCCTTACCTAGACGACATGAAAAAAAAAGAGTTCTGTCCAGGGACATATCTAGTTGAACTACCCATGAGAGAGATGGTTTAACTACACCATGGAGCGAGTTCAAAGGTTCTTGAGTTTGACCTAAAGGTTCCCTTCCAAAAGGTGGAAGTAGGTACATGAAGAACACAATGTTAATACAGTTTATCACCCCAAACTAATGGTTAATATGATCCAGGCTAAAGGGTCTGATGTGCTCGTTCATGGTGATAGCTAGAGACAGCTCTTGTCCTATGAAAGATGTGATGATGACCACCATAACCGGTATCGGGATTCTAGGAAGCTCTGTAAGGGAGGTTGTGTCGGTCACCACTTCAGTAAGGTGATGTTGGTGAAAAGGACCCCAGTGCGTGTAGATGAAGTCACTTTGATCGTGCAAGGGCTGAAAGGAGCCTAAAGACGATGAGAGTTGTGAGCAGATGTAAAGTAGACTAACATGCAGTGCATTGTGGGAGAATATAATGTGAGAATCCGACCCCTCTAAGTTATAGCTAAAGAGAGCTGAGTCCCCGTTACATGGGTTCATTAGAAATGGATGGGTGGAGATGGTTAGGTTTTAACCCTACCCCTCAGGATAAAGTAACAAGGGATGTTTTCCATGTGTCCAGTTTAGAGCACTATGTGAGGTACCCCGACCATGTGTTGAGCAATGAACCTAGTGAGCCCCAAGGGAGGCTGAAATGGCCTGAGTCACCTGTGTAGTTTATAGACGCCAGGATGAAAGAACTCAGAGGAAAGAATATGTGATGATAAAGGTTCTTTGGAAATGCCATGAGTACGGCAAAGCCACATAGGGGCCAATGATGGACATGGAAAAGTCTTATCCTGAATTGTTTGTTTGCTTGCCTGAATTTTGAGGACAAAATTTCTATAAGAGGGGAAGGATGTTATAACCCCAATTTTTGGGTTCAAATAGTGAGAAATGTAATTTCTCATATTAAAGCTAACTGAACAAATAATGATATGTTTTGTTTTGATTAAATGGATTCCTTACACAATAGCCTTGATTGGTTGTGTTTTGGGCTTTGTTGGCTATTGGGCCCAAATACCGAGGAAATTCAACTAGTAAATGAATAATCGAAATGCTAAGAAAAGAAATATGTGGAAACCTCTAGAAGGCAAATCCAAAGAGGATTTCGTGCCTCTTGGGTTCCTTGGATACCAAGGAGTCCAAGGTTGCAAAAAGAAAGCAATAAGAAACGAAAAGATTAATTATGTATTTCTTTATTAAGAAAGAAATTGAAAACAATGAGAAAATGTGGAAATTAAGAGAAAGGATATATAATTAAGTTACCCTTTATGGAATTTCGTATCACAAGGATTTCTTATAATAAAAGGAATGCCAATGAGGAAAATAAAAGAGAAATAAAGAGAAATCCTCAAAAAGAAATATTTTAATAAGAAATACACATGATAATGGGAAATAATGCATTTAGATGCATCTAGAAGGATAATAAGTATCCTTAAAAAGTAATTTCGAAATAATGGGTGTCTTGGGATCCAAGGAGTCCCAATAAAGAGGAAAGAAAGAGAAAATATCAAAATAGCAAAATAAGAGGATAATGTGGATATACAATTAATGTATTACATGGTATTGCTAAAAAGAAAGAAATTACTATTAAAGGAAAATAGGATTTCGTTGCTATGAGTTATAAGTCGAGCACAAGAAGATTAAAATGTGTAATATTCGGTTTTCCCTTTAAAAGAAAAGTTTCCTTAATAATTAAAGGATACTAATAAAGAAGGAATAGATATAAGAAGAGAGTTGCACCTAAACAAGGAAAGTGGACTAAGGGGACTTGTTTTCCCTGTGGTTAAGCGTAATGGGACGTTTCCATCCTTCCCTATATAAGGGATTGGATCCAGGGCCTCGAGCCTAGGAGATCTCGTGCTTCTTTCTCTTCGTCTCTCTCATCTTTCTTTCTTCTTCTTCCTTGGAAAAACCCTAACAAGAGGGTAGCCCAACCCCTGGGACATGGGGAGCCGTGGGCTGGAGTTGGACGGAACCAAGATGACACCGCGACGCCACGAGGAGCACGACCACCTTTCCCGTGCTCTGAGACATGCGCAGCAGCCGACATAGGGCTGTAGGTCGGCCAGAGTTGCAGAGCCGAGTAAATCTGAAACAGCCGCTCGACCCGCGATTTATGGGCACCCTCCGGTGCGCGACGACATGGCGGAGGCAAGGGGAGCTTTGCTGAGGGCCGTCGGGGTCCATAGAGGGGAGGAGAAGCCCTGCCCTCAGCCGTTAGGGCGGCAGACGGACTACCGTCGCGAGGTAGAAGATGAAGTAATCAGTTGGACGGTTATACCCTCCTGGGGTATGAAGCAGCGATGACTTAAGTGGGGGCAGAAAAGTCATTTCGAAATGTTTTAGGCAAGCCGCTCCGCGTTGCTTGGAAGGCGCCTACGTGGCACTTCCTTATTGGCCAAGTAAGTGTTTTTCTTGCAAATTTCGTAACTTAAGATTCGTAGCTCGGATGACAAAAAGTTATATATGAAAGTTGATCCTCAGAACGAGAAGAATCCAAATAAATTATGTTTGAAGTCTGATTCTATTTACAATCCGAAAATTAATGGAAGTATCATCTTTAGTACTTTAAAGATTAAGGAACCCTAATCTGATATGATTAATGGGTTTAATAGGGTTTAATGAGGCATAAGAGTTGATATTAACCTGTTAAATGCAAAAAGGTGCATTAAGATCGAAAAGGGAGATCTTTGTACGTAATTAGTTTAATTTAAAGATTATGTACATAAATATGCTGAAATATAAAAAGTACATAAAGCTATCATCTTTAATGATTTAATTAATGAAAAACCCTTAGATTTGATGATAGATGGTTTTAATGTTGATCAATGGATAATTTAAGACTATTGTTCATAAAAGTGAAAATAAGATCTAAAAAGATAATCTTTTTATATAATTGGCTTAATTTAGGGTTTTGTGCATGATTATGCATTAACGAGCTTGAAAACCCTAATTTAGGTGAATATGACTTTTAAATGTTTTAATTGTACAAATCAAAGAATAAAATAGAGATATGATGATTCAAAGATAAATTGAGTACCAAAGATCTTTAATGTAGATTATTTGGATAATTAGTGTTTCCTAGTGTATAAAAGTGGAAATAGTGATAAATAAGGTTCATATATGTGAGTTGAACTATAATGAAATATGATTTGATAATTTGGAAGAAACTGAAGATGATAATTAGCCTTAATGTTTTGGATATGACCTAAAAGTGATAAATGCATAATGAAGGCTAAAACCCTAATAAAACCCTAAAGTTGGCCTAGAAATCATAAGGTAGAATCCAAGTTGATCTTGAGGATGTTTTAAATAAAACAATGACACTTGGATGTTATGCATTATTTTCAGGATATTGTTGATTGCTTGTTAATTGTGTTGAATGTTAATGCCTGGACATCAAGTTACTATGGATCAGGTATGTGGTTACTTATGGTTAACCACTTATGTTTCCCGATGTTTCCCGAATGTTTAATCACATTGAATGCAACTAAACAGTTTGGATGTTTATTTCTATCATGCAAAGTATAAAGTGACTATGACTATGACTATCACTTAATGTATATGCCTTCTAGCTCAATCCTTGATTCCCTCTGTGTCGTAATGGCTGACCTGATAAAAGACTACCTAGAGGGTAGGTACATCATGTCATGAATGACTTTGACTACCTAGAGGGTAGGGTCATGAATGACTTTGACTGCCTAGAGGGTAGGGTCATGAATGACTTTGGCTGCCTAGAGGGCAGGTCCATCAAATCACCTTATAGAGGTACCATATAAGTCCTTACAGGGACACCACAGAGTTGTGGATAGGTATGGATTGAGTAGTTTGGCTTAAAACGTAATCTTGTTTGTTAAATGATTAATTGAATGATTACATGGTTATCATAGTTGCATGATTATCTGTTTCTCCCACATACCAGCTTCGGCTGACCGACGTTTTGTTTGTCGGCATTTTAGGTGCAATGAAAAGAACAAACAGTAAAGTGGCACATGTGATACTAAAAGAGAATTAAAGTATAAAGGAGGATTAGATAGATTAGTATCGGTGTGGATAGAAGTTTAAAGATCCAAGTTTTCAAAAGGTATGTAAAGAAAATTTTTATTACCATTTTCAATATAGTCTGTTAGAATTTAATAATTGTTTATGGTTATATGTCGAACCTTTGATCCGGGATTAATGGGTGCGGCTCAACCTCTTGGTCTCCTTTAATTGGGGGTTATCGGGAGGTGGGGTCGTAACACGTGTCTTGTACTCTATTTTGTTTTATTGATGGTTTTGGAGAACGTTGTTGTATGTTGTACTGGAACATTGTTGGCGAGCAAAACATTTATACAAGTCAATACAAATTCTTGTAAGTTATGACCTCTTACGGATTTGTTCTTGTTAAAACTGAAATGGCAAGTGGATGGATGGATCTTTGGGGTTGGGGATTTGACAGATAGTAAACGTCGGGGTTATAGGTGTTCATATAGAAATTGTTAAATGAGTTGAATTAGAATAGCTTGCCCGCCACTGCAAGCACTCATGATTTTGATACACGTAGCCGTGGGAAATCAGGAATGAAGAGAAAACTAATTAGAATCTTCCTCACGTTCAAAACCTTCATCTTCAGGTACTTCAAGAACTCCTTGGTTGATTGAGTGGGCTTATCGGAAAATGCAAGACGATAATCATGCTCCTTACGTTTCAGTTTATCACATATTACTGTGGACAAAGTATCACTTGGGAAAACTGAATATATTCTAATAACTGGTCATTAGATGTACGATAATAGATCAATGTGCCTAACTGAAAAGTAATGCTTGAGTAACTGAAATTAATTCTTGAGTAATTGAGAGTAATGCTTGAGTAATTGAGAGTAATGCTTGAGTAACTGAAAAAACCCTACGAGTAACTGTCACAACCCTGGAGTAACTGAAAAAACACCGCGAGTAACTGAAAAAGGACTACGAGTAACTGAAAAAATATTGCGAGTAACTGTGACAATACTGTGAGTAACTGTGACAATAATGCGAGTAACTGAAAAAACCCTGCGAGTAACTGTAGTAGCAGTTAGAGTAACTGTGAAAACACTATGAGTAACTGTCACAACCCTGCGAGTAACTGAACAAATAATACGAGTAACTGAAAAAAGCATGCGAGTAACTGAAACAAGCCTGCGAGTAACTGAACACTGCAAGTAATGGTTGAGTAACTGAACAAACACTGCGAGTAACTGTCACAAACCTACGAGTAACTGAACAAACACTGTGAGTAACTGTCACAACCCTGCGAGTAACTGAACAAACATTGTGAGTAACTGAAAAAACCATGCGAGTAACTAAAAAAACCCTGCGAGTAACTAAAAAACCCTGTGAGTAACTAAAAAAAGCATGCGAGTAACAGTGAAACACTACGAGTAACTATGAAAACAATGCGAGTAACTGAACGAGCACTACGAGTAACTCAAATAGCAGTTAGAGTAACTATGAAAACAATACGAGTAACTGAAAAAGCACTACGAGTAACTGTGACAACCCTATGAGTAACTAAAAGAGTACCTATCCGACACTCCAAGTAACACCATAACACAAAAGTAATTGTATGGTATGACAGTACCCATTCGGCATAGAAAGTAATACTAGGACATAAATAGTAACTATATGGTATAAAAAATAACTATCCGACATAGAAAGTAACTCTAGGACACAAATAGTAACTATATGGTATAAAAAATAACTATTCGACACTAAAAGTAACACAAAGACACAAAAAGTAACTTTATGGTACAAAAAGTGACTATCTGTCACAAAAATTAACATCATGACGTAAAAAGTAACTATCGTGACAAAAAGTAACATCATGACATAAAAAGTAATTATCTAACACTGAAAGTAAGAATCCGTTAGCGTCTTGGTAAATTAAAAAAGTTCGATAAATATTTACTAACCACTGAACATTTGGCTACTAATTTATACTAAGTATGTATTATTGGAAATAAGCCTAGACTAAGGCTTGCATTGGTGCTTTGTGCTCTGCGCTTCACATCTTTGTAAAATATTGGATGACCACAATGTAATCATTTTGTCTTAGAAGTAACGATCTTGTACATAGTGTAACCAATTGGCATAAAATATAACTATTATTATGTACATTTATGAGTAAGTTGAAGGTGATTGTTGGACATAATTAATTCATTTTGATAAATTGCGTTGGTGAAACTTTACACAAGAATTACAAGCAAGACATATAAAGTGACCATATGGTACAAAAAGAAAAGTAACCATGAGATATTAAAAGTAACATCATGACACAAAAAGTAACTGTATGGTATGTAAAGTAATACTGGGACACAAAAATTAACTATATGATATGTAAAGTACGTATATGATATGTAAAGTAACTATCCAACATTAAAAGTAACATCATGACACAAAAAGTACTATCGACACCAAAAGTAACACCAGGCTACAAAAAATACTTAAATGGTAAGAAAAGTAACTATCAGAACCAAAACACAGTAAGTAACTATTTGACACTAAAAGTAACATCAAGACACAAAAGTAACTATATGGTATGAAAAGTAACTATCCAGCTCTGAAAGTAACATCAAAACACAAAAAGTAAAAAAAAAGTAGCACCAATGATTTAGTGTAGTATGGGATCTTAAGGGAACCAAAATATGTTAAGTGCATGTAAAAAATACATACCATGTACGTGACACTAAATTTAGCCATTAATACTGTAACGACCCCACCTCCCGGTAACCCCCAATTAAGGGAGACCCGAAGGACAAAGCCGTTATTCAATTAACAGGATCAAAGGTTCGACAAATAATCAATAATAATTATGAAATTCTACTAACTAAACTGGAATTGGGTATAAAATTAAAACTGTACTTACCTTTGAAAAACTTTGGAAATCTATCTATCCAGAGCTTGAATTAATCTATCTAATCCTCCTTGCACTTTATTTCTTAATTTCACAATGTGTCACTTTACTGTTTGTTCATTTCAGGGTTGTACCTAAAACGCCGACAAATAAAACATCGATCATCCAAAGCTGGTATGTGGGGGAAACAATAATTAACAACGTAGACATCCAAATATCATTCAAAATCCAAGATTACGTTTTAAGCAATACTACTCAATCCTTTCCTATCCCCTATATATGTGTTGTCCCTGCAGTAGACATGGATACTACCTCTCTCATATGGTAGATCACTACCCCTATGGCCCTACCACACAGGTGGACAATACCAAGGGTTATGGAGTCACATGGCCCTACCCAAAGGTAGGCCAATCTTTAACTCATGATGACTTGATGGCCCTACCCCATTGGTAGCCGTGTACTAAGTCGTTCAATGACCTGATGGGCCTACCCCACCAGTAGCCATGTACTAGGTCAATCTATTAAGCTACAGAGGCGACTAGGATCTGAGCTAGTAGGCACATATTTTAGGTGATAGTCATATCCACATTATAATTTGTGAGAATTAAATGCAACCAACAGTTTAATTCAAGTCATCGATAAAACCTCGAAAATCCTCGGGAAACTAATTCAGGATATTCATAAGCGTAACCACATACCTGTACTGCAGATTTGGAGACAGAATTATGTAGAGAGAGAAAATCCAATCAAGAAAGAAAAGTGCATATAAATACTAAAATAAACATTCCAACATCCTTTTATCAATATCTATCTAATTTCATCTTATTCCTTAGGATTTCTATTCCAATTTCAGGGTTTCTTGAAAATTAGGGTTTCATTCCCCTTTTACCACTTTTATTTTACCTTTATCGAAATATCCATAAAACCCTAATTATCTTGTCTCATTTTCCATTAAGATCCTTAAGATCAGGTTTGGTCCACAAAACCCTAATTTTCAGATTATTATATCCTTTCTTCCCTTTTTTCCTCACTTAGGGTTTCTAAGGGTTTTAATCAACATATTAGGTTTAAAACCCTAATCCTTGCAATTCCATCATCCAAACAGGTTACAATCTACCTTAATCATTAAACCAGTTAATAATTCTCAAGTTTACACACTTGCAAGATTAAATCTATTTTTGATCATCAATTAGGGTTAATACCCACAAATCAATACCCTTTTCTATCCATATTAGATACTTTTGCAAAAAGATACTGATTTAGGTTTCCAAACTATTTTTAATGTGTTTCTCATATTTTTCTGATCAATTTTCATGTATTAAATTTCTTCATCCCAGTTTCCTATCAACATATATGATTTTATTAAGAAAACTCCTTTTTATTGCTTTATTGACTAATTTAGAAAAACGATGAGCGTTGGATCCGTGGTCCGCTGGTCCACTTGAGGATCTAGCGACTAGGATTCCACACGCCTCATGTGATTAAAAGAATTAAAAGACCAAGACACCCTTACCTTGACTGAAGGCGCAGAGGGGCAAGAGTGTAAAAGACCACGAGGTCTTCGTCTTGCTCCTTGCGACGAGCAAGCAGGTCCGTGTGGTCAACTCAAGGGTTGACTCTCGGATATAGGCCTCCTGCGAATGAGTTAACTGAACAGGGAGCTCCGTCTCCCTTCGTAGAAGTCACCCAGGGGTTCAATTGCTCTCCCGGAGCTCGCCAACGTCATCCCCTACTCGCCAGACTCTGGTGATGTACACCACTGGAACAGAGGCGAAGGTCAATGTGGTCGGAGCAATTGAGGGCACAAAGACGATCCTTGATCTCTTCTACAACGATTGAACTAGCAATTAGGAATGCTGGTTCCTTAGATCACCCTCCCCTATATATAGGGTCAGGACAGGCATTGCGAGATTTGGGCGTTTCCCAAAACCTCGTCCAATCCTAATCAAACCAGGGATGAATCCCTTCATTTCTCTCTCCCGAATCTGATAGGACCAATACCAGGCTGGCATGTCCACTGGATAACGAGAAAACAAGGTGGGAAAGTTCCCCTGGAACTTAAAGAGTCCTAGTCCGCTTGGGACTTAGACGATGAATGTCCATCGTTGGATTAAGATCCAACGGATCTCATCGCCCGCGATCAAACACAAGGGAAAAGATTTATTGCTTTAATTCAGAATAATTCCCAAATTGGAGATAACTTGGAAAATCGATATCTCCCAAACCATAACTCCTATTTAACTCAAAATTTAAGGGAAGGTTTGTCTTGGCATTATCTAGATTTGTACGAAATTTGGGAAATAAAACAAAATGGATGAGAAGGCTTCCTTCTCTCCCAAGTTATTCATTATTTAATTCAAAATTAATTGTTATTTCCTTTCCCTTTGCCATTATCTTGTTATTTTGGGTCCCTTGGACCTCAGGAAATCTCAAAGGCATGGATTCCCATATTGGGGAATATATATTTGCCTTTATATTCTTTTAATTGTCAATTACTCATATTTTCCTTTTATTAATCAATTTCTTTTCCTTTTTAATTCTCTTTTCTTTTAAATTGGGCTCAATGGCCAACAAAGCCCAACATCAATCAATCAAGGCCATTTCATATGAAATCCATTGCAAATCAAAGAAAAAGATTTCATTTATTCATTAAAAGAGAATCACATCTTTCTTTACATATTCAAGAAATTGAGGTTATAACAAAGACATACTTATGTTGTAACACTGAAAGTAACATCAAAACGGAGTGGGAGTCTGTTACAACCCCAATTTTTGGGTTCATTGGGTGAGGAATGTAATTTCTCACATTAAAGATATTTGAACAAATAATGATATAATTTGCTTCAAATGAATGGATTTCGTTTACAATAGCCTTGATGATTGTGTTGTGGGCTATATTGGCTATTGGGCCCAAATAATAAGAAAATTCAATTAGTAAATGATCAATTGAATATTTGAGAAAAAGAAAAAGGTAGACACCTCTAGAAGGCAAAGAGATGTAATCGGGAGGAAAAGGGGGGGGGTACTACTTTACCAAGGGTAAAGTTGATTGTCCAAATTAACTATTACACCTCCCTGTGAAAGAAACGCCGAGCAAATCATAAGAATCTGTGAGGGATAAATGGTGAACACCAGGGCGTGATTGTGGATCACAACTGACATTTGCCGCCATTCAAGGTAGAAGTTAATGCGGGTCAGCGCAATCATATCTATATTTAGCCGGTAGATTACTTCTGCTCCTCCTTCCTTTTGAAGCAAAATGGGGGGGGGTGCTACTTCACTAAGGGGAAAGTTGAGTATCCAAATTAACTATTTTACCTCCCTGTGAAAGAAATGCCAAGCACATCACATGAATCTATGAGGGATAAATGGTGAACACTAGGGCGTGATGGTGTATCACAACTGACATCTGATGCAATAAAGGTAGAATTTAATGCAGATCGAAACAATCATATCTCTACTTAGTCGGTAGATTTCTTCTGTTCCTCCTTACTCCTGAAGCAAAATGGGGGGGGGGTGCTACTTTACCAAGGGGAAAGTTAATTGTCAAAATTAACTATTACACCTCTCTTTGAAACAAAAGTCGAGCACATCACATGAATCTGTGAGGGATAAATGGTGAATAACAGGGCGTGATTGTGGATCACAACTGACATCTACCGCAATTCGAGGTAGAAGTTCATGCGGGTCAGAGCAATTATATCTGCAGTTAGCCGGTAGATTACTTATGTTCCTCTTTCCTCTTGAAACAAAATGGGGCAAGGAAAAGGTGGGGTGCTACTTCACCAAGGGAAAAGTTGATTTTTCGAATTAACTATTACACCTCCCTGTGAAAGAAACGCCGAGCACGTCACAGGAATTTGTGAGAGATAAATGGTGAACACTAGGGCGTGATTGTAGATCACAGCTGACATGTGCCGCCATTCGAGGTAGAAGTTAATGCGGGTCGAAGCAATCATATCTGCACTTAGCCAGTATATTACTTCTGCTCCTCCTTCCTCTTGAAGCAAAAGGCGGGAAGGAAAAGGGGGGTGCTACTTCACCAAGGGGAAAGTTGATTGTCCAAATTAACTATTACACCTCCCTGTGAAAGAAATGCGGAGCACATCACAAGAATCTGTGAGGGATAAATGGTGAACACTAGGGCATGATTGTGGATCACAGCTGACATCTGCCGCCATTCGAGGTAGAAGTTAATGCGGGTAAGAGCAATCATATCTGCTATTAGTCAGTAGATTATTTCTGCTCCTCTTTCCTCTTAAAGCAAAAGGGGGGAAGGAAAAGGGGGTGCTACTTCACCAAGGGAAAAGTTGATTGTCCAACTTAACTATTACACCTCCCTTTGAACGAAAGGTCGAGCACTTCACAGGAATCTGTGAGGGATAAATGGCAAACACCAGGGTGTGATTGCGGATCATAGCTGACATCTGCCGCCATTCGAGGTAGAAGTTAATGCGGGTTGGAGCAATCATATCTGCACTTAGCCGGTAGATTATTTCTACTCCTCCTGCTCCTGAAGCAAAATGGGGGAGGGAGGAAAAAGGGGGTGCTACTTAAACAATGGGAAAATGGATTGTCCAAATTAACTATTACAGCTCCCTGTGAAATAAACGCTGAGCACATCACATGAATATGTGAGGGATAAATGGTGAACACCAGGGCATGATTGTGGATCAAAGCTGACATCTACCGCCATTCGAGGTAGAAGTTAATGCGGGTCAGAGCAATCATATCTGCACTTAGCCGATAGATTACTTATGCTCCTCCTTCCTCCTAAAGCAAAAGGGAGGGTGAAGGAAAAGGGAAGTGCTACTTCACCAAAGGAAAAGTTGATTTTCCAAATTAAGTATTATATCTCCCTGTGAAAGAAATGTCGAGCACATCACAGAATCTGTGAGGGATAAATGGTGAACACCAAGGCGTGATTGTGGATCACAGCTGACATCTGCCGCCATTCATGGTAGAATTTCATGCAGGTCGGAGCATTCATATCTGCACTTAGCCGGTAGATTACTTCTGCTCCTCCTTCCTCCTAAAGCAAAAGGGGGGGGGGGAGGAAAAAGGGGGTGATACTTTACCAAAGGGAAAGTTGATTGTCCAAATTCACTATTACTCCTCCCTGTGAACGAAAGGCCGAGCACATCACTGGAATCTGTGAGGAATAAATGGTGAACACCAACGCGTGATTGTGGATCACAGCTGATATCTACCACCATTCGAGGTACAAGTTAATGTGGGTCGGAGCAATCATATCTGCACTTAGCCGGTAGATTACTTCTGCTCCTTCTTCCTCCTAAAACAAAAGGGGGGAAGGAAAAGTGGGGTGTTACTTCACCAAGGGGAAAGTAGATTGTCCAAATTAACTATTAAACCTTCCTGTAAAAGAAACGTCGAGCACATCACATGAATCTATGAGGGATAAATGGTGAACACCAGGGCATGATTGTGGATCACATATGACATCTGCCGCCATTCGAGGTAGATGTTTATGCGGGCTGGAGCAATCATATCTGCATTTAGCAGGTAAATTACTTCTGATCTTCTTTCCTCCTAAAGCAAAATGGGAGGAAGGAAAAGGGGGGGGTGCTATTTTACCAAGGGAAAGTTGATTGTCCAAATCAATTATTGCACCTCCCTATGAAAGAAACACTGAGCACATCACATGAATATGTGAAGGATAATGGTGAACACCAGGGCATGATTGTGAATCACAACTGACATCTTCCGCCATTCGAGATAGAAGTTAATGCGGGTCAGAGCAATGATATCTACACTTAGCCAGTAGATTACTTCTGCTCCTCTTTCCTCCTGAAGCAAAGGGGGGGGGGAGGGAGGGTGCTACTTCATCAAAGGGAAAGTTGATTCTCCAAATTAACTATTACACCTACTGTGAAAGAAATGTCGAGCATTTCACAGGAATTTGTGAGGGATAAATGGTGAACACGAGGGCATGATTGTGGATCATAGCTGACATATGCTGCTATTCAAGGTAGAAGTAAATGCGGGTCGGAGCTATCAAATCTGAACTTAGCCGGTAGATTACTTCTACCCCTCCTTCCTCCTAAAGCAAAAGGGGGGGAGGAAAAGGGGGTGCTACTTCACCAAGGGTAAAGTCGATTGTCTAAATTAACTATTACACCTCTCTATGAAAGAAACACTGAGCAAATCATAGGAATATGTGAGGGATAAATGGTAAACACCAGGGCGTGATTGTTGATCACAGTTGACATCTGCCGCCATTCAAGGTAGAAATTAATGCGGGTCAGAGCAATCATGTTTATACTTAGCCGGTAGATTACTTCTGCTCCTCCTTCCTTCTGAAGCAAAATGGGTGGGGTGAGGAAAAAGGGGGGGTGCTACTTCACCAAGGGGAAAGTTGATTATCCAAATTAACTATTATACCTCCCTGTAAAAGAATCACTGAGCACATCACAAGAATATATGAGGGATAAATGGTAAATACTAGGGCATGATTGTGGATCACAGCTTACATCTAACACAATTCAAGGTAGGAGTTCAGGCAGATCGAAACAATTATATCTACACTTAGCCGGTAGATTACTTCTGCTCGTACTTTCTCCTGAAGCAAAATGGGGGGAAGGAAAAGGGGGGGGTGCTACTTTACCAAGGGGAAAGTTGATTGTCCAAATTAACTATTAAACCTCTCTGTGAAATAAATGCTGAGCACATCACATTAATTTGTGAGGGATAAATAGTGAACAACATGGCGTGATTGTGGATCACAGTTGAAATCTGCCGCAATTCGAGGTAGAAGTTCATGCGGGTTGGAGCAATAATATGTGAACTTAGCCTATAGATTACTTCTTCTCATCTTTCCTCTTGAAACAAAAGGGGCATAAGGAAAAGGGGGGTGCTACTTCACCGAAGGGAAAGTTGATTGTTCAAATTATCCATAAAACCTTCTTGTAAAAGAAACACCGAGCACGTCACATGAATCTGTGAGGGATAAATAGTGAACACTAGGGTGTGATTGTGGATCACAACTGACATCTACCGCCATTCGAGGTAGAAGTTAATGCGGGGCAAAGCAATCATATCTGCACTTAGCCGATAGATTACTTCTGCTCCTCCTTCCTTTTGAAGCAAAAGAGGGAAAGGAAAAGGGGGGTGTTACTTCACCAAGGGAAAAGTTGATTGTCCAAATTAACTATTATAGATCCTTGTGAAAGAAATATAGAGCACATCACATGAATCTGTGAGGGATAAATGGTGAACACTAGGGCATGATTGTGGATCACAGCTGACATCTGCTGCTATTCGAGGTAGAAGTTAATGCGGGTAAGAGCAATCATATTTGCACTTAGCCGATAGATTATTTTTGCTCCTCTTTCCTTCTAAAGCAATAGGGGGGAAGGAAAAGTGGGGTGCTACTTCACCAAGGGGAAATTTGATTGTCCAAATTAACTATTACACCTCCCTATGAACGAAAGGCCGAGCACATCACATGAATCTATGAGGGATAAATGGAAATCACCAGGGTGTGATTGCGGATCACAAATGACATCTGCCGCCATTCCAGGTAGAAGTTAATGCGGGTCGGAGTAATTATTTCTGCACTTAGCCGGTAGATTATTTCTACTCCTCTTTCCTCCTGAAGAAAAAGGGGGGGGGGAAGGAAAGGGGGGTGCTACTTCACCAAGGGTAAAGTTGATTTTCCAAATTAACTATTACACCTCCATGTGAAAGAAATGCTGAACACATCACAGGAATCTGTGAGGGATAAATGGTGAATACTAGGGCATGATTGTAGATCACAGCTGACATCTGCTTCCATTCGAGGTAGAAGTTAATGTGGGTTGGAGCAATCATATCTGCACTTAGCCGGTAGACTACTTCTGCTCCTTTTTCTTTCTGAAGCAAATGGGGGGGAAGGATAAAGGGGGTGCTACTTCACCAAGGGGAAAGTTGATTGTCCAAATTAACTATTACATCTCCCTTTGAAAGAAACGCTGAGCACATCATAGGAATTTGTGAGGGATAAATGGTGAACATTAGGGCGTGATTGTGGATCACAGTTGAAATATACCGCCATTCGAGGTAGAAGTTAATGTGGGTAAGAGCAATCATATCTGCACTTTGCCAATAGATTATTTCTGCTCCTCTTTGACTCCTGAAGAAAAAGAGGGGGAAGGAAAAGGGGGGTGCTACTTCACCAATGGGAAAGTTGATTGTTTAAATTAACTATTACACCTCCCTGTGCACAAAAGGCCGAGCACATCACAGGAATCTGTGATGGATAAATGGCAAATACCAGGGCATGATTGCGGATCACAACTGACATCTGCCGCCATTCGAGGTAGAAGTTCATGCGGGTCGGAGAAATCATATCTACACTTAGCCGGTAGATTATTTCTGCTCATCCTTCCTCCTAAAGAAAAATGGGGGAAAGGAAAATGGGGGTGTTATTTTACCAAGGGGAAAGTTGATTGTCCAAATTAACTATTGCACATCACTGTGAAAGAAACGATGAGCACATCACAGGAATATGTGAGGGATATATGGTGAACATCACGGCATGATTGTGAATCACAGCTGACATCTTCCACCATTTGAGGTAGAAGTTAATGCAGGTCAGAGCAATCATATCTGCACTTAGCCGGTAGATTACTTTTTCTCCTCTTTCTTTCTGAAGCAAAAGGGGGGGGGGAGAAAAAGGGGGGGGGGGTGGTACTTCACCAAGGGTAAAGTTGATTGTCCAAATTAACTATTACACATACCTGTGAAAGAAATGCCGAACACATCACATGAATATGTGAGGGTTAAATGGTGAACACCAAGGCATGATTGTGGATCACAGCTGACATATGCTGCTATTCAAAGTAGAAGTAAATGCGGGTCGGAGCTATCATATCTGAACTTAGCCGATAGATTACTTCTACTCCTCCTTCCTCCTGAAACAAAAGGGGGGGAGGAAAAGGGGGGGTTCTACTTCACCAAGGGTAAAGTTGATTCTCCAAATTATATATTACACCTCTCTATGAAATAAACACTGAGCAAATCATAGGAATCTGTGAGGGATAAATGGTAAACACCAGGGCGTGATTGTAGATCACAGCTGACATCTGTCGCCATTCAAGGTAGAAGTTAATGCGGGTCAGAACAATCATGTCTATACTTAGCCGGTTGATTACTTATGCTCCTCCCCCTTCTGAAGCAAAATGGGTGGGGGAGGAAAAAGGGGGGGTGCTACTTCACCAAGGGGAAAGTTGATTATTCAAATTAACTATTATACCTCCCTGTAAAAGAATCACTGAGCACATCACATGAATCTATGAGGGATAAATGGTAAACACTAGGGCATGATTGTGGATCAAAGCTGACATCTAACACAATTTAAGGTAGGAGTTCATGAAGATCGAAACAATTATATCTGCACTTAGCTGGTAGATTACTTATGCTCCTCCTTTCTCCCGAAGCAAAAAGGGGGAGGAAAAGGGGGGGGGGTGCTACTTTACCAAGGGGAAAGTTGATTGTCCAAATTAACTATTATACCTCTCTGTGAAAGAAACGCCGAGCACATAACATTAATTTGTGAGGGATAAATGGTGCACAACAGGGACGTGATTGTGGATCACAGTTGAAATCTGACGCAATTCGAGGTAGAAGTTCATGCGGGTTGGAGCAATATTATCTGAACTTAGCCTATAGATTACTTATGATCATCTTTCCTCCTGAAACAAAAGGGGGGGAAGGAAAAGGGGGGTGCTACTTCACCAAAGGGAAAGTTGATTATTCAAATTATCTATGAAACCTTCTTGTGAAAGAAACACCGAGCACGTCACATGAATCTGTGAGGGATAAATGGTGAACACTAGGGTGTGATTGTGGATCACATCTGACATCTGCCGCCATTCGAGGTAGAAGTTAATGTGGGTCGAAGCAATCATATCTGCACTTAGCCGGTAGATTACTTATGCTCCTCCTTCCTTTTGAAGCAAAAGGGGGGAAGGAAAAGGGAGGTGTTACTTTACCAAGGGAAAAGTTGATTGTCCAAATTAACTATTATAGCTCCTTGTGAAAGAAATACGGAGCACATCACACGAATCTGTGAGGGATAAATGGTGAACACTAGGGCATGATTGTGGATCACATCTGACATCTGCCGCTATTCGAGGTAGAAGTTAATGCGGGTAAGAGAAATCATATTTGCACTTAGTCGGTAGATTATTTCTGCTCCTCTTTCCTTCTAAAGCAAAAGGGCGGAAGGAAAAGTGGGGTGCTACTTCACCAAGGGGAAAATTGATTGTCCAAATTAACTATTACACCTCCCTATGAACGAAAGGCCAAGCACATCACATGAATCTATGAGGGATAAATGGCAAACACCAGGGTGTGATTGCGGATCACAGCTGACATCTGCCGCCATTCGAGGTAGAAGTTAACGCGGGTCGGAGTAATCATATCTGCACTTAGCCGGTAGATTATTTCTACTCCTCTTTCCTCCTGAAGCAAAGGGGGGGGGGAGTAAAGGGGGTTGCTACTTCACCAAGGGTAAAGTTGATTGTCCAAATTAACTATTACACCACCATGTATAAGAAATGTCAAACACATCACAGGAATATGTGAGGGATAGATGGTGAACACTAGGGCATGATTGTAGATCACAGCTGACATCTTCTGCCATTCGAGGTAGAAGTTAATGCGGGTTGGAGTAATCATATCTGCACTTAGCCGGTAGACTACTTCTGCTCCTCTTTCTTTCTGAAGCAAACAGAGTGGGGGAAGGAAAAAGGGGGTGCTACTTCACCAAGGGGAAAGTTGATTGTCCAAATTAAGTATTACACCTCCCTGTGAAAGAAACACCGAGCACATCACAGGAATTTGTGAGGGATAAATGGTGAACATTAGGGCATGATTGTGGATCACAGCTGAAATCTGCTGCCATTCGAGGTAGAAGTTAATGCTGGTAAGAGCAATCATATCTGCACTTAGCCAGTAGATTATTTCTGCTCCTCTTTTACTCCTGAAGAAAAAGGGGGGGAGGAGGAAAAGGGGGGTGCTACTTCACCAACGTGAAAGTTGATTGTTTAAATTAACTATTACACCTCCATGTGAACGAAAGGCCGAGCACATCACAAGAATCTGTGAGGGATAAATGGCAAAGACCAGGGCGTGATTTCGGATCACAACTGACATCTGCCGCCATTCGAGGTAGAAGTTCATGCGGGTCAGAGCAATCATATCTGCACTTAGCCGGTAGATTATTTCTGCTCAACCTTCCTCCTAAAGCAAAATGGGGGGAAGGAAAATGGGGGTGTTATTTTACCAAGGGGAAAGTTGATTGTCCAAATTAACTATTGCACATCACTGTGAAAGAAACGCTGAGCACATCACATGAATCTGTGTGGGATAAATGGTGAAAATCAGGGTATGATTGTGAATCACAGCTGAAATTTTCTGCCATTCGAGGTAGAAGTTAATGCGGGTCATAGCAATCATATCTGCACTTAGCCGGTAGACTACTTCTGCTCCTCTTTTCTTCTGAAGCAAACAGGGGGGGGGAGGAAAAACGGGGGTGCTACTTCACCAAGGGGAAGTTGATTGTCCAAATTAACTATTACACCTCACTGTAAAAGAAATGTCGTGTACATCACATGAATCTATGAGGGATAGGTATTCAAGGTTCTATCAGATCCCTATTCACCCCGACGATCAGGAAAAGACCACCTTTACTTGCATCTGCGAAACTTTTGCTTTCAGGAGAATGCCCTTTGGGCTTTGCAATGCACCTGCTTCCAGCGATGTACGAATGCCATCTTCGCCGATTTTCTTGAGGACAAAATGAAAGTCTTTATGGATGACTTCAGTGTGTATGGTAGCTCCTTCAATGACTGCTTGAATAACCTATCTCTAGTAATGAAAAGATGTGAAGAGCAAAGTCTTACTCTCAATTGGGAAAAATGCCACTTCATGGTGCAAGAAGGAATATTCCTAGGATACAAGGTGTCCAGCAAAGATATCGAAGTCGATCGATCCAAGGTGGAGGAGATAGCCAAGCTTCCTCCTCCCACTTATGTTATGAGAATTTGAAGTTTCTTAGGTAATGCATGTTACTATTGGCGGTTCATCAAAGATTTTTTGAAGATCGCCAAGCCCATTTCCAATATGTTGATGAAAGATGTGAAATTTGATTTCACGGATGAGTGCATGAAGGCATTCTCCACTCTGAAGGATGCTTTGGTCTCTGCACCCATTCTCCAGTCCCCCGAATGGAATCTTCCCTTTGAGCTCATGTGCGACGCCAGCGATTTTGCTATAGGTGCAGTTCTTGGCCAGAAGAAAGACAAAAAGCACCACATGATCTTTTACGCAAGTAAGACCCTGGATGAGGCACAACTAAATTACACTACTACTAAGAAGGAGATGTTGGCCATTATGTACGCTTTCAATAAGTTTCGATCCTACCTCGTGGGCTCTAAGGTGATAGTTCACACCGACCATGGGGCCATCAAATACTTAATGCAGAAGAAAGACGTGAAGCCTAGGTTGTTGCATTGGGCGTTACTGTTGCAAGAGTTCGATCATGAAATAATAGATAAGAAGGGTTCAGAGAACATGGTCACCGACCACCTCTCAAGGATCTGGGTGGAGGATGACCACCCATTTCCAATCAATGAAAGCTATGTCGATGAATCTATCTAGGTTGTCCAGTCGGCCAACCCTGAAGGGCCATGGTATGCAGACTTCTACAATTACCTGGCCTGCAAAAAACTACCCCCGAAAATGTCCTACAATCAGAAGAAGAAATTCTTCTCTAATTTGAAGAACAATTATTGGGATGACCCTATGCTGTTTAGGCGTTGTGTCGATGGGTTATACAGAAGGTGCATACTTGAGGAAGAAGCCCCCAAGATTCTATTTGAGTGTCACTCCTCTCCTTATGGAGGACACCTCAGAGGTAAAAGGACCGCCACAAAAGTACTCCAGTCAGGCTTTTATTGGCTGACTCTCTTCAAGGATGCTCATGCTTATGTCAAGTCTTGCAATGAATGTTAGAGACCTGGGAACATCTCCTGTCAAAATGAGATGCCACTATCTGAATGGATTGAGGTAGAGATCTTCTACATATGGGGGATAGATTATATGGGGCCCTTCCCTCCTCCTATGGTTTTAAATACATTCTTGTTGCAGTTAATTACATATCCAAATGGGTAGAGGCTATACCCACCACTACATGTGATGCCAAAGCTGTGATAAATCTCTTTACCAAAATAATCTTTCCAAGGTTTGGAGTGCCAAGAACCGTCATCAGTGATGGTGGATCTCACTTTACAGAAAGGCAGTTTGAATTGTTGTTGCACATATATGGCATTTGTCATAAAGTCACCACACCGTACCACCCGCAGATGTCCAGGCAAGTTGAAGTTTCTAACAGGAAGATCAAGCAGATCCTAGAAAAGACAGTTGGCAAGTCTCGTAAGGTCTGGTCAGTTAAATTAGATGATGCTCTCTGGGCATACAGAACCGCTTACAAGACGTTGTTGGGAACCACACCGTACCTCTTGATATATGGGAAAGCTTGCCACCTGCCCTTTGAGTTGGAGCATAAAGCGTTCTAGGCAATCAAATGCCTCAACATGGACCCGACGCTGGCTGGGAAGAAAAGATTTCTTCAGCTTCAAGAACTTGAGGAGTTGAGGCTTCAGGCTTATGAAAATGTGAGGATCTACAAGCTGTGAACCAAAGTCTGGCATGATTCCCATCTATGAGAAAAAGATGTCAATGAAGGTGATAAGGTTTTAGTGTTTAAATCTTTTATCCATCTTTTTCCAAGAAAACTACAAACTAGGTGGTCTGGACCATTCACAGTAGCAAAGACATACCCGTCCGAGATGATGGAGCTTTATGATAAAGAAGATCTAACAAAAGTTTTTCCAGTCAATGGACACAGAGTCAAGAGATTCTATGAAGATGAAGCTTTTGTTAGAAGATCTGAGATACAATTGCAAGATGCTGAAGTTGCACCCACTGGAGAAGTATAGAAAGCTGAGAAGATGTCGAGCTGACGAAGAAAACCACAGTGCTCCTCAGGAGGCAACCCGAGTTTTACTTTCTTAGAATAGGATCTTATTTCCTTTTCTTGTAGAAAAACATTACAAACAATATCATTGTAATAAGGCCCAAGTCTGTGCATGCACCACGTGGATAAACTCTGTCATTTTATGGGCGACCGACTTAGTTTTTATCGCCTTGGTGAGTAATACTATCTGAGGCTGAAAGTTTACTCTTAGGCCAATGATGTTTTACTCATCAAGTGCTCTCTGATCTTAGTTTTTCTATCCTTGCTTTAGCTTTAAGCTTTAAGCCCCTTTGTTGGTTTATCGGGCACATCTTCTACTCTTCTTTGCTTGCTTTGCACGACAGGATTCGTAATAACCTGTATTGCCCAAACCTACCTTGAACCATATCGGGCAGCACCATTGCCCAAACCTACCTTGAACCATATCGGGCAGCACCCTTGTTTTAGTTCTGAAGCGCGCCTAGCTTATCACAAGATAAGCTATGTCGGGATGACCTATCACCCAGGCCATATCGTCCAACGCGCCCATGCATGATGAAGATCAAGACCCCTATTGGGAGAGCGTGTCGTGCGACACATCGCACACGATGTGACGTGTATTTAATCAGACAGAAAGAGCAATGGGGAACGCATACCGGCCGACATGTTGTTGCCGCGTGACACGTGTGTCATGCAGTACAAGCGTGCTTATACCTCCCTATGAAAGAAATGCCGGGCACATCACAGGAATCTGTGAGGGATAAATGGTGAACACTAGGGCGTGATTGTGAATCACAGCTGACATCTGACGCAATTCAAATTAGAAGTTCATGCGGATCGAAACAATCATATCTGCACTTAACCGTTAGATTTCTTCTGCTCCTCCTTTATCCTAAAACAAAATGGGGGGAAGGAAAAGGAGGGTGCTACTTTACCAAGGAGAAAGTTGATTGTCCAAATTAACTATTACACCTCTCTGTGAAAGAAACGCCGAGCACATCACATGAATCTGTGAGGGATAAATGGTGAATAATAGGGCATGATTGTGGATCACAACTGACATCTGCCGCAATTCGAGGTATAAGTTATTACGGGTCGGAGAAATAATATCTGCACTTAGCCGGTAGATTATTTCTGCTCCTCTTTCCTTCTGAAACAAAAGGGGGGGAAGGTAAAGGGGGGTGCTACTTCACCAAGGGGAAAGTTGATTGTTCAAATTAACTATTACACCTCCCTATGAAAGAAACACCGAGCACGTCACAGGAATCTGTGAGGGATAAATGGTGAACTACAGGGCGTGATTGTGGATCACAGCTGACATCTGCCGCCATTTGAGGAAGAAGTTAATGCGGGTCGAAGCAATCATATCTGCACTTAGCCGGTAGATTACTTCTGCTCCTCCTTCCTCTTGAAGCAAAAGGGGAAGCAAAAGGGGGGGTGCTACTTCAACAAGGGGAAAGTTGATTGTCCAAATTAACTATTACACCTCTCTATGAAAGAAATGCGGAGCACATTACAGGAATTTGTGAGGGATAAATGGTTAAAACTAGGGTGTGATTGTGGATCACAGCTGACATCTGCCGCCATTCGAGGTATAAGTTAATGCGGGTAAGAGCAATCATATCTACACTTCGCCGGTAGATTATTTCTGCTCCTCTTTCCTCCCAAAGCAAAAGGGGGGGGGAGGAAAAGTGGGGTGCTACTTCACCAAGGGGAAAGTTGATTATCCAAATTAACTATTACACCTCCATGTGAAAGAAACACCGAGCACATCACATGAATCTGTGAGGGATAAATGGTGAACACTAGGGCATGATTGTGAATCACAACTGACATCTTCCACCATTCGAGGTAAAAGTTAATGCGGGTCAGAGCAATCATATCTGCAGTTAGCAGGTAGATTACTTCTGCTTCTCTTTCCTTCTGAAATAAAGGGGGGGGGAAGGAAAAGGGGGGGTCCTACTTCACCAAGGGGAAAGTTGATTGTCCAAATTAACTATTACACTTCACTGTGAAAGAAATGCCGAGCACATCACAGGAATCTGTGTGGGATAAATGGTGAACACCAGGGCATGATTGTGGATCACAGCTGACATCTGCTGCCATTCAAGGTAGAAGTAAATGCAGGTCGGAGCGATCATATTTGCACTTAGCCGGTAGATTACTTCTACTCCTCCTTCCTCCTGAAGCAAAAGGAAGGGAGGAAAAGGGGGGGGGGTACTACTTTACCAAGGGTAAAGTTGATTGTCCAAATTAACTATTACACCTCCCTGTTAAAGAAACGCCGAGCAAATCATAAGAATCTGTGAGGGATAAATGGTGAACACCAGGGCGTGATTGTGGATCACAACTGACATTTGCCGCCATTCAAGGTAGAAGTTAATGCGGGTCAGCGCAATCATATCTATATTTAGCCGGTAGATTACTTTGCTCCTTCCTTTTGAAGCAAAATGGGGGGGGGGTGCTACTTCACTAAGGGGAAAGTTGAGTATCCAAATTAACTATTTTACCTCCCTGTGAAAGAAATGCCAAGCACATCACATGAATCTATGAGGGATACATGGTGAACACTAGGGCGTGATGGTGTATCACAACTGACATCTGATGCAATAAAGGTAGAATTTAATGCAGATCGAAACAATCATATCTCTACTTAGTCGGTAGATTTCTTCTGCTCCTCCTTACTCCTGAAGCAAAATGGGGGGGGTGCTACTTTACCAAGGGGAAAGTTAATTGTCAAAATTAACTATTACACCTCTCTGTGAAACAAAAGTCGAGCACATCACATGAATCTGTGAGGGATAAATGGTGAATAACAGGGCGTGATTGTGGATCACAACTGACATCTGCCGCAATTCGAGGTAGAAGTTCATGCGGGTCAGAGCAATTATATCTGCAGTTAGCCGGTAGATTACTTCTGTTCCTCTTTCCTCTTGAAACAAAATGGGGCAAGGAAAAGGTGGGGTGCTACTTCACCAAGGGAAAAGTTGATTGTTCGAATTAACTATTACACCTCCCTGTGAAAGAAACATCGAGCACGTCACAGGAATTTGTGATAGATAAATGGTGAACACTAGGGCGTGATTGTGGATCACAACTGACATGTGCCGCCATTCGAGGTAGAAGTTAATGCGGGTCGAAGCAATCATATCTGCACTTAGCCAGTATATTACTTCTGCTCCTCCTTCCTCTTGAAGCAAAAGGCGGGAAGGAAAAGGGGGGGTGCTACTTCACCAAGGGGAAAGTTGATTGTCCAAATTAACTATTACACCTCCATGTGAAAGAAATGCGGAGCACATCACAAGAATCTGTGAGGGATAAATGGTGAACACTAGGGCGTGATTGTGGATCGCAGCTGACATCTGCCGCCATTCGAGGTAGAAGTTAATGCGGGTAAGAGAAATCATATCTGCTATTAGTCAGTAGATTATTTCTGCTCCTCTTTCCTCTTAAAGCAAAAGGGGGGAAGGAAAAGGGGGTGCTACTTCACCAAGGGAAAAGTTGATTGTCCAACTTAACTATTACACCTCCCTTTGAATGAAAGGTCGAGCACTTCACAGGAATCTGTGAGGGATAAATGGCAAACACCAGGGTGTGATTGCAGATCATAGCTGACATCTGCCGCCATTCGAGGTAGAAGTTAATGCGGGTCGGAGCAATCATATCTGCATTTAGCCAGTAGATAACTTTTGCTTTGATTTCCTCCTGAAACAAAAGGGGGGAAGGAAAAGTGGGTGCTACTTCACTAAAGGAAATTTGATTGTCCAAATTAACTATTACACCTCCCTATGAAAGAAACACCCAACACATCACAGGAATCTGTGAGGGATAAATGGGGAACACCAGGGCATGATTGTGAATCACAACTGACATCTTCCGCCATTTGAGGTAGAAGTTAATGCAGGTCGGAGCAATCATATCTGCACTTAGCCGGTAGATTACTTTTGCTCCTCTTTCTTTCTGAAGCAAGGGGGGGGGGAAGGAAAAGGGGGGTGGTACTTCACCAAGGGTAAAGTTGATTGTCCAAATTAACTTTTACACCTACCTGTGAAAGAAATGCCGAACACATCACATGAATCTATGAGGGTTAAATGGTGAACTCCAGGGCATGATTGTGGATCATAGCTGACATCTGCTGCCATTCGAGGTAGAAGTTAATATGGGTCAGAGCAATCATATCTGCACTTAGCCGGTAGATTACTTGTACTCCTACTTATTCTTGAAGCAAAAGGGGGGGGAAGGAAAAAGGGGGGGTGCTACTTCACCAAAGGTAAAGTTGATTGTCCAAATTAACTATTACACCTCCCTATGAAAGAAACGCCGAGCACATCACAGGAATCTGTGAGGGATAAATGGTGAACATTAGGGCGCGATTGTGGATCATAGCTGACATCTTCCGCCATTTGAGTTGAAGTTAATGCGGGTAAGAGTAATCATATCTACACTTAGCCGGTAGATTATTTCTGCTCCTCTTTCCTCTTGAAGAAAAAGGGGGAAGGAAAAGGGGGGTGCTACTTCACCAAGGCGAAAGTTGATTGTCTAAATTAACTATTACACCTCCCTATGAAAGAAACACCGAGAACATCACAGGAATCTGTGAGGGATAAATGGGGAACACCAGGGCATGATTGTGAATCACAACTGACATCTTCCGCCATTTGAGGTAGAAGTTAATGCAGGTCGGAGCAATCATATCTGCATTTAGCCGGTAGATTACATTTGCTCATCCTTCTTTCTGAAGCAAAAGGGGGGGGGAGGAAAGGGGGGGTGGTACTTCGCCAAGGGTAAAGTTGATTGTCCAAATTAACTTTTACACCTACCTGTGAAAGAAATGCCGAACACATCACATGAATCTGTGAGGGTTAAATGGTGAACTCCAGGGCATGATTGTGGATCACAGCTGACATCTGCTGCCATTCGAGGTAGAAGTTAATACGGGTCAGAGCAATCATATCTGCACTTACCCGGTAGATTACTTGTACTCCTACTTATTCTTGAAGCAAAAGGGGGGGGAAGGAAAAAGGGGGGGGGTGCTACTTCACCAAAGGTAAAGTTGATTGTCCAAATTAACTATTACACCTCCCTATGAAAGAAACGCCGAGCACATCACAGGAATCTGTGAGGGATAAATGGTGAACATTAGGGCGCGATTGTGGATCATAGCTGACATCTTCCGCCATTTGAGTTGAAGTTAATGCGGGTAAGAGTAATCATATCTACACTTAGCCGGTAGATTATTTCTGCTCCTCTTTCCTCTTGAAGAAAAAGGGGGGAAGGAAAAGGGGGGTGCTACTTCACCAAGGGGAAAGTTGATTGTCTAAATTAACTATTACACCTCCCTATGAAAGAAACACCGAGAACATCACAGGAATCTGTGAGGGATAAATGGGGAACACCAGGGCATGATTGTGAATCACAACTGACATCTTCCGCCATTTGAGGTAGAAGTTAATGCAGGTCAGAGCAATCATAACTGCACTTAGCCGGTAGATTACTTTTGCTCCTCCTTCTTTCTGAAGCAAAAGGGGGGGGGGAGGAAAGGGGGGGGGGTGGTACTTCGCCAAGGGTAAAGTTGATTGTCCAAATTAACTTTTACACCTACCTGTGAAAGAAATGCCGAACACATCACATGAATCTGTGAGGGTTAAATGGTGAACTCCAGGGCATGATTGTGGATCACAGCTGACATCTGCTGCCATTCGAGTTAGAAGTTAATACGGGTCAGAGCAATCGTATCTGCACTTAGCCGGTAGATTACTTGTACTCCTACTTATTCTTGAAGCAAAAGGGGGGGGGAAGGAAAAAGGGGGGGTGCTACTTCACCAAAGGTAAAGTTGATTGTCCAAATTAACTATTACACCTCCCTATGAAAGAAACGCCGAGCACATCACAGGAATCTGTGAGGGATAAATGGTGAACATTAGGGCGCGATTGTGGATCATAGCTGACATCTTCTGCCATTTGAGTTGAAGTTAATGCGGGTAAGAGTAATCATATCTACACTTAGCCGGTAGATTATTTCTGCTCCTCTTTCCTCTTGAAGAAAAAGGGGGGAAGGAAAAGGGGGGTGCTACTTCACCAAGGGGAAAGTTGATTGTCTAAATTAACTATTACACCTCCCTATGAAAGAAACACCGAGAACATCACAGGAATCTGTGAGGGATAAATGGGGAACACTAGGGCATGAATGTGAATCACAACTGACATCTTCCGCCATTTGAGGTAGAAGTTAATGCAGGTCGGAGCAATCATATCTGCACTTAGCCGGTAGATTACTTTTGCTCCTCCTTCTTTCTGAAGCAAAAGGGGGGGGGGAGGAAAGGGGGGGTGGTACTTCGCCAAGGGTAAAGTTGATGGTCCAAATTAACTTTTACACCTACCTGTGAAAGAAATGCCGAACACATCACATGAATCTGTGAGGGTTAAATGGTGAACTCCAGGGCATGATTGTGGATCACAACTGACATCTGCTGCCATTCGAGGTAGAAGTTAATACGGGTCAGAGCAATCATATCTGCACTTAGCCGGTAGATTACTTGTACTCCTACTTATTCTTGAAGCAAAAGGGGGGGGGGGAAGGAAAAAGGGGGGGTGCTACTTCACCAAAGGTAAAGTTAATTGTCCAAATTAACTATTACACCTCCCTATGAAAGAAACGCCGAGCACATCACAGGAATCTGTGAGGGATAAATGGTGAACATTAGGGCGCGATTGTGGATCATAGCTGACATCTTCCGCCATTTGAGTTGAAGTTAATGCGGGTAAGAGTAATCATATCTACAGTTAGGCGGTAGATTATTTCTGCTCCACTTTCCTCTTGAAGAAAAAGGGGGGAAGGAAAAGGGGGGTGCTACTTCACCAAGGGGAAAGTTGATTGTCTAAATTAACTATTACACCTCCCTATGAAAGAAACACCGAGAAATCACAGGAATCTGTGGGGGATAAATGGGGAACACCAGGGCATGATTGTGAATCACAACTGACATCTTCCGCCATTTGAGGTAGAAGTTAATGTAGGTCGGAGCAATCATATCTGCACTTAGCCGGTAGATTACTTTTGCTCCTCCTTCTTTCTGAAGCAAAAGGGGGGGGAGGAAGGGGGGGTGGTACTTCGCCAAGGGTAAAGTTGATTGTCCAAATTAACTTTTACACCTACCTGTGAAAGAAATGCCGAGCACATCACATGAATCTGTGAGGGTTAAATGGTGAACTCCAGGGCATGATTGTGGATCACAGCTGACATCTGCTGCCATTCGAGGTAGAAGTTAATACGGGTCAGAGCAATCATATCTGCACTTAGCCGGTAGATTATTGTACTCCTACTTCCTCCTGAAGCAAAAGGGGGGGGGGAAGGAAAAGGGGGGGTGCTACTTCACCAAAGGTAAAGTTGATTGTCCAAATTAACTATTACACCTCCCTATGAAAGAAACGCCGAGCACATCACAGGAATCTGTGAGGGATAAATGGCGAAATTAGGGCGAGATTGTGGATCATAGCTGACATCCTCCGCCATTTGAGTTGAAGTTAATGCGGGTAAGAGTAATCATATCTGCACTTAGTCGGCAGATTATTCCTGCTCCTCTTTCCTCTTGAAGATAAAAGGGGGAAGGAAAAGGGGGGTTCTACTTCACCAAGGGGAAAGTTTATTGTCTAAATTAACTATTACACCTCACTGTGAACAAAAGGCCGAGCACATCACATGAATCTGTGAGGATAAATGGCGAACACCAGGGCGTGATTGTGGATCACAGCTGACATCGGCCGCCATTTGAGGTAGAAGTTTATGCGGGTCAGAGCAATCATATCAGCACTTAGCCGGTAGATTAATTCTGCTCCTCCTTCCTCCTGAAGCAAAAGGGGGGGAAGGAAAAGGGGGGGTGCTATTTTACCAAGGGGAAAGTTGATTGTACAAATTAACTATGGCACCTCCCTGTGAAAAAAACATTGAGCACATCACAGGAATCTGTGAGGGATAAATGGTGAACATCAGGGCATGATTGTGAATCACAGCTGACATTTTCCGCCATTCGAGGTAGAAGTTAATGTGGGTCGGAGCAATCATATATGCACTTAGCCGGTAGATTACTTCTGCTCCTCTTTCCTCCTGAAACAAGGGGGGGGGAGGAAAAGGGGGTGCTACTTCACCAAGAGAAAGTTGATTGTCTAAATTAACTATTATAACTCACTGTAAAAGAAACGCCGAGCACATCACAGGAATCTGTGAGGAATAAATGGTGAACACTAGGGCATGATTGTGGATAACAATTGATATCTGCCGCCATTCGAGGTAGAAGTTAATGTGGGTCAAAACAATCATATCTGCACTTAGCCGGTAGATTACTTATACTCCTCCTGCTCCTGAAGCAAAATGAGGGGGGGAGGAAAAAGGGGGTGCTACTTAAATAATGGGAAAGTGGATTGTCCAAATTAACTATTACAGCTCCGTGTGAAATAAACGCCGAGCACATCACATGAATATGTGAGGGATAAATGGTGAACACCAGGGCATGATTGTGGATCAAAGCTTACATCTACCGCCATTCGAGGTAGAAGTTAATGCGGGTCAGAGCAATCATATCTGCACTTAGCCGGTAGATTACTTATGCTCCTCCTTCCTCCTAAAGAAAAAGGGGGGGGGGGTGAAGGAAAAGGGAAGTGCTACTTCACCAAAGGAAAAGTTGATTTTCCAAATGAAGTATTATATCTCCCTGTGAAAGAAACGTCGAGCACATCACAGAATCTGTGAGAGATAAATGGTGAACACCAAGGCGTGATTGTGGATCATAGCTGACATCTGCCGCCATTCATGGTAGAATTTCATGCAGGTCGGAGCATTCGTATCTGCACTTAGCCGGTAGATTACTTCTGCTCCTCCTTCCTCTTGAAGCAAAAGGGGGGGGGAAGGAAAAAGGGGGTGATACTTTACCAAAGGGAAAGTTGATTGTCCAAATTAACTATTACTCCTCCCTGTGAACGAAAGGCCGAGCACATCACTGGAATCTGTGAGGAATAAATGGTGAACACCAGCGCGTGATTGTGGATCACAGATGATATCTACCACCATTCGAGGTACAAGTTAATGTGGGTCGGAGCAATCATATCTGCACTTAGCCGGTAGATTACTTCTGCTCCTTCTTCCTCCTAAAACAAAAGGGGGGAAGTAAAAGTGGGGTGCTACTTCACCAAGGGGAAAGTAGATTGTCCAAATTAACTATTACACCTTCCTGTAAAAGAAACGTTGAGCACATCACAGGAATCTGTGAGGGATAAATGGTGAACACCAGGGCATGATTGTGGATCACATCTGACATCTGCCTCCATTCGAGGTAGAGGTTTATGCGGGCTGGAGCAATCATATCTGCATTTAGCGGGTAAATTACTTCTGATCTTCTTTCCTCCTAAAGCAAAATGGGAGGAAGGAAAAGGGGGGGGGTGCTATTTTACCAAGGGAAAGTTGATTGTCCAAATCAATTATTGCACCTCCCTATGAAAGAAACGCTGAGCACATCACATGAATCTGTGAAGGATAATGTTGAACACTAGGGCATGATTGTGAATCACAACTGACATCTTCCGCCATTCGAGATAGAAGTTAATGCGGGTCAGAGCAATCATATCTACACTTAGCCGGTAGATTACTTCTGCTCCTCTTTCCTCCTGAAGCAAGGGGGGGGAGAGGGAGGGTGCTACTTCATCAAAGGGAAAGTTGATTCTCCAAATTAACTATTACATCTCACTGTGAAAGAAATGCCGAGCACATCACAGGAATCTGTGCGGGATAAATGGTGAACACTAGGGCATGGTTGTGGATCACAGCTGACATCTACTGCCAATCGAGGTAGAAGTAAATGCAGGGCAGAGCTATCATATCTGCACTTAGCCAGTAGATTACTTCTACTCCTCTTTTCTTTTTAAGCAAAGGGGGGGGGAAGGGGGGTGCTATTCACCAAGGGTAAAGTTGATTGTTCAAATTAACTATTACACCTCCCTGTGAAAGAAATGCCGAACAAATCATAAGAATCTGTGAGGGATAAATGGTGAACACCAGGGCATGATTGTGGATCACAGATGACATTTGCCGCCATTCAAGGTAGAAGTTAATGTGGGTCAGAGCAATCATATCTATATTTAGCCGGTAGATTACTTCTGCTACTCCTTCCTTCTGTAGCAAAATGGGGGGTGTTAATTCACCAAGTGGAAAGTTGATTATCCAAATTCACTATTATACCTCCCTGTGAAAGAAACACCGAGCACATCACAGGAATCTATGACGGATAAATGGTGAACACTAGGGCGTGATTTTGTATCACAACTGACATCAGACGCAATAAAGGTAGAAGTTAATGCGGATCGAAACAATCATATATGTACTTAGCTGGTAGATTTCTTCTGTTCCTCATTAATCCTGAAGCAAAAGGGGGGGGGGAAGGAAAAGGGGGGTGGTACTTTACTAAGGGAAAAGTTGATTGTCAAAATTAACTATTACGCCTCTCTGTGAAAGAAACGCCGAGCACATCACATGAATATGTGAGGGATAAATGGTGAACAACAGGGCGTGATTGTGGATTACAGCTGACATCTGCCGCAATTCGAGGTAGAAGTTGATGTGGGTTGGAGCAATTATATCTGCAGTTAGCCGATAGATTACTTATGCTCCTCTTTCCTCTTGAAACAAAAGGGGGGAAGGAAAAGGGGGGTGCTACTTCACCAAGGGGAAAGTTGATTGTTCAAATTAATTATTACACCTCCCTGTGAAAGAAACATTGAGCTCATCACAAGAATCTGTGAGGGTCAAATGGTGAACACTAGGGCGTGATTGTGGATCACAGGTGACATCTGCCACCATTCGAGGTAGAAGTTAATGCGGGTCGAAGCAATCATATCTGCACTTAGCCGGTAGATTACTTCTGCTCCTCCTTCCTCTTGAAGTAAAAGGGGGGAAGGAAAAGGGGGGTGCTACTTCACCAAGGGCAAAGTTGATTGTCCAAATTAACTATTACACCTCCCTGTGAAAGAAATGTGGAGCACATCACAGGAATCTGTGAGGGATAAATGGTGAACACTAGGGCGTGATTGTGGATCACAGCTGACATATGCCACCATTTGAGGTAGAAGTTAATGCAGGTAAGAGCAATCATATCTTCTATTAGTTGGTAGATTAGTTCTGCTCCTCTTTCCTCCTAAAGCAAAAGGGGGGAAGGACAAGGGGGTGCTACTTCACCAAAGGACAAGTTAATTGTGCAAATTAACTATTAAACCTCCTTGTGAACGAAAGGCCGAGCACATCATAGGAATCTGTGAGGGATAAATGGCAAACACCAAGGTGTGATTGCGGATCACAATTGACATCTGCCGCCATTCGAGTTAGAAGTTAATGCGGGTCGGAGCAATCATATCTACACTTAGCCGATAGATAACTTTTGCTTTTCTTTCCTCCTGAAACAAAAGGGGGGAAGGAAACGTGGGGTGCTACCTCACCAAGGGAAAGTTGATTGTCCAAATTAACAATTACACCTCCCTGTGAAAGAAATGCCGAGCACATCACAAGAATCTATGAGGGATAAATGGTGAACACCAGGGCATGATTGTGAATCACAGCTGGCATCTTCTGCCATTCGAGGTAGATGTTAATGCGGGTCAGAGCAATCATATCTACACTTAGTTGGTAGATTACTTTTGCTCCTCTTTCCTTCTGAAGCAAAAGGGGGGGGGAAGGAAAGGGGGGTGGTACTTCACCAAGGGTAAAGTTGATTGTCCAAATTAACTATTACACCTACCTGTGAAAGAAATGCCGAACACATCACATTAATCTGTGAGGGTTAAATGGTGAACACCATGGCATGATTGTGGATCACAGATGACATCTACTGCCATTCGAGGTAGAAGTTAATGTGGGTCAGAGCAATCATATTTGCACTTATCCGGTAGATTACTTGTACTCCTACTTCCTCCTGAAGCAAAAGGGGGGGGGAAGGAAAAAGGGGGGTTGCTACTTCACCAAAGGTAAAGTTGATTGTCCAAATTAACTATTACACCTCCCTATGAAAGAAACGCCGAGCACATCACCATAATCTGTGATGGATAAATGGTGAACATTAGGGCGTGATTGTGGATCATAGATGAGATCTACCACCATTTGAGTTGAAGTTAATGCGGGTAAGAGCAATCATATCTGCACTTAGGCGTAGATTATTTCTACTCCTCTTTCCTCTTGCAGAAAAAGGGGGGAAGGAAAAGAGGGGGTGGTACTTCACCAAGGGGAAAGTTGATTGTCTAAATTAACTATTACAACTCACTGTGAACGAAAGGTTGAGCACACTATCACAGGAATCGGTGAGGAGAAATGGCGAACACCAGGGGTGATTGCGGATCACAGCTGGCATCTGCCACCATTCGAGATAGAAGTTTATGTGCGTCGAAGCAATCATATCTGCACTTAGTCGGTAGATTAATTCTGCTCCTCCTTCCACCTGAAGCAAAAGGGGGGGAAGGAAAAGGGGGGTGCCATTTGACCGAGGGGAAAGTTGATTGTACAAATTAACTATTGCACCTCCCTGTGAAAAAAACATTGAGCACATCACATGAATCTGTGAGGGATAAATGGGGAACACTAGGGCATGATTGTGAATCACAGCTGACATTTTCCGCCATTCGAGGTAGAAGTTAATGCGGGTCAGAGAAATCATATATGCACTTAGCCAGTAGATTACTTCTGCTCCTCTTTCCTCCTGAAGCAAAAGTGGGGGGGGGGAGGAAAAAGGGTGATACTTAACCAAAAAAAAGTTGACTGTCCAAATTAACTATTATGCCTCACTATAAAAGAAACGCCGATCACATCATAGGAATCTGTGAGGAATAAATGGTGAACACCAGGGCAAGATTGTGGATCACAACTGATATCTTCTGCCATTCGAGGTAGAAGTTAATGTGGGTCGAAGCAATCATATCTGCACTTAGCCGGTAGATTACTTCTGCTCCTCCTCCTCCTAAAGCAAAATGGGGGGGGGGAGGAAAAGGGGGGCGCTACTTAAAAATTGAGAAAGTTGATTGTCCAAATTAACTATTACAGCTCCCTGCGAAATAAACGCCGAGCACATCACATGAATCTATGAGGGATAAATGGTGAATACCATGGCATGATTGTGGATCATAACTGACATCTACCACCATTCGAGGTAGAAGTTAATGCGGGTCAGAGCAATCATATCTGCACTTAGCCAGTAGATTACTTCTGCTCCTCCTTCCTCCTAAAGCAAAAGGGGTGAAGGAAAAGAGAAGTGCTACTTCACCAAAGGAAAAGTTGATTGTCCATATTAAGTATTATATCTCCCTATGAAAGAAACACCGAGCACATCACAGAATCTGTGAGAGATAAATGGTGAACACCAGGGCGTGATTGTGGATCACAACTGCCATCTTCCGCCATTCGAGGTAGAATTTCATGCGGGTCGGAGCATTCATATCTGCACTTAGCCGGTAGATTACTTCTGCTCCTCTTTCATCTTGAAGCAAAAGGGGGGGGGGAAGGAAAAAGGGGGATGCTACTTTACCAAAGGGAAAGTTGATTGTCCAAATTAACTACTACTCCTCCCTGTGAACGAAAGGCCGAGCACATCACTGGAATCTGTGAGGAATAAATGGCGAACACCAGGGCGTGATTGCGGATCACAACTGACATATGCTGCCATTCGAGGTAGAATTTAATGCGGGTCCGAGCAATCATATCTGCACTTAGACTGTAGATTACTTCTGCTCCTGCTTCCTCCTAAAACAAAAGGGGGAAAGTTGATTATCCAAACTAACTATTATACCTCCCTGTAAAAGAAACGTCGAGCACATCACAGTAATCTATGAGGGATAAATGGTAAACACTAGGGCATGATTGTGGATCACAGCTGACATCTGACGCAATTCAAGGTAGAAGTTCATGCGTATCGAAACAATCATATCTGCACTTAGCCGGTACATTACTTCTGCTCCTCCTTTCTCCTGAAGCAAAAAGGGGGGGGGAGGAAAAAAGGGGGTGCTACTTTAATAAGGGGAAAGTTGATTGTCCAAATTAACTATTACACCTCTCTATGAAAGAAACGCCGAGCACATCACATTAATATGTGAATGATAAATGGTGAACAATAGGGTGTGATTGTGGATCACAGTTGACATCTGCCGCAATTCGAGGTAGAAGTTCACGCGGGTCGGAGCAATAATATCTAAACTTAGCCGATAGATTACTTCTTCTCATCTTTGCTCCTGAAACAAAAGGGGGGAAGGAAAAGGGGGGTGCTACTTCACCAAAGGGAAAGTTGATTGTTCAAATTATCTAATAAACCTTTTTGTGAAAGAAACATCGAGCACGTCACATTAATCTGTGAGGGATAAATGGTGAACACTAGGGCGTGATTGTAGATCACAGCTGACATCTGCCGCCATTCGAGGTAGAAGTTAATGCGGGTCGAAGCAATCATATCTGCACTTAACCGGTAGATTACTTATGCTCCTCCTTCCTCTTGAAGCAAAAGGGGGGAAATAAAAGGGGGTGTTACTTCACCAAGGGAAAAGTTGATTGTCCAAATTAACTATTATAGCTCCTTGTGAAATAAATGCGGAGCAAATCACTTGAATCTGTGAGGATAAATGGCGAACACTAGGGCGTGATTGTGGATCACAGCTGACATCTGCCGCTATTCGAGGTAGAAGTTAATGCGGGTAATTGCAATCATATTTGCATTTAGCCGATAGATTATTTCTGCTCCTCTTTCCTTATAAAACAAAAGGGGGAAGGAAAAGTGGGGTGCTACTTCACCAAGGGGAAAGTTGATTGTCCAAATTAAATATTACACCTCTCTATGAACGAAAGGCCGAGCACATCACATGAATCTGTGAGGGATAAATGGCAAACACCAGGGCGTGATTGTGGATCACAACTAACATCTGCCGCCATTCGAGGTAAAAGTTAATGCGGGTCAGAGCAATCATATCTGCACTTAGCCGGTAGATTACTTTTGCTCCTCTTTCCTCCTGAAACAAAAGGGGGAAGGAAAGTGGGGTGCTACTTCACCAAAGGGAAAGTTGATTGTCCAAATTAAATATTACACCTCACTATGAAAGAAACGCCGAGCACATCAAAGGAATCTGTGAGGGATAAATGGTGAACACCAGGGCATGATTGTGAATCACAACTGACATCTTCTGCTATTTGAGGTAGAAGTTAATGCGGGTCGGAGCAATCATATCTGCACTTAGCCGTTAGATTACTTCTGCTCCTCTTTCCTCCTAAAGCAAGGGGGGGGGGGAGAAGGAAAAGGGGGGGTGCTACTTCACCAAGGGGAAAGTTGATTGTACAAATTAACATTTACACCTCACTTTGAAAGAAATACCGAGCACATCACTAGAATCTGTGAGGGATAAATGGTGAACACCAGGGCATGATTGTGGATCACAGCTGACATCTACTGCCATTTGTGATAGAAGTTAATGCGGGTTGGAGCAATCATATCTGCACTTAGCCGGTAGATTATTTCTACTCCTCTTTCCTCCTGAATCAAAAGAGGGGGGGGGGGAGGAAAGGGAAGATGCTAATTTACCAAGGGTAAAGTTGATTGTCCAAATTAACTATTACACCTCCCTGTGAAAGAAATGCCAAACAAATCATAGGAATCTGTGAGGGATAAATGGTGAACACTAGGGCATGATTATAGATCACAACTGACATCTGCTGTCATTCGAGGTAGAAGTTAATGTGGGTCGGAGCAATCATATCTGCACTTAGCCGGTAGAGTACTTCCGCTCCACTTTCCTTATGAAGCAAATGGGGGGGGGAAGGAAAATGGAGGGGTGCTACTTTACCAAGGGGAAAGTTGTTTGTCCAAATTAACTATTACACCTCTCTGTGAGAGAAACGCCGAGCACATCACGGGAATATGTGAGGGATAAATGGTGAACACCAGGGCGTGATTGTGGATCACACATTTGTCGCCATTCGAGGTAGAAGTTAATGCGGGTAAGAACAATCATATCTGCACTTAGCCGGTATATTATTTCTACTCCTCTTTCCTCCCAAAGCAAAAGGGGGGGGGGAGGAAAAGTGGGGTGCTACTTCACCAAGGGGAAAGTTGATTATCCAAATTAACTATTACACCTCCATGTGAAAGAAACACCGAGCACATCACATGAATCTGTGAGGGATAAATGGTGAACACTAGGGCATGATTGTGAATCACAACTGACATCTTCCACCATTCGAGGTAAAAGTTAATGCGGGTCAGAGCAATCATATCTGCAGTTAGTAGGTAGATTAATTCTGCTTCTCTTTCCTTCTGAAATAAAGGGGGGGGGAAGGAAAAGGGGGGGTCCTACTTCACCAAGGGGAAAGTTGATTGTCCAAATTAACTATTACACTTCACTGTGAAAGAAATGCCGAGCACATCACAGGAATCTGTGCGGGATAAATGGTGAACACCAGGGCATGATTGTGGATCACAGCTGACATCTGCTGCCATTCGAGGTAGAAGTAAATGCAGGTCGGAGCGATCATATTTGCACTTAGCCGGTAGATTACTTCTACTCCTCCTTCCTCCTGAAGCAAAAGGAAGGGAGGAAAAGGGGGGGTACTACTTTACCAAGGGTAAAGTTGATTGTCCAAATTAACTATTACACCTCCCTGTGAAAGAAACGCCGAGCAAATCATAAGAATCTGTGAGGGATAAATGGTGAACACCAGGGCGTGATTGTGGATCACAACTGACATTTTCTGCCATTCAAGGTAGAAGTTAATGCGGGTCAGCGCAATCATATCTATATTTAGCCGGTAGATTACTTTGCTCCTCCTTCCTTTTGAAGCAAAATGGGGGGGGTGCTACTTCACTAAGGGGAAAGTTGAGTATCCAAATTAACTATTTTACCTCCCTGTGAAAGAAATGCCAAGCACATCACATGAATCTATGAGGGATAAATGGTGAACACTAGGGCGTGATGGTGTATCACAACTGACATCTGATGCAATAAAGGTAGAATTTAATGCAGATTGAAATAATCATATCTCTACTTAGTCGGTAGATTTCTTCTGTTCCTCCTTACTCCTGAAGCAAAATGGGGGGGGGGTGCTACTTTACCAAGGGGAAAGTTAATTGTCAAAATTAACTATTACACCTCTCTGTGAAACAAAAGTCGAGCACATCACATGAATCTGTGAGGGATAAATGGTGAATAACAGGGCGTGATTGTGGATCACAACTGACATCTGCCGCAATTCGAGGTAGAAGTTCATGCGGGTCAAAGCAATTATATCTGCAGTTAGCCGGTAGATTACTTCTGTTCCTCTTTCCTCTTGAAACAAAACGGGGCAAGGAAAAGGTGGGGTGCTACTTCACCAAGGGAAAAGTTGATTGTTCGAATTAACTATTACACCTCCCTGTGAAAGAAACGCCGAGCACGTCACAGGAATTTGTGAGAGATAAATGGTGAACACTAGGGCGTGATTGTGGATCACAGCTGACATGTGCCGCCATTCGAGGTAGAAGTTAATGTGGGTCGAAGCAATCATATCTGCACTTAGCCAGTATATTACTTCTGCTCCTCCTTCCTCTTGAAGCAAAAGGTGGGAAGGAAAAGGGGGGGTGCTACTTCACCAAGGGGAAAGTTGATTGTCCAAATTAACTATTACACCTCCCTGTGAAAGAAATGCGGAGCACATCACAAGAATCTGTGAGGGATAAATGGTGAACACTAGGGCGTGATTGTGGATCACAGCTGACATCTGCCGCCATTCGAGGTAGAAGTTAATGCGGGTAAGAGCAATCATATCTGCTATTAGTCAGTAGATTATTTCTGCTCCTCTTTCCTCTTAAAGCAAAAGGGGGTGCTACTTCACCAAGGGAAAAGTTGATTGTCCAACTTAACTATTACACCTCCCTTTGAAGGAAAGGTCGAGCACTTCACAGGAATCTGTGAGGGATAAATGGCAAACACCAGGGTGTGATTGCAGATCATAGCTGACATCTGCCGCCATTCGAGGTAGAAGTTAATGCGGGTCGGAGCAATCATATCTGCACTTAGCCAGTAGATAACTTTTGCTTTGATTTCCTCCTGAAACAAAAGGGGGGAAGGAAAAGTGGGTGCTACTTCACTAAAGGAAAGTTGATTGTCCAAATTAACTATTACACCTCCCTATGAAAAAAACACCCAGCACATCATAGGAATCGGTGAGGGATAAATGGGGAACACCAGGGCATGATTGTGAATCACAACTGACATCTTCCGCCATTTGAGGTAGAAGTTAATGCAGGTCGGAGCAATCATATCTGCACTTAGTTGGTAGATTACTTTTGCTCCTCTTTCTTTCTGAAGCAAGGGGGGGGGAAGGAAAAGGGGGGGTGGTACTTCACCAAGGGTAAAGTTGATTGTCCAAATTAACTTTTACACCTACCTGTGAAAGAAATGCCGAACACATCACATGAATCTGTGAGGGTGAAATGGTGAACTCCAGGGCATGATTGTGGATCACAGCTGACATCTGCTGCCATTCGAGGTAGAAGTTAATACGGGTCAGAGCAATCATATCTGCACTTAGCCGGTAGATTACTTGTACTCCTACTTATTCTTGAAGCAAAAGGGGGGGGGGGAAGGAAAAAGGGGGGGTGCTACTTCACCAAAGGTAAAGTTGATTGTCAAAATTAACTATTACACCTCCCTATGAAAGAAACGCCGAGCACATCACACGAATCTGTGAGGGATAAATGGTGAACATTAGGGCGCGATTGTGGATCATAGCTGACATCTTCCGCCATTTGAGTTGAAGTTAATGCGGGTAAGAGTAATCATATCTACACTTAGCCGGTAGATTATTTCTGCTCCTCTTTCCTCTTGAAGAAAAAGGGGGGAAGGAAAAGGGGGGTGCTACTTCACCAAGGGGAAAGTTGATTGTCTAAATTAACTATTACACCTCCCTATGAAAGAAACACCGAGAACATCACAGGAATCTGTGAGGGATAAATGGGGAACACCAGGGCATGATTGTGAATCACAACTGACATCTTCCGCCATTTGAGGTAGAAGTTAATGTAGGTCGGAGCAATCATATCTTCACTTAGCCGGTAGATTACTTTTGCTCCTCCTTCTTTCTGAAGCAAAAGGGGGGGAGGAGAAAGGGGGGGTGGTACTTCGCCAAGGGTAAAGTTGTTTGTCCAAATTAACTTTTACACCTACCTGTGAAAGAAATGCCGAACATATCACATGAATCTGTGAGGTTAAATGGTGAACTCCAGGGCATGATTGTGGATCACAGCTGACATCTGCTGCCATTCGAGGTAGAAGTTAATACGGGTCAGAGCAATCATACCTGCACTTAGCCGGTAGATTATTGTACTCCTACTTCCTCCTGAAGCAAAAGGGGGGGGGGAAGGAAGGGGGGTGCTACTTCACCAAAGGTAAAGTTGATTGTCCAAATTAACTATTACACCTACCTATGAAAGAAACGCCGAGCACATCACAGGAATCTGTGAGGGATAAATGGTGAACATTAGGGCGAGATTGTGGATCATAGCTGACATCCTCCGCCATTTGAGTTGAAGTTAATGCGGGTAAGAGTAATCATATCTGCACTTAGTCGGTAGATTATTTATGCTCCTCTTTCCTCTTGAAGAAAAAGGGGGGAAGGAAAAGGGGGGTGCTACTTCACCAAGGGGAAATTTATTGTCTAAATTAACTATTACACCTCACTGTGAACAAAAGGCCGAGCACATCACATGAATCTGTGAGGATAAATGGCGAACACCAGAGCGTGATTGTGGATCACAGCTGACATCTGCCGCCATTTGAGGTAGAAGTTTATGCGGGTCAGAGCAATCATATCAGCAGTTAGCCGGTAGATTAATTCTGCTCCTCCTTCCTCCTGAAGCAAAAGGGGGGGAAGGAAAAGGGGGGGGTGCTATTTTACCAAGGGGAAAGTTGATTGTACAAATTAACTATGGCACCTCCCTGTGAAAAAAACATTGAGCACATCACAGGAATCTATGAGGGATAAATGGTGAACATCATGGCATGATTGTGAATCACAACTGACATTTTCCGCCATTCGAGGTAGAAGTTAATGTGGGTCGGAGCAATCATATATGCACTTAGCCGGTAGATTACTTCTGCTCCTCTTTCCTCCTGAAACAAGGGGGGGGGAGGAAAAGGGGGTGCGACTTCACCAAGAGAAAGTTGATTGTCTAAATTAACTATTATAACTCACTGTAAAAGAAACGCCGAGCACATCACAGGAATCTGTGAGGAATAAATGGTGAACACTAGGGCATGATTTTGGATAACAATTGATATCTGCCGCCATTCGAGGTAGAAGTTAATGTGGGTCAAAACAATCATATCTGCACTTATCCAGTAGATTACTTATGCTCCTCCTGCTCCTGAAGCAAAATGAGGGGGGGAGGAAAAAGGGGGTGCTACTTCAACAATGGGAAAGTGGATTGTCCAAATTAACTATTACAGCTCCCTGTGAAATAAACGCCGAGCACATCACATGAATATGTGAGGGATAAATGGTGAACACCAGGGCATGATTGTGGATCAAAGCTTACATCTACCGCCATTCGAGGTAGAAGTTAATGCGGGTCAGAGCAATCATATCTGCACTTAGCCGGTAGATTGCTTATGCTCCTCCTTCCTCCTAAAGCAAAAGGGGGGGGTGAAGGAAAAGGGAAATGCTACTTCACCAAAGGAAAAGTTGATTTTCCAAATGAAGTATTATATCTCCCTGTGAAAGAAACATCGAGCACATCACAGAATCTATGAGAGATAAATGGTGAACACCAAGGCGTGATTGTGGATCACAGCTGACATCTGCCGCCATTCATGGTAGAATTTCATGCAGGTCAGAGCATTCATATCTGCACTTAGCCGGTAGATTACTTCTGCTCCTCCTTCCTCTTGAAGAAAAGGGGGGGGGAAGGAAAAAGGGGGTGATACTTTACCAAAGGGAAAGTTGATTGTCCAAATTAACTATTACTCCTCCCTGTGAACGAAAGGCCGAGCACATCACTGGAATCTGTGAGGAATAAATGGTGAACACCAGCGCGTGATTGTGGATCACAGCTGATATCTACCACCATTCGAGGTACAAGTTAATGCGGGTCGGAGAAATCATATCTGCACTTAGCCGGTAGATTACTTCTGCTCCTTCTTCCTCCTAAAACAAAAGGGGGGAAGGAAAAGTGGGGTGCTACTTCACCAAGGGGAAAGTAGATTGTCCAAATTAACTATTACACCTTCCTGTAAAAGAAACGTCGAGCACATCACAGGAATCTGTGAGGGATAAATGGTGAACACCAGGGCATGATTGTGGATCACATCTGACATCTGCCGCCATTCGAGGTAGAGGTTTATGTGGGCTGGAGCAATCATATCTGCATTTAGCGGGTAAATTACTTCTGATCTTCTTTCCTCCTAAAGCAAAATGGGAGGAAGGAAAAGGGGGGGGTGCTATTTTACCAAGGGAAAGTTGATTGTCCAAATCAATTATTGCACCTCCCTATGAAAGAAACGCTGAGCACATCACATGAATCTGTGAAGGATAATGTTGAACACCAGGGCATGATTGTGAATCACAACTGACATCTTCCGCCATTCGAGATAGAAGTTAATGCGGGTCAGAGCAATCATATCTACACTTAGCCGGTAGATTACTTCTGCTCCTCTTTCCTCCTGAAGCAAAAGGGGGGGGGGAGGGAGGGTGCTACTTCATCAAAGGGAAAGTTGATTCTCCAAATTAACTATTACACCTACTGTGAAAGAAATGTCGAGCATTTCACAGGAATCTGTGAGGGATAAATGGTGAACACCAGGGCATGATTGTGGATCATAGCTGACATATGCTGCTATTCAAGGTAGAAGTAAATGCGGATCAGAGCTATTATATCTGAACTTAGCCGATAGATTACTTCTACCCCTCCTTCCTCCTAAAGCAAAGGGGGGGGGAGGAAAAGGGGGTACTACTTCACCAAGGGTAAAGTCGATTGTCCAAATTAACTATTACACCTCTCGATGAAAGAAACACTGAGCAAATCATAGGAATATGTGAGGGATAAATGGTAAACACCAGGGCGTGATTGTTGATCACAGCTGACATCTGCCGCCATTCAAGGTAGAAATTAATGCGGGTTAGAGCAATCATGTTTATACTTAGCCGGTAGATTACTTCTGCTCCTCCTTCCTTCTGAAGCAAAATGGGTGGGGGAGGAAAAAGGGGGGGTGCTACTTCACCAAGGGGAAAGTTGATTATCCAAATTAACTATTATACCTCCCTGTAAAAGAATCACTGAGCACATCACAAGAATCTATGAGGGATAAATGGTAAACACTAGGGCATGATTGTGGATCACAGCTTACATCTAACACAATTCAAGGTAGGATTTCATGCGGATCGAAACAATTATATCTACACTTAGCCGGTAGATTAATTCTGCTCCTCCTTTCTCCTGAAGCAAAATGGGGGGAAGGAAGGGGGGGGGGTGCTACTTTACCAAGGGGAAAGTTGATTGTCCAAATTAACTATTAAACCTCTCTGTGAAAGAAACGCCGAGCACATCACATTAATTTGTGAGGGATAAATGGTGAACAACAGGGCGTAATTGTGGATCACAGTTGAAATCTACCGCAATTCGAGGTAGAAGTTCATGCGGGTTGGAGCAATAATATGTGAACTTAGCCTATAGATTACTTCTTCTCATCTTTCCTCTTGAAACAAAAGGGGGGTAAGGAAAAGGGGGGTGCTACTTCACCGAAGGGAAAGTTGATTGTTCAACCTTCTTGTAAAAGAAACACCAAGCACGTCACATGAATCTGTGAGGGATAAATAGTGAACACTAGGGTGTGATTGTGGATCACAGCTGACATCTGCCGCCATTTGAGGTAGAAGTTAATGCGGGGCAAAACAATCATATCTGCACTTAGCCGATAGATTACTTCTGCTCCTCCTTCCTTTTGAAGCAAAAGGGGGAAAGGAAAAGGGGGGTGTTACTTCACCAAGGGAAAAGTTGATTGTCCAAATTAACTATTATAGCTCCTTGTGAAAGAAATATAGAGCACATCACATGAATCTGTGAGGGATAAATGGTGAACACTAGGGCGTGATTATGGATCACAGCTGACATCTGTCTCTATTCGAGGTAGAAGTTAATGCGGGTAAGAGCAATCATATTTGCACTTAGCCGGTAGATTAATTTTTCTCCTCTTTCCTTCTAAAGCAATAGGGGGAAGGAAAAGTGGGGTACTACTTCACCAAGGGGAAATTTGATTGTCCAAATTAACTATTACACCTCCCTATGAATGAAAGGCCGAGCACATCACATGAATCTATGAGGGATAAATGGAAATCACCAGGGCATGATTGCGGATCACAGATGACATCTGCCGCCATTCCAGGTAGAAGTTAATGCGGGTCGGAGTAATTATATCTGCACTTAGCTGGTAGATTATTTCTACTCCTCTTTCCTCCTGAAGGAAAAGGGGGGGGGGGGAAAGGAAAGGGGGGTGCTACTTCACCAAGGGTAAAGTTGATTTTCCAAATTAACTATTACACCTCCATGTGAAAGAAATGCCGAACACATCACAGGAATCTGTGAGGGATAAATGGTGAATACTAGGGCATGATTGTAGATCACAGCTGACATCTGCTGCCATTCGAGGTAGAAGTTAATGTGGGTTGGAGCAATCATATCTGCACTTAGCCGGTAGACTACTTCTGCTCCTTTTTCTTTCTGAAGCAAATGGGGGGGAAGGATAAAGGGGGTGCTACTTCACCAAGGGGAAAGTTGATTGTCCAAATTAACTATTACATCTCCCTTTGAAAGAAATGCCGAGCACATCATAGGAATTTGTGAGGGATAAATGGTGAACATTAGGGCGTGATTGTGGATTACAACTGAAATATGCCGCCATTCGAGGTAGAAGTTAATGTGGGTAAGAGCAATCATATCTGCACTTTGCCAATAGATTATTTCTGCTCCTCTTTGACTCCTGAAGAAAAAGGGGGGGGGGAGGAAAAGGAGGGTGCTACTTCACCAATGGGAAAGTTGATTGTTTAAATTAACTATTACACCTCTCTGTGAACAAAAGGCCGAGCACATCACAGGAATCTGTGAGGGATAAATGGAAAATACCAGGGCGTGATTGCGGATCACAACTGACATCTGCCGCCATTCGAGGTAGAAGTTCATGCGGGTCGGAGAAATCATATCTACACTTAGCCTGTAGATTATTTCTGCTCATCCTTCCTCCTAAAGAAAAATGGGGGGAAGGAAAATGGGGGTGTTATTTTACCAAGGGGAAAGTTGATTGTCCAAATTAACTATTGCACATCACTGTGAAAGAAACGATGAGCACATCACAGGAATATGTGAGGGATATATGGTGAACATCAAGGCATGATTATGAATCACAGCTGACATCTTCCGCCATTTGAGGTAGAAGTTAATGCAGATCAGAGCAATCATATCTGCACTTAGCCGGTAGATTACTTTTTCTCCTCTTTCTTTCTGAAGCAAAAGGGGGGGGGGAGAAAAAGGAGGGGTGGTACTTCACCAAGGGTAAAGTTGATTGTCCAAATTAACTATTACACCTACCTGTGAAAGAAATGCCGAACACATCACATGAATCTGTGAGGGTTAAATGGTGAACACCAAGGCATGATTGTGGATCACAACTGACATATGCTGCTATTCGAAGTAGAAGTAAATGCGGGTCAGAGCTATCATATCTGAACTTAGCCGGTAGATTACTTCTACTCCTCCTTCCCCCTGAAACAAAAGGGGGGGAGGAAAAGGGGGGGTTCTACTTCACCAAGGGTAAAGTTGATTCTCCAAATTAACTATTACACCTCTCTATGAAAGAAACACTGAGCAAATCATAGGAATATGTGAGGGATAAATGGTAAACACCAGGGCGTGATTGTAGATCACATCTGACATCTGTCGCCATTCAAGGTAGAAGTTAATGCGGGTCAGAACAATCATGTCTATACTTAGCCGGTTGATTACTTATGCTCCTCCTCCTTCTGAAGCAAAATGGGTGGGGGAGGAAAAAGGGGGGGTGCTACTTCACCAAGGGAAAAGTTGATTATTCAAATTAACTATTATACCTCCCTGTAAAAGAATCACTGAGCACATCACAGGAATCTATGAGGGATAAATGGTAAACACTAGGGCATGATTGTGGATCACAGCTGACATCTAACACAATTTAAGGTAGGAGTTCATGCAGATCGAAACAATTATATCTGCACTTAGGTGGTAGATTACTTCTGCTCCTCCTTTCTCCTGAAGCAAAAGGGGGGGGGAGGAAAAGGGGGGGTGCTACTTTACCAAGGGGAAAGTTGATTGTCCAAATTAACTATTAAACCTCTTTGTGAAAGAAACGCCGAGCACATAACATTAAATTGTGAGGGATAAATGGTGCACAACAGGGACGTGATTGTGGATCACAGTTGAAATCTAACACAATTCGAGGTAGAAGTTCATGCGGGTTGGAGCAATAATATCTGAACTTAGCCTATAGATTACTTATGCTCATCTTTCCTCCTGAAACAAAAGGGGGGGAAGGAAAAGGGGGGTGCTACTTCACCAAAGGGAAATTTGATTATTCAAATTATATATGAAACCTTCTTGTGAAAGAAACACCGAGCACGTCACATGAATCTGTGAGGGATAAATGGTGAACACTAGGGTGTGATTGTGGATCACAGCTGACATATGCCGCCATTTGAGGTAGAAGTTAATGTGGGTCGAAGCAATCATATCTGCACTTAGCCGGTAGATTACTTATGCTCCTCCTTCCTTTTGAAGCAAAAGGGGGGAAGGAAAAGGGGGGTGTTACTTTACCAAGGGAAAAGTTGATTGTCCAAATTAACTATTATAGCTCCTTGTGAAAGAAATACGGAGCACATCACACGAATCTGTGAGGGATAAATGGTGAACACTAGGGCGTGATTGTGGATCACATCTGACATCTACCGCTATTCGAGGTAGAAGTTAATGCGGGTAAGAGAAATCATATTTGCACTTAGTCGGTAGATTATTTCTGCTCCTCTTTCCTTCTAAAGCAAAAGGGCGGAAGGAAAAGTGGGGTGCTACTTCACCAAGGGGAAAATTGATTGTCCAAATTAACTATTACACCTCCCTATGAACGAAAGGCCAAGCACATCACATGAATCTATGAGGGATAAATGGCAAACACCAGGGTGTGATTGCGGATCACAGCTGACATCTGCCGCCATTCGAGGTAGAAGTTAACGCGGGTCGGAGTAATCATATCTGCACTTAGCCGGTAGATTATTTCTACTCCTCTTTCCTCCTGAAGCAAAAGGGGGGGGAGTAAAGGGGGTTGCTACTTCACCAAGGGTAAAGTTGATTGTCCAAATTAACTATTACACCACCATGTATAAGAAATGTCGAACACATCACAGGAATATGTGAGGGATAGATGGTGAACACTAGGGCATGATTGTAGATCACAGCTGACATATTCTGCCATTCGAGGTAGAAGTTAATGCGGGTTGGAGTAATCATATCTGCACTTAGCTGGTAGACTACTTCTGCTCCTCTTTCTTTCTGAAGCAAACGGAGTGGGGGAAGGGAAAAGGGGGTGCTACTTCACCAAGGGGAAAGTTGATTGTCCAAATTAAGTATTACACCTCCCTATGAAAGAAACACCGAGCACATCACAGGAATTTGTGAGGGATAAATGGTGAACATTAGGGCATGATTGTGGATCACAGCTGAAATATGTTGCCATTCAAGGTAGAAGTTAATGCGGGTAAGAACAATCATATATGCACTTAGCCAGTAGATTTTTTCTGCTCCTCTTTTACTCCTGAAGAAAAGGGGGGGGGAGGAGGAAAAGGGGGGTGCTACTTCACCAACGTGAAAGTTGATTGTTTAAATTAACTATTACACCTCCCTGTGAACGAAAGGCCGAGCACATCACAAGAATCTGTGAGGGATAAATGGAAAATACCAGGGCGTGATTTCGAATCACAACTGACATCTGCCGCCATTCGAGGTAGAAGTTCATGCGGGTCAGAGCAATCATATCTGCACTTAGCCGGTAGATTATTTTTGCTCATCCTTCCTCCTAAAGCAAAATGGGGGGAAGGAAAATGGGGGTGTTATTTTACCAAGGGGAAAGTTGATTGTCCAAATTAACTATTGCACATCACTGTGAAAGAAATGCTGAGCACATCACATGAATCTGTGTGGGATAAATGGTGAAAATCAGGGTATGATTGTGAATCACAGCTGAAATTTTCTGCCATTCGAGGTAGAAGTTAATGCGGGTCATAGCAATCATATCTGCACTTAGCCGGTAGACTATTGCTGCTCCTCTTTTCTTCTGAAGCAAACATGGGGGGGAGGAAAAAGGGGGTGCTACTTCACCAAGGGGAAGTTGATTGTCCAAATTAACTATTACACCTCACTGTAAAAGAAATGTTGTGTACATCACATGAATCTATGAGGGATAAATGGTGAACACCAGGGCATTATTGTGGATCACAGCTGACATCTGCTGCCATTCGAGGTAGAAGTTGATGCAGGTCAGAGCAATCATATCTTCACTTAGCCGGTAGATTACTTTTACTCCTCCTTCCTCTTGAAGCAAAATGGGGGGGGTGCTACTTCACTAAGGTTAAAGTTGATTGTCCAAATTAAATATTACACCTCCATGTGAAAGAAACGCCGAGCAAATCACATGAATCTGTGATGGATAAATAGTGAACACCAGGGAGTGATTGTGGATCACAGCTGACATCTTCTGCCATTCGAGGTAAAAGTTAATGCGGGTCGGAGCAATCATATTTGCACTTAGCCGGTAGATTACTTCTGCTCCTCCTTCCTCCTGACGCAAAGCGGGGGGAGGAAAAGGGGGGTGCTACTTCATCAAGGGGAAAGTTGATTATCCAAATTAACTATTATACCTCTCTATGAAAGAAACGCCTAGCACATCACAGGAATATGTAAGGGATAAATGGTGAACACTAGGGCATGATTGTGGATCACAGCTGACATCTGACGCCATTTAAGGTAGAAGTTAATGCGGATCGAAGCAATCATATCTGCACTTAGCCGGTAGATTAATTTTGCTCCTTCTTTCTGCTAAAGCAAAAGGGGGGGGGAAGGAAAAGGGGGGGTGCTATTTCACCAAGGGGAAAGTCGATTGTCCAAATTAACTATTACACCTTACTGTGAAAGAAACGTCAAGCACATCACATGAATCTGTGAGGGATAAATGGTGAACAATAGGGCGTGATTGAGGATCACAGCTGATATCTGCCGCAATTCGAGGTAGAAGTTCATGCGGGTCAGAGCAATAATATCTGCACTTAGCCGATAGATTACTTCTGCTCCTCTTTCCTCCTGAAGCAAAAGGGGGGGGGGAAGGAAAGGGGGGTGATACTTCACCAAGGGGAAAGTTGATTGTTCAAATTAACTATTACACCTCCCTGTAAAAGAAACGCCGAGAACATCACATGAATCTGTGAGGAATAAATGGTGAACACCAAGGTGTGATTGTGGATCACAGCTGACATATGCCGCCATTCGAGGTAGAAGTTAATACGGGTCGAAGCAATTATATCTACATTTAGCGCGTAGATTAGTTCTACTCCTCCTTCCTCCTAAAACAAAAAGTGGGGAAGGAAAAGTGGGGTGTTATTTCACCAAGGGGAAAGTTGATTGTCCAAATTAACTATTACTCCTCCCTATAAAAGAAACGCCGAGCACATCACAGGAATCTGTGAGGGATAAATGGTGAATAACAGGGCATGATTGTGGATCACAGATGACATCTACCGCCATTTGAGGTAGAGGTTTATGCGGGCTGGAGCAATCATATATGCACTTAGCCGATAAATTACTTCTGCTCCTCCTTCCTCCTGAATCAAAAGGGGAGGAAAGAAAGGGGGGGGTGCTATTTTACCAAGGGGAAAGTTGATTGTCCAAATTAACTATTTCACCTCCATGTGAAAGAAATGCTGAGCACATCACAGGAATCTATGAGGGATAAATGGTGAACACCAGGGCATGATTGTGAATCACAGCTGACATCTTCCGCCATTCGAGGTAGAAGTTAATGCGGGTCGGAACAATAATATATGCACTTAGCCGGTCGATTAATTCTGCTCCTCTTTCCTCATGAAGCAAATTGGGGGGGGGGAGGAAAAGGGGGTGCTACTTCACCAAGGCAAAAGTTGATTGTCCAAATTAACTATTACACCTCACTGTGAAAGAAATGCCGAGCAAATCATAGGAATATGTGAGGGATAAATGGTGAACACCAGGGCGTGATTGTGGATCACACCTGACATCTGCCGTCATTCAAGGTAAAAGTTAATGCGGGTCGGAGCAATCATATCTATATTTAGCTGGTAGATTACTTCTGCTCCTCCTTTCCTTATGAAGCAAAATGGGGGGGGGGAAGGAAAGGGGGGGTGCTACTTCACCAAGGGGAAAATTGATTATCCAAATTAACTATTATACCTTCCTGTGAAAGAAACACTGAGCACATCACATGAATCTATCAGGGATAAATGGTGAACACTAGGACGTGATTGTGAATCACAGATGACATCTGACTTAACTTAAGGTAGAAGTTCATGCGGATCGAAACAATCATATCTGCATTTAGCCAGTAGATTTTTTCTGCTCCACTTTCTCCTGAAGCAAAAGGGGGGGGGGAAGGAAAAGGAGGGTGCTACTTTACCTAGGAGAAAGTTGATTGTCCACATTAACTATTACACCTCTCTGTGAAAGAAACGTCGAGCATATCACATGAATCTGTGAGGGATAAATAGTGAACAACAGGGCGTGATTGTGGATCACAGATGACATCTGCCGCAATTCGAGGTAGAAGTTATTGCGGGTCGGAGCAATAATATCTGCACTTAGCCGGTAGATTATTTCTGCTCCTCTTTCCTTTTGAAACAAAAGGTGGGGAAGGTAAAGGAGTGGTGCTACTTCACCAAGGGGAAGGTTGATTGTTCAAATTAACTATTACACCTCCTTGTGAAAGAAACACCGAGCACGTCACAGGAATCTATGAGGGATAAATAGTGAACACCAGGGCGTGATTTTGGATCACAGCTGACATCTGCCGCCATTCGAGGAAGAAGTTAATGCGGGTCGAAGAAATCATATCTGCACCTAGCCGTTAGATTACTTCTGCTCCTCCTTCCTCTTGAAGCAAAAGGGTGGAAGAAAAAGGGGGGTGCTACTTCAACAAGGGGAAAGTTGATTGTCCAAATTAACTATTACACCTCCATGTGAAACAAACACTGAGCACATCACATGAATCTGTGAGGGATAAATGGTGAACAGTAGGGAATGATTGTGAATCACAACTGACATCTTCCGCCATTCGAGGTAGAAGTTAATGCTGGTCGGAGCAATCATATCTGCACTTAGCTGGTAGATTACTTATGCTCCTTTTTCCTCCTGAAGCAAAGGGGGGGGAGGAAAAGGGGGGTGCTACTTCACTAAGAGGAAAGTTGATTGTCCAAATTAACTATTACACCTCACTGTGAAAGAAATGCCGAACACATCACAGGAATCTGTGAGGGATAAATGGTGAACACCAGGGCATGATTGTGGATCACAGTTGACATCTACTGCCATTCAAGGTAGAAGTAAATGCGGGTCAGAGCTATCATATCTGCACTTAGCCAGTAGATTACTGCTACTCCTCCTTCCTCCTGAAGCAAAATGGGGGGGGGGGAGGAAAAGGGAGTGCTACTTCACCAGGGGTAAAGTTGATTGTCCAAATTAACTATTACACCTCCCAGTGAAAGAAACTCCGAGCAAATCATAGGAATCTGTGAGGGATAAATGTTGAACACCAGGGCGTGATTGTGGATCACAGTTGACATCTGCCGCCATTCAAGGTAGAAGTTAATGCGGGTCGGAGCAATCATATTTATATTTAGCTGGTAGATTACTTCTGCTCCTCCTACCTTCTAAAGCAAAATGGGGGGGGGGAGGAAAGGGGGGTGATACTTTACCAAGGGGAAAGTTGATTATCCAAATGAACTATTATACCTCCCTGAGAAAGAAACACCGAGCACATCACAGGAATCTGTGAGGGATAAATGGTAAACAGTAGGGCGTGATTGTGAATCACAGCTGACATCTGACACAATTCAAGGTAGAAGTTCATGCGGATCGAAACAATCATATCTGCACTTCGCTGTTAGATTTCTTCTACTCCTCCTTTCTCCTAAAAGCAAAAGGGGGGGGGGGAAGGAAAAGGAGGGTGCTACTTTACCAAGGAGAAAGTTGATTGTCCAAATTAACTATTACACCTCTCTGTGAAAGAAACACCGAACACATCACATGAATCTGTGAGGGATAAATGGTGAACAACAGGGTGTGATTGTGGATCACAGCTGACATCTGCCGCCTTCGAGGTAGAAGTTATTGTGGGTCGGAGCAATAATATATGCACTTAGCCGGTAGATTATTTCTGCTCCTCTTTCCTTTTGAAACAAAAGGGGGGGGGGGAAGATAAGGGGGGTGCTACTTCACCAAGGGGAAAGTTGATTGTTCAAATTAACTATTACACCTACCTATGAAAGAAATGCCGAGCATGTCATAGGAATATGTGAGGGATAAATGGTGAACACCAGAGCGTGATTGTGGATCACAACTGACATCTGCCGCCATTCGAGGAAAAAGTTAATGTGGATTGAAGCAATCATATCTGCACTTAGCCGGTAGATTACTTCTGCTCCTCCTTCCTCTTGAAGTAAAAGGGGGAAGTAAAAGGGGGGGGTGCTACTTCAACAAGGGGAAAGTTGATTGTCTAAATTAACTATTACACCTCCCTGTGAAAGAAATGCGGGGCACATCATAGGAATCTGTGAGGGATAAATGGTTAACACTAGGGTGTGATTGTGGATCACAACTGACATCTGCCGCAATTCGAGGTATAAGTTAATGCGGGTAAGAGCAATCATATCTGTACTTAGCCGGTAGATTATTTCTGCTCCTCTTTCCTCCTAAAGCAAAAGGGGGGGGGGAAGGAAAAGTGGGGTGCTACTTGACCAAGGGGAAAGTTGATTGTCCAAATTAACTATTACACCTCCATGTGAAAGAAATGCCGAGCACATAACATGAATCTGTGAGGGATAAATGGTGAACACCAGGGGATGATTGTAAATCACAACTGTCATCTTCCACCATTCAAGTTAGAAGTTAATGCGGGTCGGAGAAATCATATCTGCAGTTAGCAGGTAGATTAATTCCGCTCCTCTTTCCTTCTAAAACAAAAGGGGGGGGGAGGAAAAGGGGGGGTGCTACTTCACCAAGGGGAAAGTTGATTGTCCAAATTAACTATTACATCTCACTGTGAAAGAAATGCCGAGCACATCACAGGAATCTCTGCGGGATAAATGGTGAACACTAGGGCATGGTTGTGGATCACAACTGACATCTGCTGCCAATCAAGGTAGAAGTAAATGCAGGGCAGAGCTATCATATCTGCACTTAGCCAGTAGATTACTTCTACTCCTCTTTTCTTTTTAAGCAAAAGGGGGGGGGGAAGGGGGGTGCTATTCACCAAGGGTAAAGTTGATTGTTCAAATTAACTATTACACCTCCCTGTGAAAGAAATGCCGAACAAATCATAAGAATCTGTGAGGGATAAATGGTGAACACCAGGGCGTGATTGTGGATCACAAATGACATTTGCCGCCATTCAAGGTAGAAGTTAATGTGGGTCAGAGCAATCATATCTATATTTAGCCGGTAGATTACTTCTGCTACTCCTTCCTTCTATAGCAAAATGGGGGGTGTTAATTCACCAAGTGGAAAGTTGATTATCCAAATTAACTATTATACCTCCCTGTGAAAGAAACACCGAGCACATCACAGGAATCTATGACGGATGTTACAACCCCAAATTTTGGGTTCATTTGCTGAGAAATATAATTTCTCATATAAAGATATTTGAATGAATAAATGATATAATCTATTTTGAATAAATGGATTTTGTTTACAATAGCCTTGATAACTGCTTTGTGGGCTTTATTGGCTATTGGACCCAATAACAAGGAAATTCAATTAATGAATAACTGAGAATTTGAGATAAGAAAGGTGTGGAAACCTCTAGAAGGCAAATCTAAAGAGGATTTCGTTCCTCTTAGATTACTTGGGTTCCAAGGAGTCCAAAGTGTCAAAGAAAAGGCAATAAAACAAGAAAATATCAATTAAGTATTTCCTTGTTAATAAAGAAATTGAAAACATTGATGAAATAGGGAAAATATGTGAAAATAAGTATATTTGAGTTATCCTTAGTGGGATTTCGTATCCCAATGATTCCTAATAATAAAAGGAATACTAGTGAGGAAAATAGAAGAGAAATAAAGAGAAATCCTCAAAAGGATATATTTTAATAAGAAAGACACATGATAATGAAGAAAAATGCATGTAAATGCATCTAGAAGGATAATGAGTAATTCTTAAAAAGGAATTTCGAATTCTTGAGTTCCTTGGGATCCAAGGAAACCCAATGAAGAGGAAAGAAAGATAAAATACCAAAATTGTTAAATAAAGGATAATGGGAAAACATAATTAATGGAATTATGTGGTTTTGCTAAGAATAGGAAGTATTTCCTATTTGAGGAGAATATAGATTCAAGGACAATGAAATAAAAGTCATAAGAAGAATAAGGGAGAGATAATTTTCGGATTTCCTTAAGGAAAATAGATTCCTTATTAGCCAAGGAATACTAATAAGCAAGGAATTTTGTAAGAGAGATAAGTTATATCTCAAATAAGGAAAGTGACCGGGGTTGAGGAGGAACTTGTTTTCCTCGTGCAGGGACGTGCTAGGGCAGTGCTAACTGTCCCTATAAAAGGCTTAGAGCCTTGGCCTCGAGCCCAAGAAGATCCGGGACTTTCCACCCTCTTCTTCGCCTAGTGTTTGTTCAAAACCCTAAGATCGAGGAGTGGCGCAACCATGGGACAACAAGGAACCGATAAGGGGACTTGGTGGAAGCAGGACGCACCCAAAACCATCGTAAAGTGGTCATCCACCATCTGCTTACTCCCGCCCTCACACAGTACCTGTTGGAAGGCTGTAAACCCACCAGGAGCACGGACTGGGCACTCTCAACATTGGCTGTCTTGGCCACCTTTTGAGACCTGGTCGTGTACGGGGGAGGGTGTCGGAGGCAAGGAGGAGGTTCCGAGGAGTTTCGAGCAGTCAGGAGGTGCAAGGCGGGCTGCGAGTCGCAGTAGGTTGGCTGCAGGCCAGCGGGGTTGCGGGAATGGTAGATCGGAAAACAGCCGTCGTGGCTACACTCCCGGGGTACCCTCATGTGCGCAGAGGCACGGCGGTGGCAAAGGACCTGATCTAGAGGTCGACAGAGTCGAGGTTGAGGGACCGGAGCCGCGCCAGGGTTACAGGTCGACGTCGTCGTGGTATCGGGAGGAGGAGGAAGACAACCTTCAGTCGCTTGACGAAAATACCCTTCCGGGTATTACAATACCAGTTCACTTATCAAGGGCAGAATCGACTTTTGATTATATTCCAAAAGCAAAAGGCGACGTTGCATGATAAAAGGTGATGTGGCGCTTGCTGATTGGCTCTGGTAAGTGGAATTTTACAAAATTCATATCTCCTTATTCGTAGCTCGGTTTGGTACGCATAAAATATGAAAATTGCTCAGAAAATTGAGAGGAATCTAAATAAAATATAATTGGGACCTGATTCCTTATGCAATTCGAAAAGTGTATAGAAATACTATCTTTAATAGTTTAATAAATGAAAAACCCTAGCCTTTGATGATTAATGAGTTAGAAAGGGTTAAATGAGTATATAAAGTTGATATTAGCCTGCTAATGATAAAAGGATCATTAAGATTGAAAAAGGACGAAATTGCATGTGATTAGTTTAATTTCAAGTTTAATGTGCATGAATAATACTTTAATGGGCCTTGAAACCCTAATGTTGGTAGATTTGACTCTTAATGGCTTTAATTGACTAATTTCATGATTAAGGTTAGAATATGCTATTCTGAGCATTCAAGTCACTAATTTGTGGAAAGATAACCTTAATATAGAAATTAGGGTTTTCGATTGAAATAAGGTAGAATTAATAGCAAAATCAAGTTCATATGGGAATTAGACCATCATGAATTATGAGTTGTTAATCTGAAAGAAACTAAAGACGATAATTGAGTCTAATGACCTTGAAATAACTTAAAAGGATAAAGAAGGTAGTTTTGAAAAAAAAAGAGAAATAATCAACTTTGATTGGGCTTATGATGTTGAAATTAGGGTTAATGAACTAAGGGAGTTTTTAATATGATAAAAGCGTTATGGAGGCAAAAAACCTAATAAAATCCTAATGTGGTTTAGAAAACCTAAGGTGGAATCCAAGTCTATCTTTAGAATGTTCTGGATAAATTATAACACTTGGATGTCATGCATTAATTTCAGGATACTTGTTGATTTCTTGTTGCTTGTTCTTTATCATTATTGCTTGGACAACAAGTTGCTCTGGATCAGGTATGTGGTTACGCTTATGAATAACCGCATTAGTTTCCCGCATGTTTGTCGGATGGTTAATCGCATTGATTGCAATTAAACTGGTTGGATGATTCATATTTGCAAATTATAAAGTCACTATGATTATCACATTAATAATAGAATTATGGATTCTCGCACCTACATGCCACCCTGATGGATGATGCCAAAGGTCATGCCTAGATGGGTAGACTAATGGACACCTTGAGTGGTGACCCCAGGCACCAAGAAGGTGGCCTATGATATTTCATGACTAGTGGGCACCATGAGTGGTGACCCCCAGGCACCAAGCTCGGGATTGAGAAGGTGGCCTTAAGTCATTGGCAAAAGGGCACCCTAAGGTGGGTATGCCAGGGTTAGGGCAAAAGCGGTGGAGAATGTCATATTGAAAAGTGTAAACTGGATTGTTAAATAATTTGCTTGTGATTATTAAATTGTTAGTCATATGTGCAAACTTTTGGTTGACCCCACATACCAGTATATTTCGATATACTGACCGACGTTTTGTTTGTCGGCGTTTTAGGTACAATGAAAAGAACAAACAGTAAAGTGGCAGATGTGGAAATTAAATGAGAATTAACGTGCACAGGAGGATTAGTTAGAGTAGCATCTTCATGGATAGAAGTTTAGAAATCCCATCTTTTAAAAAGGTAAACAAAGTTTTATTTTATACCAGTTTTTAGCTTTAGTTGGTAAAGTTTATTTAATTATTATTGATTATTTGTCGAACCTTTGATCCTGTTAATTGAATAACGAATCTGACCTTCGGGTCTCCCTTAATTGGGGGTTACCGGGAGACGGGGTCGTTACAATTGGTATCAGAGCATAGGTTCCTCATTTAATCTTTAATAATTATTAAATTTTACAAATTCCGTAGAACCCAAGGGAGTTATTAGAGGATTACCTAAAAGACAAAGGTGTCTAGAAAAGGATCACGACCGGGGGCTGGAAAGATTTTCCTCCGCACCGCTAGTCGGAATACGAGGACTCCCGGATCCGTGTGACTGCCTGGCCAAAGTCTTAGGGTATGAGTCGAAGTAAGATACCTTTTAAGACTCTCTCATCTCATTCATCCTTTCTCACCTTAAATTCTGATAAGGACCTTAAGGATTAGGGTTTTCTCTCTTTTCCTCACCCTCTTGAGGTATGGGCAAGATTGATAAGGATTAAGGAATCCTCCACCAAATTAATAAAAAGCATGTAAATAAGATGTCATGGACATAAGCTTAATAGAGTAAGCGTAAAGGAATAGATACATGCTTAGGTCATATGACACGAGTTATCATTGCCCTCAGGAGAGACTTGAGGATAGACCTCCTTGGCAGGAGGATGAGTAGAGAGAGTTAGTCTTGGAGGTAGAGACCTCCATCCAAAGTAGATACCTGGCACATCCTTTGAGGATGATGTTAACCCTAACCCTAAGTGAAGGTTAGAGATAGAGATGACATGATGAGTTAGACCGAGTGTTTGGTTGGACATGCCTTGGGATCGTCATACGGGCCATGAGAGGTTGGATGACCTAGTACCTTTGGCGACCCAACCCTGGAGAGGGTCGTGCATGTTTGAGCGAAGGGTAACTCCTTCATGGATGAGGGTAGAGAAGAAACTATAGGGCTGTTGCAGGTAGGATATAACTTCTACCCAGAGTGCATCAGTAGTGTTGACATTAGACGAAACCCTAATCAAGGGATCATGATGGATGGCTTATGAGATAAGCATAAAGGATTATGGATAACCTTGAGTAAACATAAGTTTGAGTATAGGCTTCATTCAGGTAAGGGCATGCTTAGGAGCTTGATCCTTCATAAAGACGGGACCTCTTATAGAGAGGTTGGATGTAGGATTAGCTCTAGAAAGAGGGAGCAGACCTCGGCCAAGAAAGTTGGGAGCCTAAAACCCCGAAACTTGAGGAACTGTGGGAGTCAAGGATGATGCGACCTAAGTGGATGATAATGGTTGACTCATGCATGATCCCTGGAGGTTGATGATTTCTGGGTTAGCTTGAGAGTAACCAGACCCTAGAGAGAGGATGATGCTGCTGGTACCTATGGTATAAGTGATTACATACTAGATAAGATAGAGAGTGCTTTAGACCCTGAGGAGGTTAAGGCACCAGTTGTGAGGCTTTATACCCAGTAGCTGTCTGGGATGAGGAATCAACTCTGAAGTGTTGCTTGAGTAGAAAGATCATGGGAGTACAGGACATACCTTGGACATGCTTGATTCGTGGTTAAGAGGTTGAGCATGTAGTTGGATACCCAAAGGAGAACTTAGGGTTCCTAGGCCTAAGAGGGGAAGCAGTGTATCTGATGCTCATGTTGAGATTTGAGTCTCTCTTAATGTGTAGAGGTAAAGGAAACCCCTTAAGGTAAGGGTATGTTTGAGGAACCCCTCACAAATAAGTTGATCTGATGTTGAGGATGTGAACAAGTGCAACCTAGCATGGTTTTGTAGGTACGCTTGTAATAGTTGTTGGTTTAAGCATGCTGATATGGATGTAAACCCTAAGGATGTTTGTGACCTTTGTTATAAAGGTGTAGTTTCCTCCCATCCTGGGAGAACGACCCTTGGGTAGGGTGTATACCAATTCTATTGGTTTTGAGGTTTCATAGGATCTTGAGAAGCTAAGTGAAAAGTACATGGTACGAGAATGAACCAGTAAACCCATAGATAACAATCTCTAAGTGCATGTGGATGTGTTACCATGGAGGTAGCCGGTATGGGACCTGACCAAGGTAGGCAGGTTGCCATGACCCCTATGAAGGGATGAAAGTCAAACAAGAATGCAGAGAGAGATGATGAAGGATTGGGTAAGGTTCTATGCTGAACATTTACTATGATATAATCCTAAGTCTATCCTAGGGTCAAGTAGGGATAAGACCGATGGAAGTAGGAGTTTCCTAATTCCCTAGTTGCACATGACCATAGGGTCAGGAGGTAACAACTATCATTGTCTGAGGGCCATGGGTTGGGAGATTGATCACCTTCATGAACTCATGTGACCCAAAGGGCAAATGAGTAGGGCACTCTCTGGTGCATATGGGAAGAGGGATGACCCCAAAGGTGCCGGTACCCTATAGACCTAGAGGATATGACCAAGGATTGTGTGTAAACTCAAGTAGGTTCGAGGCCAGTTTTCCATAGAAGTAACTTTGATATAATGATGATTGTGATATAGAGACATGAGTTGCACGTTTCAATGGAGATTTGAAAGTGTACTGGCGAGGTGGGTTGTACCATCCCTACTCTTGGAATAGGAAGAACTCTGTATTTGGACAGCCGCCAAATGCTTATTTCTTCTTGTTATGGGAGTGAGAGATAGGACAGTATGCATGCCATACACCAAGGACAAGGTTGTTGTGAGTTGGAACGTTGCTATAAGGAATAAGGATAGAGATGCGGAAGGAATGATACATGGATGGTTCACAACCACTAAGAGAGGTAGTGTAGCCAGCTTATGAGGATGTTTTATCAAGAGCTATGTGGAATTTGCAAGTTAACCAAAGTTGAGTTCGATCACAGTGAGGATGAACTCAGAGCTTCTTGATAGACTTAGAGTTTGAGATGAGATGATAAGTATAATACATGGAGGTGTATGTTACCTAACACCTAAGAAGTGGTAATGAAGGCTCTGGTTGAGATATAGTGCCTAGCTTAGCTGGAAGCTAGAAGAAGTTGAGGTTGTTCGACTAACCCTATGTTTGAAAAGAGGATGTGTTTTAACACACAGAGGTAACAAGATATGTTGAACAAGTTAATGTTTGTTTGGTTAGCCAGTTTAGTCCTTGATGTAGTAGAAGGATGGTGATAAAACCTCAGATACCCTTCTTTGGATAGGAAGGTAATAAAATCCTTTTTAGAGTGGTTTAGGGTTTTCGAGGTATCAAGCTTGAGGAATCATAACAATACAGGAGGTAATGTTATACCTTGGTACTACAAAGATAGTAAGTGATGGTAGCATTCTGGATGCTTAAAACAAAGTTGCATGTAGCATGTGGCCATGCAAGCCAGGAGGTGAAGGACGAACACCATTAACCCAGTGCATGGATATAAAGTATAAAGAGTTCCCGAGAGGGAATGGGAGTTCATCACTATGTATGTTGTGAGTCTCTCCTAGACCAAGAAGGCCAAGATACAATATGGGTTATGGTAGATCGCCTTACCTAGATGACATGAGAAAGGAGGAGTTCTGTCAAGGGACAGATTTGGTTGAACTACATATGAAAAGAGATGGTTTAACTACAACATGATGCGAATTCAAAAGTTTTTGATGCGACCTAAAGGTTCACTTCCATGAGGTGGAAGTAAATACATGAAGAGCTCAGTGTTTGTACAGTTTATCACCCCATACTAATGGACAGTATGATACAGACTAGAGGGTCTGATGAGAGCATGTGTGCTCATTTAGGGTGATACATAGAGACAATTCTTAAGATGTGATGTTACCCACCATAGCCTTTATCAGGATGCAAGAAGTCCTTTAGAGAGGATGTGTCGGTCACCACTTCATTAAGATGATGTTGGTGAAGGAAGCCTCGAGAAGGTCAGAAAAGAACCACAGTGTGTGCAGATGAAGTTGCTTGATCGAGCAATGGCTGAGAGAGAGAGCCCAAGGGTGACATGAGTCACGAGCTGATGCAAAGCAGACTGACATGCAGTTCACTGTGGAGGAATGTAATGTGAAAATCCGACCCCTCTAAGCTACAACTGAGAGAGTTGAATCCCCGATAAATGGGTCCATTTGAGATGGATTGGTGGAGATGGTTGTGTTTAGCCTTGCCCCACAGGATAACATGATGTGTAATGTGTTACATGAGTCCGATCTAGAGTACTATGTGAGAGACCCAAGCCATGTGTTGAGCCCTGAACCTGTTCAACTCTTGAGAGGCTGAAATGTCCTGAGTCACCTATGAGGGTACGATATACCAAGGTAAGAAAGAACTCAGATGGAAGAATATGAGATAATGAAGGTTCTTGGGAAAACACCATGGAAACGGTGAAGCCACATGGGAGCCATGATGGACATATGGAAGGTTTATCCTGTTTGATTGCTTGCTTGATGGAATTTTGAGGACAAAATTCTTATAAGAGGGGAAGGATGTTACAACCCCAAATTTTGGGTTCATTTGCTGAGAAATATAATTTCTCATATAAAGATATTTGAATGAATAAATGATATAATCTATTTTGAATAAATGGATTTTGTTTACAATAGCCTTGATAACTGCTTTGTGGGCTTTATTGGCTATTGGGCCCAATAACAAGGAAATTCAATTAATGAATAACTGAGAATTTGAGATAAGAAAGGTGTGGAAACCTCTAGAAGGCAAATCTAAAGAGGATTTCGTTCCTCTTAGATTACTTGGGTTCCAAGGAGTCCAAAGTGTCAAAGAAAAGGCAATAAAACAAGAAAATATCAATTAAGTATTTCCTTGTTAATAAAGAAATTGAAAACATTGATGAAATAGGGAAAATATGTGAAAATAAGTATATTTGAGTTATCCTTAGTGGGATTTCGTATCCCAATGATTCCTAATAATAAAAGGAATACTAGTGAGGAAAATAGAAGAGAAATAAAGAGAAATCCTCAAAAGGATATATTTTAATAAGAAAGACACATGATAATGAAGAAAAATGCATGTAAATGCATCTAGAAGGATAATGAGTAATTCTTAAAAAGGAATTTCGAATTCTTGAGTTCCTTGGGATCCAAGGAAACCCAATGAAGAGGAAAGAAAGATAAAATACCAAAATTGTTAAATAAAGGATAATGGGAAAACATAATTAATGGAATTATGTGGTTTTGCTAAGAATAGGAAGTATTTCCTATTTGAGGAGAATATAGATTCAAGGACAATGAAATAAAAGTCATAAGAAGAATAAGGGAGAGATAATTTTCGGATTTCCTTAAGGAAAATAGATTCCTTATTAGCCAAGGAATACTAATAAGCAAGGAATTTTGTAAGAGAGATAAGTTATATCTCAAATAAGGAAAGTGACCAGGGTTGAGGAGGAACTTGTTTTCCTCGTGCAGGGACGTGCTAGGGCAGTGCTAACTGTCCCTATAAAAGGCTTAGAGCCTTGGCCTCGAGCCCAAGAAGATCCGGGACTTTCCACCCTCTTCTTCGCCTAGTGTTTGTTCAAAACCCTAAGATCGAGGAGTGGCGCAACCATGGGACAACAAGGAACCGATAAGGGGACTTGGTGGAAGCAGGACGCACCCAAAACCATCGTAAAGTGGTCATCCACCATCTGCTTACTCCCGCCCTCACACAGTACCCGTTGGAAGGCTGTAAACCCACCAGGAGCGCGGACTGGGCACTCTCAACATTGGCTGTCTTGGCCACCTTTTGAGACCTGGTCGTGTACGGGGGAGGGTGTCGGAGGCAAGGAGGAGGTTCCGAGGAGTTTCGAGCAGTCAGGAGGTGCAAGGCGGGCTGCGAGTCGCAGCAGGTTGGCTGCAGGCCAGCGGGGTTGCGGGAATGGTAGATCGGAAAACAGCCGTCGTGGCTACACTCCCGGGGTACCCTCATGTGCGCAGAGGCACGGCGGTGGCAAAGGACCTGATCTAGAGGTCGACAGAGTCGAGGGTGAGGGACCTGAGCCGCGCCAGGGTTACAGGTCGGCATCGTCGTGGTATCGGGAGGAGGAGGAAGACAACCTTCAGTCGCTTGACGAAAATACCCTTCCGGGTATTACAATACCAGTTCACTTATCAAGGGCAGAATCGACTTTTGATTATATTCCAAAAGCAAAAGGCGACGTTGCATGATAAAAGGTGATGTGGCGCTTGCTGATTGGCTCTGGTAAGTGGAATTTTACAAAATTCATATCTCCTTATTCGTAGCTCGGTTTGGTACGCATAAAATATGAAAATTGCTCAGAAAATTGAGAGGAATCTAAATAAAATATAATTGGGACCTGATTCCTTATGCAATTCGAAAAGTGTATAGAAATACTATCTTTAATAGTTTAATAAATGAAAAACCCTAGCCTTTGATGATTAATGAGTTAGAAAGGGTTAAATGAGTATATAAAGTTGATATTAGCCTGTTAATGATAAAAGGATCATTAAGATTGAAAAAGGACGAAATTGCATGTGATTAGTTTAATTTCAAGTTTAATGTGCATGAATAATACTTTAATGGGCCTTGAAACCCTAATGTTGGTAGATTTGACTCTTAATGGCTTTAATTGACTAATTTCATGATTAAGGTTAGAATATGCTATTCTGAGCATTCAAGTCACTAATTTGTGGAAAGATAACCTTAATATAGAAATTAGGGTTTTCGATTGAAATAAGGTAGAATTAATAGCAAAATCAAGTTCATATGGGAATTAGACCATCATGAATTATGAGTTGTTAATCTGAAAGAAACTAAAGACGATAATTGACTCTAATGACCTTGAAATAACTTAAAAGGATAAAGAAGGTAGTTTTGGAAAAAAAGAGAAATAATCAACTTTGATTGGGCTTATGATGTTGAAATTAGGGTTAATGAACTAAGGGAGTTTTTAATATGATAAAAGCGTTATGGAGGCAAAAAACCTAATAAAATCCTAATGTGGTTTAGAAAACCTAAGGTGGAATCCAAGTCTATCTTTAGAATGTTCTGGATAAATTATAACACTTGGATGTCATGCATTAATTTCAGGATACTTGTTGATTTCTTGTTGCTTGTTCTTTATCATTATTGCTTGGACAACAAGTTGCTCTGGATCAGGTATGTGGTTACGCTTATGAATAACCGCATTAGTTTCCCGCATGTTTGTCGGATGGTTAATCGCATTGATTGCAATTAAACTGGTTGGATGATTCATATTTGCAAATTATAAAGTCACTATGATTATCACATTAATAATAGAATTATGGATTCTCGCACCTACATGCCACCCTGATGGATGATGCCAAAGGTCAGGCCTAGATGGGTAGACCAATGGACACCTTGAGTGGTGACCCCAGGCACCAAGAAGGTGGCCTATGATATTGCATGACTAGTGGGCACCATGAGTGGTGACCCCCAGGCACCAAGCTCGGGATTGAGAAGGTGGCCTTAAGTCATTGGCAAAAGGGCACCCTAAGGTGGGTATGCCAGGGTTAGGGCAAAAGCGGTGGAGAATGTCATATTGAAAAGTGTAAACTGGATTGTTAAATAATTTGCTTGTGATTATTAAATTGTTAGTCATATGTGCAAACTTTTGGTTGACCCCACATACCAGTATATTTCGATATACTGACCGACGTTTTGTTTGTCGGCGTTTTAGGTACAATGAAAAGAACAAACAGTAAAGTGGCAGATGTGGAAATTAAATGAGAATTAACGTGCACAGGAGGATTAGTTAGAGTAGCATCTTCATGGATAGAAGTTTAGAAATCCCATCTTTTAAAAAGGTAAACAAAGTTTTATTTTATACCAGTTTTTAGCTTTAGTTGGTAAAGTTTATTTAATTATTATTGATTATTTGTCGAACCTTTGATCCTGTTAATTGAATAACGAATCTGACCTTCGGGTCTCCCTTAATTGGGGGTTACCGGGAGACGGGGTCGTTACAACGGATAAATGGTGAACACTAGGGCGTGATTTTGTATCACAACTGACATCAGACGCAATAAAGGTAGAAGTTAATGCGGATTGAAACAATCATATATGTACTTAGCTGGTAGATTTCTTCTGTTCCTCATTAATCCTGAAGCAAAAGGGGGGGAAGGAAAAGGGGGGTGGTACTTTACTAAGGGGAAAGTTGATTGTCAAAATTAACTATTACGCCTCTCTGTGAAAGAAACGCCGAGCACATCACATGAATCTGTGAGGGATAAATGGTGAACAACAGGGCGTGATTGTGGATTACAGCTGACATCTGCCGCAATTCGAGGTAGAAGTTGATGCGGGTTGGAGCAATTATATCTGCAGTTAGCCGATAGATTACTTATGCTCCTCTTTCCTCTTCAAACAAAAGGGGGGAAGGAAAAGGGGGGTGCTACTTCACCAAGGGGAAAGTTGATTGTTCAAATTAATTATTACACCTCCCTGTGAAAGAAACATTGAGCACATCACAAGAATCTGTGAGGGTCAAATGGTGAACACTAGGGCGTGATTGTGGATCACAGGTGACATCTGCCACCATTCGAGGTAGAAGTTAATGCGGGTCGAAGCAATCATATCTGCACTTAGCCGGTAGATTACTTCTGCTCCTCCTTCCTCTTGAAGTAAAAGGGGGGAAGGAAAAGGGGGGTGCTACTTCACCAAGGGCAAAGTTGATTGTCCAAATTAACTATTACACCTCCCTGTGAAAGAAATGTGGAGCACATCACAGGAATCTGTGAGGGATAAATGGTGAACACTAGGGCGTGATTGTGGATCACAGCTGACATATGCCGCCATTCGGGGTAGAAGTTAATGCAGGTAAGAGCAATCATATCTTCTATTAGTTGGTAGATTAGTTCTGCTCCTCTTTCCTCCTAAAGCAAAAGGGGGGAAGGACAAGGGGGTGCTACTTCACCAAAGGACAAGTTGATTGTGCAAATTAACTATTAAACCTCCATGTGAACGAAAGGCCGAGCACATCACAGGAATCTGTGAGGGATAAATGGCAAACACCAAGGTGTGATTGCGGATCACAATTGACATCTTCCGCCATTCGAGTTAGAAGTTAATGCGGGTCGGAGCAATCATATCTACACTTAGCCGGTAGAAAACTTTTGCTTTTCTTTCCTCCTGAAACAAAAGGGGGGAAGAAAACGTGGGGTGCTACCTCACCAAGGGAAAGTTGATTGTCCAAATTAACAATTACACCTCCCTGTGAAAGAAATGCCGAGCACATCACAAGAATCTATGAGGGATAAATGGTGAACACCAGGGCATGATTGTGAATCACAGCTGGCATCTTCTGCCATTCGAGGTAGATGTTAATGCGGGTCGGAGAAATCATATCTGCACTTAGTTGGTAGATTACTTTTGCTCCTCTTTCCTTCTGAAGCAAAAGGGGGGGAAGGAAAGGGGGGTGGTACTTCACCAAGGGTAAAGTTGATTGTCCAAATTAACTATTACACCTACCTGTGAAAGAAATGCCGAACACATCACATTAATCTGTGAGGGTTAAATGGTGAACACCATGGCATGATTGTGGATCACAGATGACATCTACTGCCATTCGAGGTAGAAGTTAATGTGGGTCAGAGCAATCATATTTGCACTTAGCCGGTAGATTACTTGTACTCCTACTTCCTCCTGAAGCAAAAGGGGGGGGGAAGGAAAAAGGGGGGTTGCTACTTCACCAAAGGTAAAGTTGATTGTCCAAATTAACTATTACACCTCCCTGTGAAAGAAAAGGCGAGCACATCACCATAATCTGTGATGGATAAATGGTGAACATTAGGGCGTGATTGTGGATCATAGATGAGATCTACCACCATTTGAGTTGAAGTTAATGTGGGTAAGAGCAATCATATCTGCACTTAGGCGTAGATTATTTCTACTCCTCTTTCCTCTTGCAGAAAAAGGGGGGAAGGAAAAGAGGGGGTGGTACTTCACCAAGGGGAAAGTTGATTGTCTAAATTAACTATTACAACTCACTGTGAACGAAAGGTTGAGCACACTATCACAGGAATCGGTGAGGAGAAATGGCGAACACCAGGGGTGATTGCGGATCACAGCTGGCATCTGCCACCATTCGAGATAGAAGTTTATGCGCGTCGGAGCAATCATATCTGCACTTAGTCGGTAGATTAATTCTGCTCCTCCTTCCTCCTGAAGCAAAAGGGGGGGGGAAGGAAAAGGGGGGTGCTATTTGACCGAGGGGAAAGTTGATTGTACAAATTAACTATTGCACCTCCCTGTGAAAAAAACATTGAGCACATCACATGAATCTGTGAGGGATAAATGGGGAACACTAGGGCATGATTGTGAATCACAGCTGACATTTTCCGCCATTCGAGGTAGAAGTTAATGCGGGTCAGAGCAATCATATATGCACTTAGCCTGTAGATTACTTCTGCTCCTCTTTCCTCCTGAAGCAAAAGTGGGGGGGGGGGAAGGAAAAGGGGTGATACTTAACCAAAAAAAAGTTGACTGTCCAAATTAACTATTATGCCTCACTATAAAAGAAACGCCGAGCACATCATAGGAATCTGTGAGGAATAAATGGTGAACACCAGGGCATGATTGTGGATCACAACTGATATCTTCTGCCATTCGAGGTAGAAGTTAATGTGGGTCGAAGCAATCATATCTGCACTTAGCCGGTAGATTACTTCTGCTCCTCCCCCTCCTAAAGCAAAATGGGGGGGGGGAGGAAAAGGGGGGCGCTACTTAAAAATTGAGAAAGTTGATTGTCCAAATTAACTATTACAGCTCCCTGCGAAATAAACGCCGAGCACATCACATGAATCTATGAGGGATAAATGGTGAATACCATGGCATGATTGTGGATCATAGATGACATCTACCACCATTCGAGGTAGAAGTTAATGCGGGTCAGAGAAATCATATCTGCACTTAGCCAGTAGATTACTTCTGCTCCTCCTTCCTCCTAAAGCAAAAGGGGTGAAGGAAAAGAGAAGTGCTACTTCACCAAAGGAAAAGTTGATTGTCCATATTAAGTATTATATCTCCCTATGAAAGAAACACCGAGCACATCACAGAATCTGTGAGAGATAAATGGTGAACACCAGGGCATGATTGTGAATCCCAGCTGCCATCTTCCGCCATTCGAGGTAGAATTTCATGCGGGTCGGAGCATTCATATCTGCACTTAGCCGGTAGATTACTTCTGCTCCTCTTTCATCCTGAAGCAAAAGGGGGGGGGAAGGAAAAAGGGGGCTGCTACTTTACCAAAGGGAAAGTTGATTGTCCAAATTAACTACTACTCCTCCCTGTGAATGAAAGGCCGAGCACATCACTGGAATCTGTGAGGAATAAATGGCGAACACCAGGGCGTGATTGCGGATCACAACTGACATATGCTGCCATTCGAGGTAGAATTTAATGCGGGTCCGAGCAATCATATCTGCACTTAGACTGTAGATTACTTCTACTCCTGCTTCCTCCTAAAACAAAAGGGGGAAAGTTGATTATCCAAACTAACTATTATACCTCCCTATAAAAGAAACGTCGAGCACATCACAGTAATCTATGAGGGATAAATGGTAAACACTAGGGCATGATTGTGGATCACAGCTGACATCTGACGCTATTCAAGGTAGAAGTTCATGCGTATCGAAACAGTCATATCTGCACTTAGCCGGTACATTACTTCTGCTCCTCCTTTCTCCTGAAGCAAAAGGGGGGGGGGAGGAAAAAAGGGGGTGCTACTTTAATAAGGGGAAAGTTTATTGTCCAAATTAACTATTACACCTCTCTATGAAAGAAATGCCGAGCACATCACATTAATATGTGAATGATAAATGGTGAACAATAGGGCGTGATTGTGGATCACAGTTGACATCTGCCGCAATTCGAGGTAGAAGTTCATGCGGGTCGGAGCAATAATATCTAAACTTAGCCGATAGATTACTTCTTCTCATCTTTCCTCCTGAAACAAAAGGGGGGAAGGAAAAGGGGGGTGCTACTTCACCAAAGGGAAAGTTGATTGTTCAAATTATCTAATAAACCTTTTTGTGAAAGAAACATCGAGCACGTCACATTAATCTGTGAGGGATAAATGGTGAACACTAGGGTGTGATTGTAGTTCACAGCTGACATCTGCCGCCATTCGAGGTAGAAGTTAATGCGGGTCGAAGCAATCATATCTGCACTTAACCGGTAGATTACTTCTGCTCCTCCTTCCTCTTGAAGCAAAAGGGGGGAAATAAAAGGGGGTGTTACTTCACCAAGGGAAAAGTTGATTGTCCAAATTAACTAATATAGCTCCTTGTGAAATAAATGCGGAGCAAATCACATGAATCTGTGAGGATAAATGGCGAACACTAGGGCGTGATTGTGGATCACAGCTGACATCTGCCGCTATTCGAGGTAGAAGTTAATGCGGGTAATTGCAATCAAATTTGCATTTAGCCGATAGATTATTTCTGCTCCTCTTTCCTTATAAAACAAAAGGGGGAAGGAAAAGTGGGGTGCTACTTCACCAAGGGGAAAGTTGATTGTCCAAATTAAATATTACACCTCTCTATGAACGAAAGGCCGAGCACATCACATGAATCTGTGAGGGATAAATGGCAAACACCAGGGCGTGATTGCAGATCACAACTAACATCTGCCGCCATTCAAGGTAAAAGTTAATGCGGGTCGGAGCAATCATATCTGCACTTAGCCGGTAGATTACTTTTGCTCCTCTTTCCTCCTGAAACAAAAGGGGGAAGGAAAGTGGGGTGCTACTTCACCAAAGGGAAAGTTGATTGTCCAAATTAAATATTACACCTCACTGTGAAAGAAACGCCGAGCACATCAAAGGAATCTGTGAGGGATAAATGGTGAACACCAGGGCATGATTGTGAATCACAACTGACATCTTCAGCTATTTGAGGTAGAAGTTAATGCGGGTCGGAGCAATTATATCTGCACTTAGCCGTTAGATTACTTCTGCTCCTCTTTCCTCCTAAAGCAAAAGGGGGGGGGAGAAGGAAAAGGGGGGGTGCTACTTCACCAAGGGGAAAGTTGATTGTTCAAATTAACATTTACACCTCACTTTGAAAGAAATACCGAGCACATCACTAGAATCTGTGAGGGATAAATGGTGAACACCAGGGCATGATTGTGGATCACAGCTGACATCTACTGCCATTTGTGATAGAAGTTAATGCGGGTTGGACCAATCATATCTGCACTTAGCCGGTAGATTATTTCTACTCCTCTTTCCTCCTGAATCAAAAGAGGGGGGGGGAGGAAAGGGAAGATGCTACTTTACCAAGGGTAAAGTTGATTGTCCAAATTAACTATTACACCTCCCTATGAAAGAGATGCCAAACAAATCATAGGAATCCGTGAGGGATAAATGGTGAATACTAGGGCATGATTATAGATCACAACTGACATCTGCTGTCATTCGAGGTAGAAGTTAATGCGGGTCGGAGCAATCATATCTGCACTTAGCCGGTAGACTACTTCCGCTCCTCTTTCCTTATGAAGCAAACGGGGGGGGGAAGGAAAATGGAGGGGTTCTACTTTACCAAGGGGAAAGTTGTTTGTCCAAATTAACTATTACACCTCTCTGTGAGAGAAACACCGAGCACATCACGAGAATCTGTGAGGGATAAATGGTGAACACCAGGGCGTGATTGTGGATCACACATTTGTCGCCATTCGAGGTAGAAGTTAATGCGGGTAAGAACAATCATATCTGCACTTAGCCGGTAGATTATTTCTACTCCTCTTTCCTCCCAAAGCAAAGGGGGGGGGAGGAAAAGTGGGGTGCTACTTCACCAAGGGGAAAATTGATTATCCAAATTAACTATTACACCTCCATGTGTAAGAAACACCGAGCACATCACATGAATCTGTGAGGGATAAATGGTGAACACTAGGGCATGATTGTGAATCACAACTGACATCTTCCACCATTCGAGGTAAAAGTTAATGCGGGTCAGAGCAATCATATCTGCAGTTAGCAGGTAGATTAATTCTGCTTCTCTTTCCTTCTGAAATAAAGGGGGGGGGGAGGAAAAGGGGGGTCCTACTTCACCAAGGGGAAAGTTGATTGTCCAAATTAACTATTGCACTTCACTATGAAAGAAATGCCGAGCAAATCACAGGAATCTGTGCGGGATAAATGGTGAACACCAGGGCATGATTGTGGATCACAGCTGACATCTGCTGCCATTCGAGGTAGAAGTAAATGTAGGTTGGAGTGATCATATTTGCACTTAGCCGGTAGATTACTTCTACTCCTCCTTCCTCCTGAAGCAAAAGGAAGGGAGGAAAAGGGGGGGTACTACTTTACCAAGGGTAAAGTTGATTGTCCAAATTAACTATTACACCTCCCTGTGAAAGAAACGCCGACCAAATCATAAGAATCTATGAGGGATAAATGGTGAACACCAGGGCGTGATTGTGGATCACAACTGACATTTTCCGCCATTCAAGGTAGAAGTTAATGCGGGTCAGCGCAATCATATCTATATTTAGCCGGTAGATTACTTTGCTCCTCCTTCCTTTTGAAGCAAAATGGGGGGGGTGCTACTTCACTAAGGGGAAAGTTGAGTATCCAAATTAACTATTTTACCTCCGTGTGAAAGAAATGCCAAGCACATCACATGAATCTATGAGGGATAAATGGTGAACACTAGGGCGTGATGGTGTATCACAACTAACATCTGATGCAATAAAAGTAGAATTTAATGCAAATTGAAATTATCATATCTCTACTTAGTCGGTAGATTTTCTTCTGTTCCTCCTTACTCCTGAAGCAAAATGGGGGGGGGTGCTACTTTACCAAGGGGAAAGTTAATTGTCAAAATTAACTATTACACCTCTCTGTGAAACAAAAGTCGAGCACATCACATGAATCTGTGAGGGATAAATGGTGAATAACAGGGCGTGATTGTGGATCACAACTAACATCTGCCGCAATTCGAGGTAGAAGTTCATGCGGGTCAGAGCAATTATATCTGCAGTTAGCCGGTAGATTACTTCTGTTCCTCTTTCCTCTTGAAACAAAACGGGGCAAGGAAAAGGTGGGGTGCTACTTCACCAAGGGAAAAGTTGATTGTTCGAATTAACTATTACACCTCCCTGTGAAAGAAACGCCGAGCACGTCACAGGAATTTGTGAGAGATAAATGGTGAACACTAGGGCGTGATTGTGGATCACAGCTGACATGTGCCGCCATTCGAGGTAGAAGTTAATGTGGGTCGAAGCAATCATATCTGCACTTAGCCAGTATATTACTTCTGCTCCTCCTTCCTCTTCAAGCAAAAGGCGGGAAGGAAAAGGGGGGGGTGCTACTTCACCAAGGGGAAAGTTGATTGTCCAAATTAACTATTACACCTCCCTGTGAAAGAAATGCGGAGCACATCACAAGAATCTGTGAGGGATAAATGGTGAACACTAGGGCGTGATTGTGGATCACAGCTGACATCTGCCGCCATTTGAGGTAGAAGTTAATGCGGGTAAGTGCAATCATATCTGCTATTAGTCAGTAGATTATTTCTACTCCTCTTTCCTCTTAAAGCAAAAGGGGGGAAGGAAAAGGGGGTGCTACTTCACCAAGGGAAAAGTTGATTGTCCAACTTAACTATTACACCTCCCTTTGAACGAAAGGTCGAGCACTTCACAGGAATCTGTGAGGGATAAATGGCAAACACCAGGGTGTGATTGCAGATCATAGCTGACATCTGCCGCCATTCGAGGTAGAAGTTAATGCGGGTCGGAGCAATCATATCTGCACTTAGCCAGTAGATAACTTTTGCTTTGATTTCCTCCTGAAACAAAAGGGGGGAAGGAAAAGTGGGTGCTACTTCACTAAAGGAAAGTTGATTGTCCAAATAAACTATTACACCTCCCTATGAAAGAAACACCCAGCACATCACAAGAATCTGTGAGGGATAAATGGGGAACACCAAGGCATGATTGTGAATCACAACTGACATCTTCCGCCATTTGAGGTAGAAGTTAATGCAGGTCAGAGCAATCATATCTGCACTTAGCCGGTAGATTACTTTTGCTCCTCTTTCTTTCTGAAGCAAAGGGGGGGGGAAGGAAAAGGGGGGGGGTGGTACTTCACCAAGGGTAAAGTTGATTGTCCAAATTAACTTTTACACCTACCTGTGAAAGAAATGCCGAACACATCACATGAATCTGTGAGGGTTAAATGGTGAACTCCAGGGCATGATTGTGGATCACAGCTGACATCTGCTGCCATTCGAGGTAGAAGTTAATACGGGTCAGAGCAATCATATCTGCACTTAGCCGGTAGATTACTTGTACTCCTACTTATTCTTGAAGCAAAAGGGGGGGGGAAGGAAAAAGGGGGGGGTGCTATTTCACCAAAGGTAAAGTTGATTGTCCAAATTAACTATTACACCTCCCTATGAAAGAAACGCCGAGCACATCACAGGAATCTGTGAGGGATAAATGGTGAACATTAGGGCGCGATTGTGGATCATAGCTGACATCTTCCGCCATTTGAGTTGAAGTTAATGCGGGTAAGAGTAATCATATCTGCACTTAGCCGGTAGATTATTTCTGCTCCTCTTTCCTCTTGAAGAAAAAGGGGGGAAGGAAAAGGGGGGTGCTACTTCACCAAGGGGAAAGTTGATTGTCTAAATTAACTATTACACCTCCCTATGAAAGAAACACCGAGAACATCACAGGAATCTATGAGGGATAAATGGGGAACACCAGGGCATGATTGTGAATCACAACTGACATCTTCCGCCATTTGAGGTAGAAGTTAATGCAGGTCGGAGCAATCATATCTGCACTTAGCCGGTAGATTACTTTTGCTCCTCCTTCTTTCTGAAGCAAAAGGGGGGGGGGAGGAAAGGGGGGGTGGTACTTCACCAAGGGTAAAGTTGATTGTCCAAATTAACTTTTACACCTACCTGTGAAAGAAATGCCGAACACATCACATGAATCTGTGAGGGTTAAATGGTGAACTCCAGGGCATGATTGTGGATCACAGATGACATCTGCTGCCATTCGAGGTAGAAGTTAATACGGGTCAGAGCAATCATATCTGCACTTAGCCGGTAGATTACTTGTACTCCTACTTCCTCCTGAAGCAAAAGGGGGGGGAAGGAAAAGGGGGGGTGCTACTTCAGCAAAGGTAAAGTTGATTGTCCAAATTAACTATTACACCTCCCTATGAAAGAAACGTCTAGCACATCACAAGAATCTGTGAGGGATAAATGGTGAACATTAGGGCGAGATTGTGGATCATAGCTGACATCCTCCGCCATTTGAGTTGAAGTTAATGCGGGTAAGAGTAATCATATCTGCACTTAGTCGGTAGATTATTTCTTCTCCTCTTTCCTCTTGAAGAAAAAGGGGGGAAGGAAAAGGGGGGTGCTACTTCACCAAGGGGAAAGTTTATTGTCTAAATTAACTATTACACCTCACTATGAACAAAAGGCCGAGCACATCACATGAATCTGTGAGGATAAATGGCGAACACCAGGGCGTGATTTTGGATCACAGCTGACATCTTCCGCCATTTGAGGTAGAAGTTTATGCGGGTCAGAGCAATCATATCAGCACTTAGCCGGTAGATTAATTCTGCTCCTCCTTCCTCCTGAAGCAAAAGGGGGGGAAGGAAAAGGGGGGGGTGCTATTTTACCAAGGGGAAAGTTGATTATACAAATTAACTATGGCACCTCCCTGTGAAAAAAACATTGAGCACATCATAGGAATCTGTGAGGGATAAATGGTGAACATCAGGGCATGATTGTGAATCACAGCTGACATTTTCCGCCATTCGAGGTAGAAGTTAATGTGGGTCGGAGCAATCATATATGCACTTAGCCGGTAGATTACTTCTGCTCCTCTTTCCTCCTGAAACAGGGAGGGGGGGAGGAAAAGGGGGTGCTACTTCACCAAGAGAAAGTTGATTGTCTAAATTAACTATTATAACTCACTGTAAAAGAAACGCCGATCACATCACAGGAATCTGTGAGGAATAAATGGTGAACACTAGGGCATGATTGTGGATAACAATTGATATCTGCCGCCATTCGAGGTAGAAGTTAATGTGGGTCAAAACAATCATATATGCACTTAGCCGGTAGATTACTTATGCTCCTCCTGCTCCTGAAGCAAAATGAGGGGGGGGGGAGGAAAAAGGGGGTGCTACTTAAACAATGGGAAAGTGGATTGTCCAAATTAACTATTACAGCTCCCTGTGAAATAAACGCCGAGCACATCACATGAATATGTGAGGGATAAATGGTGAACACCAGGGCATGATTGTGGATTAAAGCTTACATCTACCGCCATTCGAGGTAGAAGTTAATGCGGTTCAGAGCAATCATATCTGCACTTAGCCGGTAGATTACTTATGCTCCTCCTTCCTCCTAAAGCAAAAGGGGGGGGTGAAGGAAAAGGGAAGTGCTACTTCACCAAAGGAAAAGTTGATTTTCCAAATGAAGTATTATATCTCCCTGTGAAAGAAACGTCGAGCACATCACATAATCTGTGAGAGATAAATGGTGAACACCAAGGCGTGATTGTGGATCATAGCTGACATCTGTCGCCATTCATGGTAGAATTTCATGCAGGTCGGAGCATTCGTATCTGCACTTAGCCGATAGATTCCTTCTGCTCCTCCTTCCTCTTGAAGCAAAAGGGGGGGGAATGAAAAAGGGGGTGATACTTTACCAAAGGGAAAGTTGATTATCCAAATTAACTATTACTCCTCCCTGTGAACGAAAGGCCGAGCACATCACTGGAATCTGTGAGGAATAAATGGTGAACACCAGCGCGTGATTGTGGATCACAGATGATATCTACCACCATTCGAGGTACAAGTTAATGCGGGTCGGAGCAATCATATCTGCACTTAGCCGGTAGATTACTTCTACTCCTTCTTCCTCCTAAAACAAAAGGGGGGAAGGAAAAGTGGGGTACTACTTCACCAAGGGGAAAGTAGATTGTCCAAATTAACTATTACACCTTCCTGTAAAAGAAACATCGAGCACATCACAGGAATCTGTGAGGGATAAATGGTGAACACCAGGGCATGATTGTGGATCACATCTGACATCTGCCGCCATTCGAGGTAGAGGTTTATGCGGGCTGGAGCAATCATATCTGCACTTAGCCGGTAGATTACTTGTACTCCTACTTCCTCCTGAAGCAAAAGGGGGGGGGAAGGAAAAGGGGGGGGGTGCTACTTCACCAAAGGTAAAGTTGATTGTCCAAATTAACTATTACACCTCCCTATGAAAGAAACGTCTAGCACATCACAAGAATCTGTGAGGGATAAATGGTGAACATTAGGGCGAGATTGTGGATCATAGCTGACATCCTCCGCCATTTGAGTTGAAGTTAATGCGGGTAAGAGTAATCATATCTGCACTTAGTCGGTAGATTATTTCTTCTCCTCTTTCCTCTTGAAGAAAAAGGGGGGAAGGAAAAGGGGGGTGCTACTTCACCAAGGGGAAAGTTTATTGTCTAAATTAACTATTACACCTCACTGTGAACAAAAGGCCGAGCACATCACATGAATCTGTGAGGATAAATGGCGAACACCAGGGCGTGATTTTGGATCACAGCTGACATCTGCCGCCATTTGAGGTAGAAGTTTATGCGGGTCAGAGCAATCATATCAGCACTTAGTCGGTAGATTAATTCTGCTCCTCCTTCCTCCTGAAGCAAAAGGGGGGGAAGGAAAAGGGGGGGGGTGCTATTTTACCAAGGGGAAAGTTGATTATACAAATTAACTATGGCACCTCCCTGTGAAAAAAACATTGAGCACATCATAGGAATCTGTGAGGGATAAATGGTGAACATCAGGGCATGATTGTGAATCACAGCTGACATTTTCCGCCATTCGAGGTAGAAGTTAATGTGGGTCGGAGCAATCATATATGCACTTAGCCGGTAGATTACTTCTGCTCCTCTTTCCTCCTGAAACAGGGAGGGGGGGAGGAAAAGGGGGTGCTACTTCACCAAGAGAAAGTTGATTGTCTAAATTAACTATTATAACTCACTGTAAAAGAAACGCCGAGCACATCACAGGAATCTGTGAGGAATAAATGGTGAACACTAGGGCATGATTGTGGATAACAATTGATATCTGCCGCCATTCGAGGTAGAAGTTAATGTGGGTCAAAACAATCATATATGCACTTAGCCGATAGATTACTTATGCTCCTCCTGCTCCTGAAGCAAAATGAGGGGGGGGGAGGAAAAAGGGGGTGCTACTTAAACAATGGGAAAGTGGATTGTCCAAATTAACTATTACAGCTCCCTGTGAAATAAACGCCGAGCACATCACATGAATATGTGAGGGATAAATGGTGAACACCAGGGCATGATTGTGGATCAAAGCTTACATCTACCGCCATTCGAGGTAGAAGTTAATGCGGTTCAGAGCAATCATATCTACACTTAGCCGGTAGATTACTTATGCTCCTCCTTCCTCCTAAAGCAAAAGGGGGGGTGAAGGAAAAGGGAAGTGCTACTTCACCAAAGGAAAAGTTGATTTTCCAAATGAAGTATTATATCTCCCTGTAAAAGAAACGTCGAGCACATCACAGAATCTGTGAGAGATAAATTGTGAACACCAAGGCGTGATTGTGGATCACAGCTGACATCTGTCGCTATTCATGGTAGAATTTCATGCAGGTCGGAGCATTCGTATCTGCACTTAGCCGATAGATTCCTTCTGCTCCTCCTTCCTCTTGAAGCAAAAGGGGGGGGGAATGAAAAAGGGGGTGATACTTTACCAAAGGGAAAGTTGATTATCCAAATTAACTATTACTCCTCCCTGTGAACGAAAGGCCGAGCACATCACTGGAATCTGTGAGGAATAAATGGTGAACACCAGCGCGTGATTGTGGATCACAGCTGATATCTACCACCATTCGAGGTACAAGTTGATGCGGGTCGGAGCAATCATATCTGCACTTAGCCGGTAGATTACTTCTACTCCTTCTTCCTACTAAAACAAAAGGGGGGAAGGAAAAGTGGGGTACTACTTCACCAAGGGGAAAGTAGATTGTCCAAATTAACTATTACACCTTCCTGTAAAAGAAACATCGAGCACATCACAGGAATCTGTGAGGGATAAATGGTGAACACCAGGGCATGATTGTGGATCACATCTGACATCTGCCGCCATTCGAGGTAGAGGTTTATGCGGGCTGGAGCAATCATATCTGCATTTAGCGGGTAAATTACTTCTGATCTTCTTTCCTCCTAAAGCAAAATGGGAGGAAGGAAAAGGGGGGGGTGCTATTTTACCAAGGGAAAGTTGATTGTCCAAATCAATTATTGAACCTCCCTATGAAAGAAACGCTGAGCACATCACATGAATCTGTGAAGGATAATGTTGAACACCAGGGCATGATTGTGAATCACAACTGACATCTTCCGCCATTCGAGATAGAAGTTAATGCGGGTCAGAGCAATCATATCTACACTTAGCCGGTAGATTACTTCTGCTCCTCTTTCCTCCTGAAGCAAAAGGGGGGGGGGGAGGGAGCGTGCTACTTTATCAAAGGGAAAGTTGATTCTCCAAATTAACTATTACACCTACTGCGAAAGAAATGTCGAGCATTTCACAGGAATCTGTGAGGGATAAATGGTGAACATTAGGGCATGATTGTGGATCATAGCTGACATATGCTGCTATTCAAGGTTGATGTAAATGCGGGTCAGAGCTATCATATCTGAACTTAGCCGGTAGATTACTTCTACCCCTCCTTCCTCCTAAAGCAAAAGGGGGGGGGGGGAGGAAAAGGGGGTACTACTTCACCAAGGGTAAAGTCGATTGTCCAAATTAACTATTACACCTCTCTATGAAAGAAACACTGAGCAAATCATAGGAATATGTGAGGGATAAATGGTAAACACCAGGGCATGATTGTTGATCACAGCTGACATCTGCCGCCATTCAAGGTAGAAATTAATGCGGGTTAGAGCAATCATGTTTATACTTAGCCGGTAGATTACTTCTGCTCCTCCTTCCTTCTGAAGCAAAATGGGTGGGGGAGGAAAAAGGGGGGTGCTACTTCACCAAGGGGAAAGTTGATTATCCAAATTAACTATTATACCTCCCTGTAAAAGAATCACTGAGCACATCACAAGAATCTATGAGGGATAAATGGTAAACACCAGGGCATGATTGTGGATCACAGCTTACATCTAACACAATTCAAGGTAGGATTTCATGCGGATCGAAACAATTATATCTACACTTAGCCGGTAGATTACGTGTGCTCCTCCTTTCTCCTGAAGCAAAATGGGGGGAAGGAAAGGGGGGTGTTACTTTACCAAGGGGAAAGTTGATTGTCCAAATTAACTATTAAACCTCTCTGTGAAAGAAATGCCGAGCACATCACATTAATTTGTGAGGGATAAATGGTGAACAACAGGGCGTGATTGTGGATCGCAGTTGAAATCTACCGCAATTCGAGGTAGAAGTTCATGCGGGTTGGAGCAATAATATGTGAACTTAGCCTATAGATTACTTCTTCTCATCTTTCCTCTTGAAACAAAAGGGGGGTAAGGAAAAGGGGGGTGCTACTTCACCGAAGGGAAAGTTGATTGTTCAACCTTCTTGTAAAAGAAACACCGAGCACGTCACATGAATCTGTGAGGGATAAATAGTGAACACTAGGGTGTGATTGTGGATCACAGCTGACATCTGCCGCCATTCGAGGTAGAAGTTAATGCGGGGCAAAGCAATCATATCTGCACTTAGCTGATAGATTACTTCTGCTACTCCTTCTTTTTGAAGAAAAAGGGGGAAAGGAAAAGGGGGGTGTTACTTCACCAAGGGAAAAGTTGATTGTCCAAATTAACTATTATAGCTCCTTGTGAAAGAAATATAGAGCACATCACACGAATCTGTGAGGGATAAATGGTGAACACTAGGGCGTGATTATGGATCACAGCTGACATATGTTGCTATTCGAGGTAGAAGTTAATGCAGGTAAGAGCAATCATATTTGCACTTAGCCGATAGATTATTTTTGCTCCTCTTTCCTTCTAAAGCAATAGGGGGGAAGGAAAAGTGGGGTGCTACTTCACCAAGGGGAAATTTGATTGTCCAAATTAACTATTACACCTCCCTATGAAAGAAAGGCCGAGCACATCACATGAATCTATGAGGGATAAATGGAAATCACCAGGGCGTGATTGCGGATCACAGATGACATCTGCCGCCATTCCAGGTAGAAGTTAATGCGGGTCAGAGTAATTATATCTGCACTTAGCCGGTAGATTATTTCTACTCCTCTTTCCTCCTGAAGAAAAAGGGGGGGGAAGGAAAGGGGGGTGCTACTTCACCAAGGGTAAAGTTGATTTTCCAAATTAACTATTACACCTCAATGTGAAAGAAATGCCGAACACATCACATGAATCTGTGAGGGATAAATGGTGAATACTAGGGCATGATTGTAGATCACAGCTGACATCTGCTTCCATTCGAGGTAGAAGTTAATGTGGGTTGGAGCAATCATATCTGCACTTAGCCGGTAGACTACTTCTGCTCCTTTTTCTTTCTGAAGCAAATGGGGGGGGGAAGGATAAAGGGGGTGCTACTTCAACAAGGGGAAAGTTGATTGTCCAAATTAACTATTACATCTCCTTTTTAAAGAAATGCCGAGCACATCATAGGAATTTGTGAGGGATAAATGGTGAACATTAGGGCGTGATTGTGGATCACAACTGAAATATGCAGCCATTCGAGGTAGAAGTTAATGTGGGTAAGAGCAATCATATCTGCACTTTGCCAATAGATTATTTCTGCTCCTCTTTGACTCCTGAAGAAAAATGGGGGGGGGGAGGAAAAGGGGGGTGCTACTTCACCAATGGGAAAGTTGATTGTTTAAATTAACTATTACACCTCCCTGTGAACAAAAGGCCGAGCACATCACATGAATCTGTGAGGGATAAATGGAAAATACCAGGGCGTGATTGCGGATCATAACTAACATCTGCCGCCATTCGAGGTAGAAGTTCATGCGGGTCGGAGAAATCATATCTACACTTAGCCTGTAGATTATTTCTGCTCATCCTTCCTCCTAAAGAAAAATGGGGGGAAGGAAAATGGGGGTGTTATTTTACCAAGGGGAAAGTTGATTGTCCAAATTAACTATTGCACATCACTGTGAAAGAAACGATGAGCACATCACAGGAATATGTGAGGGATATATGGTGAACATCAGGGCATGATTGTGAATCACAGCTGCCATCTTCCGCCATTTGAGGTAGAAGTTAATGCAGGTCAGAGCAATCATATCTGCACTTAGCCGGTAGATTACTTTTTCTCCTCTTTCCTTCTGAAGCAAAAGGGGGGGGGGAGAAAAAGGGGGGGTGGTACTTCACCAAGGGTAAAGTTGATTGTCCAAATTAACTATTACACCTACCTGTGAAAGAAATTCCGAACACATCACATGAATCTGTGAGGGTTAAATGGTGAACACCAAGGCATGATTGTGGATCACAGCTGACATATGCTGCTATTCGAAGTAGAAGTAAATGCGGGTCAGAGCTATCATATCTGAACTTAGCCGGTAGATTACTTCTACTCCTCCTTCCCCCTGAAACAAAAGGGGGGGAGGAAAAGGGGGGGTTCTACTTCACCAAGGGTAAAGTTGATTCTCCAAATTAAGTATTACACCTCTCTATAAAAGAAACACTGAGCAAATCATAGGAATCTGTGAGGGATAAATGGTAAACACCAGGGCGTGATTGTAGATCACATCTGACATCTGTCGCCATTCAAGGTAGAAGTTAATGCGGGTCAAAACAATCATGTCTATACTTAGCCGGTTGATTACTTATGCTCCTCCTCCTTCTGAAACAAAATGGGTGGGGGAGGAAAAAGGGAGGGTGCAACTTCACCAAAGGGAAAGTTGATTATTCAAATTAACTATTATACCTCCCTGTAAAAGAATCACTGAGCACATCACAGGAATATATGAGGATAAATGGTAAACACTAGGACATGATTGTGGATCACAGCTGACATCTAACACAATTTAAGGTAGGAGTTCATGCAGATCGAAACAATTATATCTGCACTTAGCTGGTAGATTACTTCTGCTCCTCCTTTCTCCTGAAGCAAAAGGGGGGGGGAGGAAAAGGGGGGGTGCTACTTTACCAAGGGGAAAGTTGATTGTCCAAATTAACTATTAAACCTCTCTGTGAAAGAAACGCCGAGCACATAACATTAATTTGTGAGGGATAAATGGTGCACAACAGGGACGTGATTGTGGATCACAGTTGAAATCTGACGCAATTTGAGGTAGAAGTTCATGCGGGTTGGAGCAATAATATCTAAACTTAGCCTATAGATTACTTATGATCATCTTTCCTCCTGAAAAAAAAGGGGGGGGAAGGAAAAGGGGGGTGCTACTTCACCAAAGGGAAAGTTGATTATTCAAATTATCTATGAAACCTTCTTGTGAAAGAAACACCGAGCACGTCACATGAATCTGTGAGGGATAAATGGTGAACACTATGGTGTGATTGTGGATCACAGCTGACATCTGCCGCCATTCGAGGTAGAAGTTAATGCGGGTCGAAGCAATCATATCTGCACTTAGCCGGTAGATTACTTATGCTCCTCCTTCCTTTTGAAGCAAAAGGGGGGAAGGAAAAGGGGGGTGTTACTTTACCAAGGGAAAAGTTGATTGTCTAAATTAACTATTATAGCTCCTTGTGAAATAAATACGGAGCACATCACACGAATCTGTGAGGGATAAATGGTGAACACTAGGGCGTGATTGTGGATCACATCTGACATCTGCCGCTATTCGAGGTAGAAGTTAATGCGGGTAAGAGAAATCATATTTGCACTTAGTCGGTAGATTATTTCTGCTCCTCTTTCCTTCTAAAGCAAAAGGGCGGAAGGAAAAGTGGGGTGCTACTTCACCAAGGGGAAAATTGATTGTCCAAATTAACTATTACACCTCCCTATGAACGAAAGGCCAATCACATCACATGAATCTATGAGGGATAAATGGTGAGGGATAGATGGTGAACACTAGGGCATGATTGTAGATCACAGCTGACATCTTCTGCCATTCGAGGTAGAAGTTAATGCGGGTTGGAGTAATCATATCTGCACTTAGCCGGTAGACTACTTCTGCTCCTCTTTCTTTCTGAAGCAAACGGAGTGGGGGAAGGAAAAAGGGGGTGCTACTTCACCAAGGGGAAAGTTGATTGTCCAAATTAAGTATTACACCTCCCTGTGAAAGAAACACCGAGCACATCACAGGAATTTGTGAGGGATAAATGGTGAACATTAGGGCATGATTGTGGATCACAACTCAAATATGCTGCCATTCGAGGTAGAAGTTAATGCAGGTAAGAGCAATCATATCTGCACTTAGCCAGTAGATTATTTCTGCTCCTCTTTTACTACTGAAGAAAAAGGGGGGGGAGGAGGAAAAGGGGGTGCTACTTCACCAACGTGAAAGTTGATTGTTTAAATTAACTATTACACCTCCCTGTGAACGAAAGGCCGAGCACATCACAAGAATCTGTGAGGGATAAATGGCAAATACCAGGGCTTGATTTCGGATCACAACTGACATCTGCCGCCATTCGAGGTAGAAGTTCATGCGGGTCAGAGCAATCATATCTGCACTTAGCCGGTAGATTATTTTTGCTCATCCTTCCTCCTAAAGCAAAATGGGGGGAAGGAAAATGGGGGTGTTATTTTACCAAGGGGAAAGTTGATTGTCCAAATTAACTATTGCACATCACTGTGAAAGAAACGCTGAGCACATCACATGAATCTGTGTGGGATAAATGGTGAAAATCAGGGTATGATTGTGAATCACAGCTGAAATTTTCTGCCATTCGAGGTAGAAGTTAATGCGGGTCATAGCAATCATATCTGCACTTAGCCGGTAGACTACTTCTGCTCCTCTTTTTTTCTGAAGCAAACAGGGGGGGGGGAGGAAAAAGGGGGGGTGCTACTTCACCAAGGGGAAGTTGATTGTCCAAATTAACTATTACACCTCACTGTAAAAGAAATGTTGTGTACATCACATGAATCTATGAGGGATAAATGGTGAACTCCAGGGCATTATTGTGGATCACAACTGACATCTGCTGCCATTCGAGGTAGAAGTTGATGCAGGTCAGAGCAATCATATCTTCACTTAGCCGGTAGATTACTTTTACTCCTCCTTCCTCTTGAAGCAAAATGGGGGGGGGGAAGGGGGTGCTACATCACTAAGGTTAAAGTTGATTGTCCAAATTAACTATTACACCTCCATGTGAAAGAAACGCCGAGCAAATCACATGAATCTGTGATGGATAAATAGTGAACACCAGGGAGTGATTGTGGATCACAGCTGACATCTTCTGCCATTCGAGGTAAAAGTTAATGCGGGTCGGAGCAATCATATTTGCACTTAGCCGGTAGATTACTTCTGCTCCTCCTTCCTCCTGACGCAAAAGGGGGGGGGGAGGAAAAGGGGGGTGCTACTTCACCAAGGGGAAAGTTGATTATCCAAATTAACTATTATACCTCTCTATGAAAAAACGCCTAGCACATCACAGGAATCTGTAAGGGATAAATGGTGAACACTAGGGTATGATTGTGGATCACAGCTGACATCTGACGCCATTTAAGGTAGAAGTTAATGCGGATCGAAGCAATCATATCTGCACTTAGCCTGTAGATTAATTTTGCTCTTTCTTTCTGCTAAAGCAAAAGGGGGGGAAGGAAAAGGGGGGGTGCTATTTCACCAAGGGGAAAGTCGATTGTCCAAATTAACTATTACACCTTACTGTGAAAGAAACGTCAAGCACATCACATGAATCTGTGAGGGATAAATGGTGAACAATAGGGCGTGATTGAGGATCACAGCTGATATCTGCCGCAATTCGAGGTAGAAGTTCATGCGGGTCAGAGCAATAATATCTGCACTTAGCCGATAGATTACTTCTGCTCCTCTTTCCTCCTGAAGCAAAAGGGGGGGAAGGAAAGGGGGGGTGATACTTCACCAAGGGGAAAGTTGATTGTTCAAATTAACTATTACACCTCCCTGTAAAAGAAACGCCGAGAACATCACATGAATCTGTGAGGAATAAATGGTGAACACCAAGGTGTGATTGTGGATCACAGCTGACATATGCCACCATTCGAGGTAGAAGTTAATACGGGTCGAAGCAATTATATCTACATTTAGCGCGTAGATTAGTTCTACTCCTCCTTCCTCCTAAAACAAAAAGTGGGGAAGGAAAAGTGGGGTGTTATTTCACCAAGGGGAAAGTTGATTGTCCAAATTAACTATTACTCCTCCCTATAAAAGAAACACCGAGCACATCACAGGAATCTGTGAGGGATAAATGGTGAATACCAGGGCATGATTGTGGATCACAGATGACATCTACCGCCATTTGAGGTAGAGGTTTATGCGGGCTGGAGCAATCATATCTGCACTTAGCCGATAAATTACTTCTGCTCCTCCTTCCTCCTGAATCAAAAGGGGAGGAAAGAAAAGGGGGGGTTCTATTTTACCAAGGGGAAAGTTGATTGTCCAAATTAACTATTTCACCTCCATGTGAAAGAAATGCTGAGCACATCACAGGAATCTATGAGGGATAAATGGTGAACACCAGGGCATGATTGTGAATCACAGCTGACATCTTCCTCCATTCGAGGTAGAAGTTAATGTGGGTCGGAACAATAATATCTGCACTTAGCCGGTCGATTAATTATGCTCCTCTTTCCTCTCAAAGCAAATTGGGGGGGGGAGGAAAAGGGGGTGCTACTTCACCAAGGCGAAAGTTGATTGTCCAAATTAACTATTACACCTCACTGTGAAAGAAGTGCCGAGCAAATCATAGGAATATGTGAGGGATAAATGGTGAACACCAGGGCGTGATTGTGGATCACACCTGACATCTGCCGTCATTCAAGGTAAAAGTTAATGCGGGTCGGAGCAATCATATCTATATTTAGATGGTAGAATACTTCTGCTCCTCCTTTCCTTCTGAAGCAAAATGGGGGGGGGGAAGGAAAGGGGGGGTGCTACTTCACCAAGGGGAAAATTGATTATCAAAATTAACTATTATACCTTCCTGTGAAAGAAACACTGAGCACATCACAGGAATCTATCAGGGATAAATGGTGAACACTAGGATGTGATTGTGAATCACAGCTGACATCTAACGCAACTTAAGGTAGAAGTTCATGCGGATCGAAACAATCATATCTGCATTTAGCCGGTAGATTTTTTCTGCTCCACTTTCTCCTGAAGCAAAAGGGGGGGAAGGAAAAGGAGGGTGCTACTTTACCTAGGAGAAAGTTTATTGTCCAAATTAACTATTACACCTCTCTATGAAAGAAACGTCGAGCACATCACATGAATCTGTGAGGGATAAATAGTGAACAACAGGGCGTGATTGTGGATCACAGATGACATCTGCCGCAATTCGAGGTAGAAGTTATTGTGGGTCGGAGCAATAATATCTGCACTTAGCCGGTAGATTATTTATGCTCCTCTTTCCTTTTGAAACAAAAGGGGGGGGAAGGTAAAGGAGTGGTGATACTTCACCAAGGGGAAGGTTGATTGTTCAAATTAACTATTACACCTCCCTGTGAAAGAAACGCCGAGCACGTCACAGGAATCTGTGAGGGATAAATAGTGAACACCAGGGCGTGATTGTGGATCACAGCTGACATCTGCCGCCATTCGAGGAAGAAGTTAATGCGGGTCGAAGAAATCATATCTGCACTTAGTCGGTAGATTACTTCTGCTCCTCCTTCCTCTTGAAGCAAAAGGGTGGAAGAAAAAGGGGGGTGCTACTTCAACAAGGGGAAAGTTGATTGTCCAAATTAACTATTACACCTCCATGTGAAACAAACGCCGAGCACATCACAGGAATCTGTGAGGGATAAATGGTGAACAGTAGGGAATGATTGTGAATCACAACTGACATCTTCCGCCATTCGAGGTAGAAGTTAATGCTGGTCGGAGCAATCATATCTGCACTTAGCCGGTAGATTACTTCTGCTCCTTTTTCCTCCTGAAGCAAAGGGGGGGGGAGGAAAAGGGGGGTGCTACTTCACTAAGAGGAAAGTTGATTGTCCAAATTAACTATTACACCTCACTGTGAAAGAAATGCCGAACACATCACAGGAATCTGTGAGGGATAAATGGTGAACACCAGGGCATGATTGTGGATCACAGTTGACATCTACTGCCATTCAAGGTAGAAGTAAATGCGGGTCAGAGCTATCATATCTGCACTTAGCCAGTAGATTACTGCTACTCCTCCTTCCTCCTGAAGAAAAATGGGGGGGGAGGAAAAGGGGTGCTACTTCACCAGGGGTAAAGTTGATTGTCCAAATTAACTATTACACCTCCCAGTGAAAGAAACTCCGAGCAAATCATAGGAATCTGTGAGGGATAAATGTTGAACACCAGGGCGTGATTGTGGATCACAGTTGACATCTGCCGCCATTCAAGGTAGAAGTTAATGCGGGTCGGAGCAATCATATTTATATTTAGCTGGTAGATTACTTCTGCTCCTCCTACCTTCTGAAGCAAAATGGGGGGGAGGAAAGGGGGGTGATACTTTACCAAGGGGAAAGTTGATTATCCAAATTAACTATTATACCTCCCTGAGAAAGAAACACCGAGCACATCACAGGAATCTGTGAGGGATAAATGGTAAACAGTAGGGCGTGATTGTGAATCACAGCTGACATCTGACACAATTCAAGGTAGAAGTTCATGCGGATCGAAACAATCATATCTGCACTTAGCCGTTAGATTTCTTCTACTCCTCCTTTCTCCTAAAAGCAAAAGGGGGGGAAGGAAAAGGAGGGTGCTTTACCAAGGAGAAAGTTGATTGTCCAAATTAACTATTACACCTCTCTGTGAAAGAAACACCAAGCACATCACATGAATCTGTGAGGGATAAATGGTGAACAACATGGCGTGATTGTGGATCACAGCTGACATCTGTCGCCTTCGAGGTAGAAGTTATTGTGGGTCGGAGCAATAATATATGCACTTAGCTGGTAGATTATTTCTGCTCCTCTTTCCTTTTGAAACAAAAGGGGGGGAAGATAAGCGGGGTGCTACTTCACCAAGGGGAAAGTTGATTGTTCAAATTAACTATTACACCTACCTATGAAAGAAATGCCGAGCATGTCATAGGAATATGTGAGGGATAAATGGTGAACACCAGAGCGTGATTGTGGATCACAGCTGACATCTGCCGCCATTCGAGGAAAAAGTTAATGTGGGTTGAAGCAATCATATCTGCACTTAGCCGGTAGATTACTTCTGCTCCTCCTTCCTCTTGAAGTAAAAGGGGGAAGTAAAAGGGGGGGGGGTGCTACTTCAACAAGGGGAAAGTTGATTGTCCAAATTAACTATTACACCTCCCTGTGAAAGAAATGTGGGGCACATCATAGGAATCTGTGAGGGATAAATGGTTAACACTAGGGTGTGATTGTGGATCACAGCTGACATCTGCCGCCATTCGAGGTATAAGTTAATGCGGGTAAGAGCAATCATATCTGTACTTAGCCGGTAGATTATTTCTGCTCGTCTTTCCTCCTAAAGCAAAGGGGGGGGAAGGAAAAGTGGGGTGCTACTTGACTAAGGGGAAAGTTGATTGTCCAAATTAACTATTACACCTCCTTGTGAAAGAAATGTCGAGCACATAACATGAATCTGTGAGGGATAAATGGTGAACACCAGGGCATGATTGTAAATCACAACTGACATCTTCCACCATTCGAGTTAGAAGTTAATGCGGGTCGGAGAAATCATATCTACAGTTAGCAGGTAGATTTATTCCGCTCCTCTTTCCTTCTAAAACAAAAGGGGGGGGGAGGAAAAGGGGGGGTGCTACTTCACCAAGGGGAAAGTTGATTGTCCAAATTAACTATTACATCTCACTGTGAAAGAAATGCCGAGCACATCACAGGAATCTGTGCGGGATAAATGGTGAACACTAGGGCATGGTTGTGGATCACAGCTGACATCTGCTGCCAATCGAGGTAGAAGTAAATGCAGGGCAGAGCTATCATATCTGCACTTAGCCAGTAGATTACTTCTACTCCTCTTTTCTTTTTAAGCAAAAGGGGGGGGGGAAGGGGGGTGCTATTCACCAAGGGTAAAGTTGATTGTTCAAATTAACTATTACACCTCCCTGTGAAAAAACGCCGAACAAATCATAAGAATCTGTGAGGGATAAATGGTGAACACCAGGGCGTGATTGTGGATCACAGATGACATTTGCCGCCATTCAAGGTAGAAGTTAATGTGGGTCAGAGAAATTATATCTATATTTAGCCGGTAGATTACTTCTGCTACTCCTTCCTTCTGTAGCAAAATGGGGGGTGTTAATTCACCAAGTGGAAAGTTGATTATCCAAATCAACTATTATACCTCCCTGTGAAAGAAACACCGAGCACATCACAGGAATCTATGATGGATAAATGGTGAACACTAGGGCGTGATTTTGTATCACAACTGACATCAGACGCAATAAAGGTAGAAGTTAATGCGGATCGAAACAATCATATATGTACTTAGCTGGTAGATTTCTTCTGTTCCTCATTAATCCTGAAGCAAAAGGGGGGGGGGAAGGAAAAGGGGGGTGGTACTTTACTAAGGGGAAAGTTGATTGTCAAAATTAACTATTACGCCTCTCTGTGAAAGAAACGCCGAGCACATCACATGAATATGTGAGGGATAAATGGTGAACAACAGGGCGTGATTGTGGATTACAGCTGACATCTGCCGCAATTCGAGGTAGAAGTTGATGCAGGTTGGAGCAATTATATCTGCAGTTAGCCGATAGATTACTTATTCTCCTCTTTCCTCTTGAAACAAAAGGGGGGAAGGAAAAGGGGGGGGGGTGCTACTTCACCAAGGGGAAAGTTGATTGTTCAAATTAACTATTACACCTCCCTGTGAAAGAAACATTAAGCACATCACAAGAATCTGTGAGGGTCAAATGGTGAACACTAGGGCGTGATTGTGGATCACAGGTGACATCTGCCGCCATTCGAGGTAGAAGTTAATGCGGGTCGAAGCAATCATATCTGCACTTAGCCGGTAGATTACTTCTGCTCCTCCTTCCTCTTGAAGCAAAAGGGGGGAAGGAAAAGGAGGGTGCTACTTCACCAAGGGCAAAGTTGATTGTCCAAATTAACTATTACACCTCCCTATGAAAGAAATGTGGAGCACATCACAGGAATCTGTGAGGGATAAATGGTGAACACTAGGGCGTGATTGTGGATCACAGCTGACATATGCCGCCATTCGAGGTAGAAGTTAATGCAGGTAAGAGCAATCATATCTTCTATTAGTTGGTAGATTAGTTTTGCTCCTCTTTCCTCCTAAAGCAAAAGGGGGGAAGGACAAGGGGGTGCTACTTCACCAAAGGACAAGTTGATTGTGCAAATTAACTATTAAACCTCCCTGTGAACGAAAGGCCGAGCACATCACAGGAATCTGTGAGGGATAAATGGCAAACACCAAGGTGTGATTGCGGATCACAATTGACATCTGCCGCCATTCGAGTTAGAAGTTAATGCAGGTCGGAGCAATCATATCTACACTTAGCCGGTAGATAACTTTTGCTTTTCTTTCCTCCTGAAACAAAAGGGGGGAAGGAAACGTGGGGTGCTACCTCACCAAGGGAAAGTTGATTGTCCAAATTAACAATTACACCTCCCTGTGAAAGAAATGCCGAGCACATCACAAGAATCTATGAGGGATAAATGGTGAACACCAGGGCATGATTGTGAATCACAGCTGGCATCTTCTGCCATTCGAGGTAGATGTTAATGCGGGTCGGAGCAATCATATCTGCACTTAGTTGGTAGATTACTTTTGCTCCTCTTTCCTTCTGAAGCAAAAGGGGGGGAAGGAAAGGGGGGTGGTACTTCACCAAGGGTAAAGTTGATTGTCCAAATTAACTATTACACCTACATGTGAAAGAAATGCCGAACACATCATATTAATCTGTGAGGGTTAAATGGTGAACACCATGGCATGATTGTGGATCACAGATGACATCTACTGCCATTCGAGGTAGAAGTTAATGTGGGTCAGAGCAATCATATTTGCACTTAGCTGGTAGATTACTTGTACTCCTACTTCCTCCTGAAGCAAAAAGGGGCGGGGAGGAAAAAGGGGGGTTGCTACTTCACCAAAGGTAAAGTTGATTGTCCAAATTAACTATTACACCTCCCTATGAAAGAAACGCCGAGCACATCACCAGAATCTGTGATGGATAAATGGTGAACATTAGGGCGTGATTGTGGATCATAGATGAGATCTACCACCATTTGAGTTGAAGTTAATGCGGGTAAGAGCAATCATATCTGCACTTAGGCGTAGATTATTTCTACTCCTCTTTCCTCTTGCAGAAAAAGTGGGGAAGGAGAAGAGGGGGTGGTACTTCACCAAGGGGAAATTTGATTGTCTAAATTAACTATTACAACTCACTGTGAACGAAAGGTTGAGCACACTATCATAGAAATCGGTGAGGAGAAATGGCGAACACCAGGGGTGATTGCGGATCACAGCTGGCATCTGCCGCCATTCGAGATAGAAGTTTATGCGTGTCGGAGCAATCATATCTGCACTTAGTCGGTAGATTAATTCTGCTCCTCCTTCCTCCTGAAGAAAAAGGGGGGAAGGAAAAGGGGGGTGCTATTTTACCAAGGGGAAAGTTGATTGTAAAATTTAACTATTGCACCTCCCTATGAAAAAAACATTGAGCACATCACATGAATCTGTGAGGGATAAATGGGGAACACTAGGGCATGATTGTGAATCACAGCTGACATTTTCCGCCATTCGAGGTAGAAGTTAATGCGGGTCAGAGCAATCATATATGCACTTAGCCTATAGATTACTTCTGCTCCTCTTTCCTCCTGAAGCAAAAGTGGGGGGGGGGAAGGAAAAGGGGTGATACTTAACCAAAAAAAAGTTGACTGTCCAAATTAACTATTATGCCTCACTATAAAAGAAACGCCGAGCACATCATAGGAATCTGTGAGGAATAAATGGTGAACACCATGGCATGATTGTGGATCACAACTGATATCTTCTGCCATTCGAGGTAGAAGTTAATGTGGGTCGAAGCAATCATATCTGCACTTAGCCGGTAGATTACTTCTGCTCCTCCTCCTCCTAAAGCAAAATGGGGGGGGGAGGAAAAGGGGGGCGCTACTTAAAAATTGAGAAAGTTGATTGTCCAAATTAACTATTACAGCTCCCTGTGAAATAAACGCCGAGCACATCACATGAATCTATGAGGGATAAATGGTGAATACCATGGCATGATTGTGGATCATAGCTGACATCTACCACCATTCGAGGTAGAAGTTAATGCGGGTCAGAGCAATCATATCTGCACTTAGCCAGTAGATTACTTCTGCTCCTCCTTCCTCCTAAAGCAAAAGGGGTAAAGGAAAAGAGAAGTGCTACTTCACCAAAGGAAAAGTTGATTGTCCATATTAAGTATTATATCTCCCTATGAAAGAAACACCGAGAACATCACAGAATCTGTGAGAGATAAATGGTGAACACCAGGGCGTGATTGTGGATCCCAGCTGCCATCTTCCGCCATTCGAGGTAGAATTTCATGCGGGTCGGAGCATTCATATCTGCACTTAGTTGGTAGATTACTTCTGCTCCTCTTTCATCCTGAAGCAAAAGGGGGGGGAAGGAAAAAGGGGGCTGCTACTTTACCAAAGGGAAAGTTGATTGTCCAAATTAACTACTACTCCTCCTTGTGAACGAAAGGCCGAGCACATCACTTGAATCTGTGAGGAATAAATGGCGAACACCAGGGCGTGATTGCGGATCACAACTGACATATGCTGCCATTCGAGGTAGAATTTAATGCGGGTCCGAGCAATCATATCTGCACTTAGACTGTAGATTACTTCTGCTCCTGCTTCCTCCTAAAACAAAAGGGGGAAAGTTGATTATCCAAACTAACTATTATACCTCCCTGTAAAAGAAACGTCGAGCACATCACAGTAATCTATGAGGGATAAATGGTAAACACTAGGGCATGATTGTGGATCACAGCTGACATCTGACGCAATTCAAGGTAGAAGTTCATGCGTATCGAAACAATCATATCTGCACTTAGCCGGTACATTACTTCTGCTCCTCCTTTCTCCTGAAGCAAAAGGGGGGGGGAGGAAAAAAGGGGGTGCTACTTTAATAAGGGGAAAGTTGATTGTCCAAATTAACTATTACACCTCTCTATGAAAGAAACGCCGAGCACATCACATTAATATGTGAATGATAAATGGTGAACAATAGGGCGTGATTGTGGATCACAGTTGACATCTGCCGCAATTCGAGGTAGAAGTTCATGCGGGTCGGAGCAATAATATCTAAACTTAGCCGATAGATTACTTCTTCTCATCTTTCCTCCTGAAATAAAAGGGGGGAAGGAAAAGGGGGGTGCTACTTCACCAAAGGGAAAGTTGATTGTTCAAATTATCTAATAAACCTTTTTGTGAAAGAAACACCGAGCACGTCACATTAATCTGTGAGGGATAAATGGTGAACACTAGGGCGTGATTGTAGATCACAGCTGACATCTTCCGCCATTCGAGGTAGAAGTTAATGCGGGTCGAAGCAATCATATCTGCACTTAACCGGTAGATTACTTCTGCTCCTCCTTCCTCTTGAAGCAAAAGGGGGGAAATAAAAGGGGGTGTTACTTCACCAAGGGAAAAGTTGATTGTCCAAATTAACTATTATAGCTCCTTGTGAAATAAATGCGGAGCAAATCACATGAATCTGTGAGGATAAATGGCGAACACTAGGGCGTGATTGTGGATCACAGCTGACATCTGCCGCTATTCGAGGTAGAAGTTAATGCGGGTAATTGCAATCATATTTGCATTTAGCCGATAGATTATTTCTGCTCCTCTTTCCTTATAAAACAAAAGGGGGAAGGAAAAGTGGGGTGCTACTTCACCAAGGGGAAAGTTGATTGTCCAAATTAAATATTACACCTCTCTATGAACGAAAGGCCGAGCACATCACATGAATCTGTGAGGGATAAATGGCAAACACCAGGGTGTGATTGCGGATCACAACTAACATCTGCCGCCATTCGAGGTAAAAGTTAATGCGGGTCGGAGCAATCATATATTCACTTAGCCGGTAGATTACTTTTGCTCCTCTTTCCTCCTGAAACAAAAGGGGGAAGGAAAGTGGGGTGCTACTTCACCAAAGGAAAGTTGATTGTCCAAATTAAATATTACACCTCACTGTGAAAGAAACGCCGAGCACATCAAAGGAATCTGTGAGGGATAAATGGTGAACACCAGGGCATGATTGTGAATCACAACCGACATCTTATGCTATTTGAGGTAGAAGTTAATGCGGGTCGGAGCAATCATATCTGCACTTAGCCGTTAGATTACTTCTGCTCCTCTTTCCTCCTAAAGCAAAAGGGGGGGGGAGAAGGAAAAGGGGGGGTGCTACTTCACCAAGGGGAAAGTTGATTGTCCAAATTAACATTTACACCTCACTTTAAAAGAAATACCGAGCACATCACTAGAATCTGTGAGGGATAATTGGTGAACACTAGGGCATGATTGTGGATCACAACTGACATCTACTGCCATTTGTGATAGAAGTTAATGCGGGTTGGACCAATCATATCTGCACTTAGCCGGTAGATTATTTCTACTCCTCTTTCCTCCTGAATCAAAAGAGGGGGGGGAGGAAAGGGAAGATGCTACTTTACCAAGGGTAAAGTTGATTGTCCAAATTAACTATTACACCTCCCTATGAAAGAAATGCCAAACAAATCATAGGAATCCGTGAGGGATAAATGGTGAACACTAGGGCATGATTATAGATCACAACTGACATCTGCTGTCATTCGAGGTAGAAATTAATGCGGGTCGGAGCAATCATATCTGCACTTAGCCGGTAGACTACTTCCGCTCCTCTTTCCTTATGAAGCAAACGGGGGGGGAAGGAAAATGGAGGGGTGCTACTTTACCAAGGGGAAAGTTGTTTGTCCAAATTAACTATTACACCTCTCTGTGAGAGAAACGCCGAGCACATCACAAGAATCTGTGAGGGATAAATGGTGAACACCAGGGCGTGATTGTGGATCACACATTTGTCGCCATTCGAGGTAGAAGTTAATGCGGGTAAGAACAATCATATCTGCACTTAGCCAGTAGATTATTTCTGCTCCTCTTTCCTCCCAAAGCAAAAGGGGGGGGGGAGGAAAAGTGGGGTGCTACTTCACCAAGGGGAAAGTTGATTATCCAAACTAACTATTACACCTCCATGTGAAAGAAACATCGAGCACATCACATGAATCTGTGAGGGATAAATGGTGAACACTAGGGCATGACTGTGAATCACAACTGACATCTTCCACCATTCGAGGTAAAAGTTAATGCGGGTCAGAGCAATCATATCTGCAGTTAGCAGGTAGATTAATTCTGCTTCTCTTTCCTTCTGAAATAAAGGGGGGGGGAAGGAAAAGGGGGGGTCCTACTTCACCAAGGGGAAAGTTGATTGTCCAAATTAGCTATTACACTTCACTGTGAAAGAAATGCCGAGCACATCACAGGAATCTGTGCGGGATAAATGGTGAACACCAGGGCATGATTGTGGATCACAGCTGACATCTGCTGCCATTCGAGGTAGAAGTAAATGCAGGTCGGAGCGATCATATTTGCACTTAGCCGGTAGATTACTTGTACTCCTCCTTCCTTTTGAAGCAAAAGGAAGGGCGGAAAAGGGGGGGTACTACTTTACCAAGGGTAAAGTTGATTGTCCAAATTAACTATTACACCTCCCTGTGAAAGAAACGCCGAGAAAATCATAATAATCTGTGAGGGATAAATGGTGAACACCAGGGCGTGATTGTGGATCACAACTGACATTTGCCGCCATTCAAGGTAGAAGTTAATGCGGGTCAGTGCAATCATATCTATATTTAGCCGGTAGATTACTTTGCTCCTCCTTCCTTTTGAAGCAAAATGGGGGGGTGCTACTTCACTAAGGGGAAAGTTGAGTATCCAAATTAACTATTTTACCTCCCTGTGAAAGAAATGCCAAGCACATCACATGAATCTATGAGGGATAAATGGTGAACACTAGGGCGTGATTGTAGATCACAGCTGACATCTTCCGCCATTCGAGGTAGAAGTTAATGCGGGTCGAAGCAATCATATCTGCACTTAACCGGTAGATTACTTCTGCTCCTCCTTCCTCTTGAAGCAAAAGGGGGGAAATAAAAGGGGGTGTTACTTCACCAAGGGAAAAGTTGATTGTACAAATTAACTATTATAGCTCCTTGTGAAATAAATGCGGAGCAAATCACATGAATCTGTGAGGATAAATGGCGAACACTAGGGCGTGATTGTGGATCACAGCTGACATCTGCCGCTATTCGAGGTAGAAGTTAATGCGGGTGATTGCAATCATATTTGCATTTAGCCGATAGATTATTTCTGCTCCTCTTTCCTTATAAAACAAAAGGGGGAAGGAAAAGTGGGGTGCTACTTCACCAAGGGGAAAGTTGATTGTCCAAATTAAATATTACACCTCTCTATGAACGAAAGGCCGAGCACATCACATGAATCTGTGAGGGATAAATGGCAAACACCAGGGCGTGATTGCGGATCACAACTAACATCTGCCGCCATTCGAGGTAAAAGTTAATGCGGGTCGGAGCAATCATATCTTCACTTAGCCGGTAGATTACTTTTGCTCCTCTTTCCTCCTGAAACAAAAGGGGGAAGGAAAGTGGGGTGCTACTTCACCAAAGGGAAAGTTGATTGTCCAAATTAAATATTACACCTCACTGTGAAAGAAACGCCGAGCACATCAAAGGAATCTGTGAGGGATAAATGGTGAACACCAGGGCATGATTGTGAATCACAACTGACATCTTATGCTATTTGAGGTAGAAGTTAATGCGGGTCGGAGCAATCATATCTGCACTTAGCCGTTAGATTACTTCTGCTCCTCTTTTCTCCTAAAGCAAAAGGGGGGGAGAAGGAAAAGGGGGGGTGCTACTTCACCAAGGGGAAAGTTGATTGTCCAAATTAACATTTACACCTCACTTTAAAAGAAATACCGAGCACATCACTAGAATCTATGAGGGATAAATGGTGAACACCAGGGCATGATTGTGGATCACAGCTGACATCTACTGCCATTTGTGATAGAAGTTAATGCGGGTTGGACCAATCATATCTGCACTTAGCCGGTAGATTATTTCTACTCCTCTTTCCTCCTGAATCAAAAGAGGGGGGGGGAGGAAAGGGAAGATGCTACTTTACCAAGGGTAAAGTTGATTGTCCAAATTAACTATTACACCTCCCTGTGAAAGAAATACCAAACAAATCATAGGAATCCGTGAGGGATAAATGGTGAACACTAGGGCATGATTATAGATCACAACTGACATCTGCTGTCATTCGAGGTAGAAGTTAATGCGGGTCGGAGCAATCATATCTGCACTTAGCCGGTAGACTACTTCCGCTCCTCTTTCCTTATGAAGCAAACGGGGGGGGGGAAGGAAAATGGAGGGGTGCTACTTTACCAAGGGGAAAGTTGTTTGTCCAAATTAACTATTACACCTCTCTGTGAGAGAAACGCCGAGCACATCACAAGAATCTGTGAGGGATAAATGGTGAACACCAGGGCGTGATTGTGGATCACACATTTGTCGCCATTCGAGGTAGAAGTTAATGCGGGTAAGAACAATCATATCTGCACTTAGCCAGTAGATTATTTCTGCTCCTCTTTCCTCCCAAAGCAAAAGGGGGGGAGGAAAAGTGGGGTGCTACTTCACCAAGGGGAAAGTTGATTATCCAAACTAACTATTACACCTCCATGTGAAAGAAACATCGAGCACATCACATGAATCTGTGAGGGATAAATGGTGAACACTAGGGCATGACTGTGAATCACAACTGACATCTTCCATCATTCAAGGTAAAAGTTAATGCGGGTCAGAGCAATCATATCTGCAGTTAGCAGGTAGATTAATTCTGCTTCTCTTTCCTTCTGAAATAAAGGGGGGGGGAAGGAAAAGGGGGGGTCCTACTTCACCAAGGGGAAAGTTGATTGTCCAAATTAACTATTACACTTCACTGTGAAAGAAATGCCGAGCACATCACAGGAATCTGTGCGGGATAAATGGTGAACACCAGGGCATGATTGTGGATCACAGCTGACATCTGCTGCCATTCGAGGTAGAAGTAAATGCAGGTCAGAGCGATCATATTTGCACTTAGCCGGTAGATTACTTCTACTCCTCCTTCCTTTTGAAGCAAAAGGAAGGGCGGAAAAGGGGGGTACTACTTTACCAAGGGTAAAGTTGATTGTCCAAATTAACTATTACACCTCCCTGTGAAAGAAACGCCGAGCAAATCATAATAATCTGTGAGGGATAAATGATGAACACCAGGGCGTGATTGTGGATCACAACTGACATTTGCCGCCATTCAAGGTAGAAGTTAATGCGGGTCAGTGCAATCATATCTATATTTAGCCGGTAGATTACTTTGCTCCTCCTTCCTTTTGAAGCAAAATGGGGGGGTGCTACTTCACTAAGGGGAAAGTTGAGTATCCAAATTAACTATTTTACCTCCCTGTGAAAGAAATGCCAAGCACATCACATGAATCTATGAGGGATAAATGGTGAACACTAGGGCGTGATGGTGTATCACAACTGACATCTGATGCAATAAAGGTAGAATTTAATGTAGATCGAAACAATCATATCTCTACTTAGTCGGTAGTTTTCTTCTGTTCCTCCTTACTCCTGAAGCAAAATGGGGGGGGGGTGGTACTTCACCAAGGGGAAAGTTAATTGTCAAAATTAACTATTACACCTCTCTGTGAAACAAAAGTCGAGCACATCACATGAATATGTGAGGGATAAATGGTGAATAACAGGGCGTGATTGTGGATCACAACTGACATCTGCCGCAATTCGAGGTAGAAGTTCATGCGGGTCAGAGCAATTATATCTGCAGTTAGCCGGTAGATTACTTCTGTTCCTCTTTCCTCTTGAAACAAAACGGGGCAAGGAAAAGGTGGGGTGCTACTTCACCAAGGGAAAAGTTGATTGTTCGAATTAACTATTACACCTCCCTGTGAAAGAAACGCCGAGCATGTCACAGGAATTTGTGAGAGATAAATGGTGAACACTAGGGCGTGATTGTGGATCACAGCTGACATGTGCCGCCATTCGAGGTAGAAGTTAATGCGGGTCGAAGCAATCATATCTACACTTAGCCAGTATATTACTTCTGCTCCTCCTTCCTCTTGAAGAAAAAGGCGGGAAGGAAAAAGGGGGTGCTACTTCACCAAGGGGAAAGTTGATTGTCCAAATTAACTATTACACCTCCCTGTGAAAGAAATGCGGAGCACATCACAAGAATCTGTGAGGGATAAATGGTGAACACTAGGGCGTGATTGTGGATCACAGCTGACATCTGCCTCCATTCGAGGTAGAAGTTAATGCGGGTAAGAGCAATCATATCTGCTATTAGTCAGTAGATTATTTCTGCTCCTCTTTCCTCTTAAAGCAAAAGGGGGGAAGAAAAAGGGGGTGCTACTTCACCAAGGGAAAAGTTGATTGTCCAACTTAACTATTACACCTCCTTTTGAACGAAAGGTCAAGCACTTCACAAGAATCTGTGAGGGATAAATGGCAAACACCAGGGTGTGATTGCAGATCATAGCTGACATCTGCCGCCATTCGCGGTAGAAGTTAATGTGGGTCGGAGCAATCATATCTGCACTTAGCCAGTAGATAACTTTTGCTTTGATTTCCTCCTGAAACAAAAGGGGGGAAGGAAAAGTGGGTGCTACTTCACTAAAGGAAAGTTGATTGTCCAAATTAACTATTACACCTCCCTATGAAAGAAACACCCAGCACATCACAGGAATCTGTGAGGGATAAATGGGGAACACCAGGGCATGATTGTGAATCACAACTGACATCTTCCGCCATTTGAGGTAGAAGTTAATGCACGTCGGAGCAATCATATCTGCACTTAGCCGGTAGATTACTTTTGCTCCTCTTTCTTTCTGAAGCAAGGGGGGGGGAAGGAAAAGGGGGGGGTGGTACTTCACCAAGGGTAAAGTTGATTGTACAAATTAACTTTTACACCTACCTGTGAAAGAAATGCCGAACACATCACATGAATCTGTGAGGGTTAAATGGTGAACTCCAGGGCATGATTGTTGATCACAGCTGACATCTGCTGCCATTCGAGGTAGAAGTTAATACGGGTCGGAGCAATCATATCTGCACTTAGCCGGTAGACTACTTGTACTCCTACTTATTCTTGAAGCAAAAGGGGGGGGGAAGGAAAAAGGGGGGGGTGCTACTTCACCAAAGGTAAAGTTGATTGTCCAAATTAACTATTACACCTCCCTATGAAAGAAACGCCGAGCACATCACAGGAATCTGTGAGGGATAAATGGTGAACATTAGGGCGCGATTGTGGATCATAGCTGACATCTTCTACCATTTGAGTTGAAGTTAATGCGGGTAAGAGTAATCATATCTGCACTTAGCCGGTATATTATTTCTACTCCTCTTTCCTCTTGAAGAAAAAGGGGGGAAGGAAAAGGGGGGTGCTACTTCACCAAGGGGAAAGTTGATTGTATAAATTAACTATTACACCTCCCTATGAAAGAAACACCGAGAACATCACATGAATCTGTGAGGGATAAATGGGGAACACCAGGGCATGATTGTGAATCACAACTGACATCTTCCGCCATTTGAGGTAGAAGTTAATGCAGGTCGGAGCAATCATATCTGCACTTAGCCAGTAGATTACTTTTGCTCCTCCTTTTTTCTGAAGCAAAAGGGGGGGGGGGCGAGGAAAGGGGGGTGGTACTTCGCCAAGGGTAAAGTTGATTGTCCAAATTAACTTTTACACCTACCTGTGAAAGAAATGCCGAACACATCACATGAATCTGTGAGGGTTAAATGGTGAACTCCAGGGCATGATTGTGGATCACAGCTGACATCTGCTGCCATTCGAGGTAGAAGTTAATACGGGTCAGAGCAATCATATCTGCACTTAGCCGGTAGATTACTTGTACTCCTACTTCCTCCTGAAGCAAAAAGGGGGGGGGAAGGAAAAGGGGGGGGTGCTACTTCACCAAAGGTAAAGTTGATTGTCCAAATTAACTATTACACCTCCCTATGAAAGAAATGCCGAGCACATCACAGGAATCTGTGAGGGATAAATGGTGAACATTAGGGTGAGATTGTGGATCATAGCTGACATCCTCCGCCATTTGAGTTGAAGTTAATGCAGGTAAGAGTAATCATATCTGCATTTAGTCGGTACATTATTTCTGCTCCTCTTTCCTCTTGAAGAAAAAGGGGGGAAGGAAAAGGGGGGTGCTACTTCACCAAGGGGAAAGTTTATTGTCTAAATTAACTATTACACCTCACTGTGAACAAAAGGCCGAGCACATCACATGAATCTGTGAGGATAAATGGCGAACACCAGGGCGTGATTGTGGATCACAGCTGACATCTGCCGCCATTTGAGGTAGAAGTTTATGCGGGTCAGAGCAATGATATCAACACTTAGCCGGTAGATTAATTCTGCTCCTCCTTCCTCCTGAAGCAAAAGGGGGGGAAGGAAAAGGGGGGGGGGTGCTATTTTACCAAGGGGAAAGTTGATTGTACAAATTAACTATGGCACCTCCCTGTGAAAAAAACATTGAGCACATCACAGGAATCTGTGAGGGATAAATGGTGAACATCAGGGCATGATTGTGAATCACAGCTGACATTTTCCGCCATTAGAGGTAGAAGTTAATGTGGGTCGGAGCAATCATATATGCACTTAGCCGGTAGATTACTTCTGCTCCTCTTTCCTCCTGAAACAAGGGGGGGGAGGAAAAGGGGGTGCTACTTCACCAAGAGAAAGTTGATTGTCTAAATTAACTATTATAACTCACTGTAAAAGAAACACCGAGCACATCACAGGAATCTGTGAGGAATAAATGGTGAACACTAGGGAATGGTTATGGATAACAATTGATATCTGCCGCCATTCGAGGTAGAAGTTAATGTGGGTCAAAACAATCATATTTGCACTTAGCCGGTAGATTACTTATGCTCCTCCTGCTTCTGAAGCAAAATGAGGGGGGAGGAAAAAGGGGGTGCTACTTAAACAATGGGAAAGTGGATTGTCCAAATTAACTATTACAACTCCCTGTGAAATAAACGCCGAGCACATCACATGAATATGTGAGGGATAAATGGTGAACACCAGGGCATGATTGTGGATCAAAGCTTACATCTACCGCCATTCGAGGTAGAAGTTAATGCGGGTCAGAGCAATCATATCTGCACTTAGCCGGTAGATTACTTATGCTCCTCCTTCCTCCTAAAGCAAAAGGGGGGGGTGAAGGAAAAGGGAAGTGCTACTTCACCAAAGGAAAAGTTGATTTTCCAAATTAAGTATTATATCTCCCTGTGAAAGAAACGTCGAGCACATCACAGAATCTGTGAGAGATAAATGGTGAACACCAAGGCGTGATTGTGGATCACAGCTGACATCTGCCGCCATTCATGGTAGAATTTCATGCAGGTCGGAGCATTCGTATCTGCACTTAGCCGGTAGATTACTTCTGCTCCTCCTTCCTCTTGAAGCAAAAGGGGGGGGGAGGAAAAAGGGGGTGATACTTTACCAAAGGAAAAGTTGATTTTACAAATTAACTATTACTCCTCCCTGTGAACGAAAGGCCGAGCACATCACTGGAATCTGTGAGGAATAAATGGTGAACACCAGCGCGTGATTGTGGATCACAGCTGATATCTACCACCATTCGAGGTACAAGTTAATGCGGGTCGGAGCAATCATATCTGCACTTAGCCGGTAGATTACTTCTGCTCCTTCTTCCTCCTAAAACAAAAGCGGGGAAGGAAAAGTGGGGTGCTACTTCACCAAGGGGAAAGTAGATTGTCCAAATTAACTATTACACCTTCCTGTAAAAGAAACGTCGAGCACATCACAGGAATCTGTGAGGGATAAATGGTGAACACCAGGGAATGATAGTAGATCACATCTGACATCTGCCGCCATTCGAGGTAGAGGTTTATGCGGGCTGGAGCAATCATATCTGCATTTAGCGGGTAAATTACTTCTGATCTTCTTTCCTCCTAAAGCAAAATGGGAGGAAGGAAAAGGGGGGGTGCTATTTTACCAAGGGAAAGTTGATTGTCCAAATCAATTATTGCACCTCCCTATGAAAGAAACGCTGAGCACATCACATGAATCTGTGAAGGATAATGTTGAACACCAGGGCATGATTGTGAATCACAACTGACATCTTCCGCCATTCGAGATAGAAGTTAATGCGGGTCAGAGCAATCATATCTACACTTAGCTGGTAGATTACTTTTGCTCCTCTTTCCTCCTGAAGCAAAAGGGGGGGGGGAGGGAGGGTGCTACTTCATCAAAGGGAAAGTTGATTCTCCAAATTAACTATTACACCTACTGTGAAAGAAATGTCGAGCATTTCACAGGAATCTGTGAGGGATAAATGGTGAACACCAGGGCATGATTGTGGATCATAGCTGACATATGCTGCTATTCAAGGTAGAAGTAAATGCGGGTCGGAGCTATCATATCTGAACTTAGCCGGTAGATTACTTCTACCCCTCCTTCCTCCTAAAGCAAAAGGGGGGGAGGAAAAGGGGGTACTACTTCACCAAGGGTAAAGTCGATTGTCCAAATTAACTATTACACCTCTCTATGAAAGAAACACTGAGCAAATCATAGGAATATGTGAGGGATAAATGGTAAACACCAGGGCGTGATTGTTGATCACAGCTGACATCTGCCGCCATTCAAGGTAGAAATTAATGCGGGTTAGAGCAATCATGTTTATACTTAGCCGGTAGATTACTTCTGCTCCTCCTTCCTTCTGAAGAAAAATGGGTGGGGGAGGAAAAAGGGGGGGTGCTACTTCACCAAGGGGAAAGTTGATTATCCAAATTAACTATTATACCTCCCTATAAAAGAATCACTGAGCACATCACAAGAATCTATGAGGGATAAATGGTAAACACTAGGGCATGATTGTGGATCACAACTTACATCTAACACAATTCAAGGTAGGATTTCTTGCGGATCGAAACAATTATATCTACACTTAGCCGGTAGATTACTTCTGCTCCTCCTTTCTCCTGAAGCAAAATGGGGGGAAGGAAAGGGGGGGGTGCTACTTTACCAAGGGGAAAGTTGATTGTCCAAATTAACTATTAAACCTGTCTGTGAAAGAAACGCCGAGCACATCACATTAATTTGTGAGGGATAAATGGTGAACAACAGGGCGTGATTGTGGATCACAGTTGAAATCTACCGCAATTCGAGGTAGAAGTTCATGCGGGTTGGAGCAATAATATGTGAACTTAGCCTATAGATTACTTCTTCTCATCTTTCCTCTTGAAACAAAAGGGGGGTAAGGAAAAGGGGGGTGCTACTTCACCGAAGGGAAAGTTGATTGTTCAACCTTCTTGTAAAAGAAACACCGAGAACGTCACATGAATCTGTGAGGGATAAATAGTGAACACTAGGGTGTGATTGTGGATCACAGCTGACATCTGCCGCCATTCGAGGTAGAAGTTAATGCGGGGCAAAGCAATCATATCTGCACTTAGCCGATAGATTACTTCTGCTCCTCCTTCCTTTTGAAGCAAAAGGGGGAAAGGAAAAGGGGGGTGTTACTTCACCAAGGGAAAAGTTGATTGTCCAAATTAACTATTATAGCTCCTTGTGAAAGAAATATAGAGAACATCACCTGAATCTGTGAGGGATAAATGGTGAACACTAGGGCGTGATTATGGATCACAACTGACATCTGTCGCTATTCGAGGTAGAAGTTAATGCGGGTAAGAGCAATCATATTTGCACTTAGCCGGTAGATTATTTTTGCTCCTCTTTCCTTCTAAAGCAATAGGGGGGAAGGAAAAGTGGGGTGCTACTTCACCAAGGGGAAATTTGATTGTCCAAATTAACTATTACACCTCCCTATGAACGAAAGGCCGAGCACATCACATGAATCTATGAGGGATAAATGGAAATCACCAGGGCGTTATTGCGGATCACAGATGACATCTTCCGCCATTCCAGGTAGAAGTTAATGCGGGTCGGAGTAATTATATCTGCACTTAGCCGGTAGATTATTTCTACTCCTCTTTCCTCCTGAAGAAAAAAAGGGGGGGGGGAGGAAAGGGGGTGCTACTTCACCAAGGGTAAAGTTGATTTTCCAAATTAACTATTACACCTCCATGTGAAAGAAATGCCGAACACATCACAGGAATCTGTGAGGGATAAATGGTGAATACTAGGGCATGATTGTAGATCACAGTTGACATCTGCTGCCATTCGAGGTAGAAGTTAATGTGGGTTGGAGCAATCATATCTGCACTTAGCCGGTAGACTACTTCTGCTCCTTTTTCTTTCTAAAGCAAATGGGGGGGAAGATAAAGGGGGTGCTACTTCACCAAGGGGAAAGTTGATTGTCCAAATTAACTATTACATCTCCTTTTGAAAGAAATGCCGAGCACATCATAGGAATTTGTGAGGGATAAATGGTGAACATTAGGGCGTGATTGTGGATCACAACTGAAATATGCCGCCATTCGAGGTAGAAGTTAATGTGGGTAAGAGCAATCATATCTGCACTTTGCCAATAGATTATTTCTGCTCCTCTTTGACTCCTGAAGAAAAAAGGGGGGAAGGAAAAGGGGGGTGCTACTTCACTAATGGGAAAGTTGATTGTTTAAATTAACTATTACACCTCCCTGTGAACAAAAGGCCGAGCACATCACAGGAATCTGTGAGGGATAAATGGAAAATACCAGGGCGTGATTGCGGATCACAACTGACATCTGCCGCCATTCGAGGTAGAAGTTCATGCGGGTCGGAGAAATCATATCTACACTTAGCCTGTAGATTATTTCTGCTCATCCTTCCTCCTAAAGAAAAATGGGGGGAAGGAAAATGGGGGTGTTATTTTACCAAGGGGAAAGTTGATTGTCCAAATTAACTATTGCACATCACTGTGAAAGGAACGATGAGCACATCACATGAATATGTGAGGGATATATGGTGAACATCAGGGCATGATTGTGAATCACAGCTGACATCTTCCGCCATTTGAGGTAGAAGTTAATGCAGGTCAGAGCAATCATATCTGCACTTAGCCGGTAGATTACTTTTTCTCCTCTTTCTTTCTGAAGAAAAAGGCGGGGGGAGAAAAAGGGGGGGGGGTGGTACTTCACCAAGGGTAAAGTTGATTGTCCAAATTAACTATTACACCTACCTGTGAAAGAAATGCCGAACACATCACATGAATCTGTGAGGGTTAAATGGTGAACACCAAGGCATGATTGTGGATCACAACTGACATATGCTGCTATTCGAAGTAGAAGTAAATGCGGGTCGGAGCTATCATATCTGAACTTAGCCGGTAGATTACTTCTACTCCTCCTTCCCCCTGAAACAAACGGGGGGGAGGAAAAGGGGGGGTTCTACTTCACCAAGGGTAAAGTTGATTCTCCAAATTAACTATTACACCTCTCTATGAAAGAAACACTGAGCAAATCATAGGAATCTGTGAGGGATAAATGGTAAACACCAGGGCGTGATTGTAGATCACATCTGACATCTGTCGCCATTCAAGGTAGAAGTTAATGCGGGTCAGAACAATCATGTCTATACTTAGCCAGTTGATTACTTATGCTCCTCCTCCTTCTGAAGCAAAATGGGTGGGGGAGGAAAAAGGGGGGGTGCTACTTCACCAAGGGGAAAGTTGATTATTCAAATTAACTATTATACCTCCCTGTAAAAGAATCACTGAGCACATCACAGGAATCTATGAGGGATAAATGGTAAACACTAGGGCATGATTGTGGATCACAGTTGACATCTAACACAATTTAAGGTAGGAGTTCATGCAGATCGAAACAATTATATCTGCACTTAGCTGGTAGATTACTTCTGCTCCTCCTTTCTCCTGAAGCAAAAGGGGGGGGGAGGAAAAGGGGGGGGTGCTATTTTACCAAGGGGAAAGTTGATTGTCCTAATTAACTATTAAACCTCTCTGTGAAAGAAACGCCGAGCACATAACATTAATTTGTGAGGGATAAATGGTGCACAACAGGGACGTGATTGTGGATCACAGTTGAAATCTGACGCAATTCGAGGTAGAAGTTCATGCGGGTTGGAGCAATAATATCTGAACTTAGCCTATAGATTACTTATGATCATCTTTCCTCCAAAAACAAAAGGGGGGAAGGAAAAGGGGGGTGCTACTTCACCAAAGGGAAAGTTGATTATTCAAATTATCTATGAAACCTTCTTGTGAAAGAAACACCGAGCACGTCACATGAATCTGTGAGGGATAAATGGTGAACACTAGGGTGTGATTGTGGATCACAGCTGGCATCTGCCGCCATTCGAGGTAGAAGTTAATGCGGGTCGAAGCAATCATATCTGCACTTAGCCGGTAGATTACTTATGCTCCTCCTTCCTTTTGAAGCAAAAGGGGGGAAGGAAAAGGGGGGTGTTACTTTACCAAGGGAAAAGTTGATTGTCTAAATTAACTATTATAGCTCCTTGTGAAAGAAATACGGAGCACATCACACGAATCTGTGAGGGATAAATGGTGAACACTAGGGCGTGATTGTGGATCACATCTGACATCTGCCGCTATTCGAGGTAGAAGTTAATGCGGGTAAGAGAAATCATATTTGCACTTAGTCGGTAGATTATTTTTGCTCCTCTTTCCTTCTAAAGCAAAAGGGCGGAAGGAAAAGTGGGGTGCTACTTCACCAAGGGGAAAATTGATTGTCCAAATTAACTATTACACCTCTCTATGAACGAAAGGCCAATCACATCACATGAATCTATGAGGGATAAATGGCAAACACCAGGGTGTGATTGTGGATCACAGCTGACATCTGCCGCCATTCGAGGTAGAAGTTAACGTGGGTCGGAGTAATCATATCTGCACTTAGCCGGTAGATTATTTCTACTCCTCTTTCCTCCTGAAGCAAAAGGGGGGGGAGTAAAGGGGGTTGCTACTTCACCAAGGGTAAAGTTGATTGTCCAAATTAACTATTACACCACCATGTATAAGAAATGTCGAACACATCACAGGAATATGTGAGGGATAGATGGTGAACACTAGGGCATGATTGTAGATCACAGCTGACATCTTCTGCCATTCGAGGTAGAAGTTAATGCGGGTTGGAGTAATCATATCTCCACTTAGCCGGTAGACTACTTCTGCTCCTCTTTCTTTCTGGAGCAAACAGAGTGGGGGAAGGAAAAAGGGGGTGCTACTTCACCAAGGGGAAAGTTGATTGTCCAAATTAAGTATTACACCTCCCTGTGAAAGAAACACCGAGCACATCACAGGAATTTGTGAGGGATAAATGGTGAACATTAGGGCATGATTGTGGATCACAGCTGAAATATGCTGCCATTCGAGGTAGAAGTTAATGCGGGTAAGAGCAATCATATCTGCACTTAGCCAGTAGATTATTTCTGCTCCTCTTTTACTCCTGAAGAAAAAGGGGGGGGGGAGGAGGAAAAGGGGGGTGCTACTTCACCAATGTGAAAGTTGATTGTTTAAATTAACTATTACACCTCCCTGTGAATGAAAGGCCGAGCACATCACAAGAATCTGTGAGGGATAAATGGCAAATACCAGGGCGTGATTTCGGATCACAACTGACATCTGCCGCCATTCGAGGTAGAAGTTCATGCGGGTCAGAGCAATCATATCTGCACTTAGCCGGTAGATTATTTTTGCTCATCCTTCCTCCTAAAGCAAAATGGGGGGAAGGAAAATGGGGGTGTTATTTTACCAAGGGGAAAGTTGATTGTCCAAATAAACTATTACACATCACTGTGAAAGAAACGCTGAGCACATCACATGAATCTGTGTGGGATAAATGGTGAAAATCAGGGTATGATTGTGAATCACAGCTGAAATTTTCTGCCATTCGAGGTAGAAGTTAATGCGGGTCATAGCAATCATATCTGCACTTAGCCGGTAGACTACTTCTGCTCCTCTTTTCTTCTGAAGCAAACAGGGGGGGAGGAAAAAGGGGGGTGCTACTTCACCAAGGGGAAGTTGATTGTCCAAATTAACTATTACACCTCACTGTAAAAGAAATGTTGAGTACATCACATGAATCTATGAGGGATAAATGGTGAACACCAGGGCATTATTGTGGATCACAACTGACATCTGCTGCCATTCGAGGTAGAAGTTGATCCAGGTCAGAGCAATCATATCTGCACTTAGCCGGTAGATTACTTTTATTCCTCCTTCCTCTTGAAGCAAAATGGGGGAGGGAAGGGGGGTGCTACTTCACTAAGGTTAAAGTTGATTGTCCAAATTAACTATTACACCTCCATGTGAAAGAAACGCCGAGCAAATCACATGAATCTGTGATGGATAAATAGTGAACACCAGGGAGTATTTGTGGATCACAGCTGACATCTTCTGCCATTCGAGGTAAAAGTTAATGCGGGTCGGAGCAATCATATTTGCACTTAGCCGGTAGATTACTTCTGCTCCTCCTTCCTCCTGACGCAAAAGGGGGGGGGGAGGAAAAGGGGGGTGCTACTTCACCAAGGGGAAAGTTGATTATCCAAATTAACTATTATACCTCTCTATGAAAGAAATGCCTAGCATATCACAGGAATCTGTAAGGGATAAATGGTGAACACTAGGGCATGATTGTGGATCACAGCTGACATCTGACGCCATTTAAGGTAGAAGTTAATGCGGATCGAAGCAATCATATCTTCACTTAGCCGGTAGATTAATTTTGCTCCTTCTTTCTGCTAAAGCAAAAGGGGGGGGAAGGAAAAGGGGGGGTGCTATTTCACCAAGGGGAAAGTCGATTGTCCAAATTAACTATTACACCTTACTGTGAAAGAAACGTCAAGCACATCACATGAATCTGTGAGGGATAAATGGTGAACAATAGGGCGTGATTGAGGATCACAGCTGATATCTGCCGCAATTTGAGGTAGAAGTTCATGCGGGTCAGAGCAATAATATCTGCACTTAGCCGATAGATTACTTCTGCTCCTCTTTCCTCCTGAAGCAAAAGGGGGGGAAGGAAAGGGGGGGTGATACTTCACCAAGGGGAAAGTTGATTGTTCAAATTAACTATTACACCTCCCTGTAAAAGAAACGCCGAGAACATCACATGAATCTGTGAGGAATAAATGGTGAACACCAAGGTGTGATTGTGGATCACAGCTGACATATGCCGCCATTCGAGGTAGAAGTTAATACGGGTCAAAGCAATTATATCTACATTTAGCGCGTAGATTAGTTCTACTCCTCCTTCCTCCTAAAACAAAAAGTGGGGAAGGAAAAGTGGGGTGTTATTTCACCAAGGGGAAAGTTGATTGTCCAAATTAACTATTACTCCTCCCTATAAAAGAAACGCCGAGCACATCACAGGAATCTGTGAGGGATAAATGGTGAATACCAGGGCATGATTGTGGATCACAGATGACATCTACCGCCATTTGAGGTAGAGGTTTATGCGGGCTGGAGCAATCATATCTGCACTTAGCCGATAAATTACTTCTGCTCCTCCTTCCTCCTGAATCAAAAGGGGAGGAAAGAAAGGGGGGGGGGTGCTATTTTACCAAGGGGAAAGTTGATTGTCCAAATTAACTATTTCACCTCCATGTGAAAGAAATGATGAGCACATCACAGGAATCTATGAGGGATAAATGGTGAACACCAGGGCATGATTGTGAATCACAGCTGACATCTTCTGCCATTCGAGGTAGAAGTTAATGCGGGTCGGAACAATAATATCTGCACTTAGCCGGTCGATTAATTCTGCTCCTCTTTCCTCTCGAAGCAAATTGGGGGGGGGGGGAGGAAAAGGGGGTGCTACTTCACCAAGGCAAAAGTTGATTGTCCAAATTAACTATTACACCTCACTGTGAAAGAAATGCCGAGCAAATCATAGGAATATGTGAGGGATAAATGGTGAACACCAGGGCGTGATTGTGGATCACACCTGACATCTGCCGTCATTCAAGGTAAAAGTTAATGCGGGTCGGAGCAATCATATCTATATTTAGATGGCAGATTACTTCTGCTCCTCTTTTCCTTCTGAAGCAAAATGGGGGGGGGGAGGAAAGGGGGGGTGCTACTTCACCAAGGGGAAAATTGATTATCCAAATTAACTATTATACCTTCCTGTGAAAGAAACACTGAGCACATCACAGGAATCTATCAGGGATAAATGGTGAACACTAGGACGTGATTGTGAATCATAGCTGACATCTGACGCAACTTAAGGTAGAAGTTCATGCGGATCGAAACAATCATATCTGCATTTAGCCGGTAGATTTTTTCTGCTCCACTTTCTCCTGAAGCAAAAGGGGGGGAAGGAAAAGGAGGGTGCTACTTTACCTAGGAGAAAGTTGATTGTCCAAATTAACTATTACACCTCTCTGTGAAAGAAACGTCGAGCACATCACATGAATCTGTGAGGGATAAATAGTGAACAACAGGGCGTGATTGTTGATCACATATGACATCTGCCGCAATTCGAGGTAGAAGTTATTGCGGGTCGGAGCAATAATATTTGCACTTAGCCGGTAGATTATTTCTGCTCCTCTTTCCTTTTGAAACAAAAGGGGGGGAAGGTAAAGGAGTGGTGCTACTTCACCAAGGGGAAGGTTGATTATTCAAATTAACTATTACACCTCCCTGTGAAAGAAACCCCGAGCACGTCACAGGAATCTGTGAGGGATAAATAGTGAACACCAGGGCGTGATTGTGGATCACAGCTGACATCTACCGCCATTCGAGGAAGAAGTTAATGCGGGTCGAAGAAATCATATCTGCACTTAGCCGGTAGATTACTTCTGCTCCTCCTTCCTCTTAAAGCAAAAGGGTGGAAGAAAAAGGGGGGTGCTACTTCAACAAGGGGAAAGTTGATTGTCCAAATTAACTATTACACCTCCATGTGAAACAAACGCCGAGCACATCACAGGAATCTGTGAGGGATAAATGGTGAACAGTAGGGAATGATTGTGAATCACAACTGACATCTTCCACCATTCGAGGTAGAAGTTAATGCTGGTCGGAGCAATCATATATGCACTTAGCCGGTAGATTACTTCTGCTCCTTTTTCCTCCTGAAGCAAGGGGGGGGGGGAGGAAAAGGGGGGTGCTACTTCACTAAGAGGAAAGTTGATTGTCCAAATTAACTATTACACCTCACTGTGAAAGAAATGCCGAACACATCACCTGAATCTGTGAGGGATAAATGGTGAACACCAGGGCATGATTGTGGATCACAGTTGACATCTACTGCCATTCAAGGTAGAAGTAAATGTGGCTCAGAGCTATCATATCTGCACTTAGCCAGTAGATTACTGCTACTCCTCCTTCCTCCTGAAGCAAAATGGGGGGGGGAGGAAAAGGGGGTGCTACTTCACCAGGGGTAAAGTTGATTGTCCAAATTAACTATTACACCTCCCAGTGAAAGAAACTCCGAGCAAATCATAGGAATCTGTGAGGGATAAATGTTGAACACCAGGGCGTGATTGTGGATCACAGTTGACATCTGCAGCCATTCAAGGTAGAAGTTAATGCGGGTCGGAGCAATCATATTTATATTTAGCTGGTAGATTACTTCTGCTCCTCCTACCTTCTGAAGCAAAATGGGGGGAGGAAAGGGGGGTGATACTTTACCAAGGGGAAAGTTGAGTATCCAAATTAACTATTATACCTCCCTGAGAAAGAAACACCGAGAACATCACAGGAATCTGTGAGGGATAAATGGTAAACAGTAGAGCGTGATTGTGAATCACAGCTGACATTTGACACAATTCAAGGTAGAAGTTCATGCGGATCGAAACAATCATATATGCACTTAGCCGTTAGATTTCTTCTACTCCTCCTTTCTCCTAAAAGCAAAAGGGGGGGGGGGAGGAAAAGGAGGGTGCTACTTTACCAAGGAGAAAGTTGATTGTCCAAATTAACTATTACAACTCTCTGTGAAAGAAACACCGAGCACATCACATGAATATGTGAGGGATAAATGGTGAACAACAGGGCGTGATTGTGGATCACAGCTGACATCTGCCACCTTCGAGGTAGAAGTTATTGTGGGTCGGAGCAATAATATATGCACTTAGCCGGTAGATTATTTATGCTCCTCTTTCCTTTTGAAACAAAAGGGGGGGAAGATAAGGGGGGTGCTACTTCACCAAGGGGAAAGTTGATTGTTCAAATTAACTATTATACCTACCTATGAAAGAAATGCCGAGCATGTCATAGGAATATGTGAGGGATAAATGGTGAACACCAGAGCGTGATTGTGGATCACAGCTGACATCTGCCGCCATTCGAGGAAAAAGTTAATGTGGGTTGAAGCAATCATATCTGCACTTAGCCGGTAGATTACTTCTACTCCTCCTTCCTCTTGAAGTAAAAGGGGGAAGTAAAAGGGTGGGGGTGCTACTTCAACAAGGGGAAAATTGATTGTCCAAATTAACTATTACACCTCCCTGTGAAAGAAATGCGGGGCACATCATAGGAATCTGTGAGGGATAAATGGTTAACACTAGGGTGTGATTGTGGATCACAGCTGACATCTGCCGCCATTCGAGGTATAAGTTAATGCGGGTAAGAGAAATCATATCTGTACTTAGCCGGTAGATTATTTCTGCTCCTCTTTCCTCCTAAAGCAAAAGGGGGGGGAAGGAAAAGTGGGGTGCTACTTGACCAAGGGGAAAGTTGATTGTCCAAATTAACTATTACACCTCCATGTGAAAGAAATGCCGAGCACATAACATGAATATGTGAGGGATAAATGGTGAACACCAGGGCATGATTGTAAATCACAACTAACATCTTCCACCATTCGAGTTAGAAGTTAATGCGGGTCGGAGAAATCATATCTGCAGTTAGCAGGTAGATTAATTCCGCTCCTCTTTCCTTCTAAAACAAAGGGGGGGGGGAGGAAAAGGGGGGTGCTACTTCACCAAGGGGAAAGTTTATTGTCCAAATTAACTATTACATCTCACTGTGAAAGAAATGCCGAGCACATCACAGGAATCTATGCGGGATAAATGGTGAACACTAGGGCATGGTTGTGGATCACAGCTGACATCTGCTGCCAATCGAGGTAGAAGTAAATGCAGGGCAGAGCTATCATATCTGCACTTAGCCAGTAGATTACTTCTACTCCTCTTTTCTTTTTAAGCAAAAGGGGGGGGGGGGAAGGGGGGTGCTATTCACCAAGGGTAAAGTTGATTGTTCAAATTAACTATTACACCTCCCTGTGAAAGAAACGCCGAACAAATCATAAGAATCTGTGAGGGATAAATGGTGAACACCAGGGCGTGATTGTGGATCACAGATGACATTTGCCGCCATTCAAGGTAGAAGTTAATGTGGGTCAGAGCAATCATATCTATATTTAGCCGGTAGATTACTTCTGCTACTCCTTCCTTCTGTAGCAAAATGGGGGGTGTTAATTCACCAAGTGGAAAGTTGATTATCCAAATTAACTATTATACCTCCCTATGAAAGAAACACCGAGCACATCACAGGAATCTATGACGGATAAATGGTGAACACTAGGGCGTGATTTTGTATCACAACTGACATCAGACGCAATAAAGGTAGAAGTTAATGCGGATCGAAACAATCATACATGTACTTAGCTGGTAGATTTCTTCTGTTCCTCATTAATCCTGAAGCAAAAGGGGGGGAAGGAAAAGGGGGGTGGTACTTTACTAAGGGGAAAGTTGATTGTCAAAATTAACTATTACGCCTCTCTGTGAAAGAAACGCCGAGCACATCACATGAATCTGTGAGGGATAAATGGTGAACAACAGGGCGTGATTGTGGATTACAGCTGACATCTGCCGCAATTCGAGGTAGAAGTTGATGCGGGTTGGAGCAATTATATCTGCAGTTAGCCGATATATTACTTATGCTCCTCTTTCCTCTTGAAACAAAAGGGGGGAAGGAAAAGGGGGGGGGTGCTACTTCACCAAGGGGAAAGTTGATTGTTCAAATTAACTATTACACCTCCCTGTGAAAGAAACATTGAGCACATCACAAGAATCTGTGAGGGTCAAATGGTGAACACTAGGGCGTGATTGTGGATCACAGGTGACATCTGCCGCCATTCGAGGTAGAAGTTAATGCGGGTCGAAGCAATCATATCTGCACTTAGCCGGTAGATTACTTCTGCTCTTCCTTCCTCTTGAAGCAAAAGGGGGGAAGGAAAAGGAGGGTGCTACTTCACCAAGGGCAAAGTTGATTGTCCAAATTAACTATTACACCTCCCTGTGAAAGAAATGTGGAGCACATCACAGGAATCTGTGAGGGATAAATGGTGAACACTAGGGCGTGATTGTGGATCACAGCTGACATATGCCGCCATTCGAGGTAGAAGTTAATGCAGGTAAGAGCAATCATATCTTCTATTAGTTGGTAGATTAGTTCTGCTCCTCTTTCCTCCTAAAGCAAAAGGGGGGAAGGACAAGGGGGTGCTACTTCACCAAAGGACAAGTTGATTGTGCAAATTAACTATTAAACCTCCCTGTGAACGAAAGGCCGAGCACATCACAGGAATCTGTGAGGGATAAATGGCAAACACCAAGGTGTGATTGCGGATCAAAATTGACATCTGCCTCCATTCGAGTTAGAAGTTAATGCGGGTCGGAGCAATCATATCTACACTTAGCCGGTAGATAACTTTTGCTTTTCTTTCCTCCTGAAACAAAAGGGGGGAAGGAAACGTGGGGTGCTACCTCACCAAGGGAAAGTTGATTGTCCAAATTAACAATTACACCTCCCTGTGAAAGAAATGCCGAGCCCATCACAAGAATCTATGAGGGATAAATGGTGAACACCAGGGCATGATTGTGAATCACAGATGGCATCTTCTGCCATTCGAGGTAGATGTTAATGTGGGTCGGAGCAATCATATCTGCACTTAGTTGGTAGATTACTTTTGCTCCTCTTTCCTTCTGAAGCAAAAGGGGGGGAAGGAAAGGGGGGTGGTACTTCACCAAGGGTAAAGTTGATTGTCCAAATTAACTATTACACCTACCTGTGAAAGAAATGCCGAACACATCACATTAATCTGTGAGGGTTAAATGGTGAACACCAATTGCATGATTGTGGATCACAGATGACATCTACTGCCATTCGAGGTAGAAGTTAATGTGGGTCAGAGCAATCATATTTGCACTTAGTTGGTAGATTACTTGTACTCCTACTTCCTCCTGAAGCAAAAGGGGGGGGAAGGAAAAAGGGGGGTTGCTACTTCACCAAAGGTAAAGTTGATTGTCCAAATTAACTATTACACCTCCATGTGAAAGAAACGCCGAGCACATCACCAGAATCTGTGATGGATAAATGGTGAACATTAGGGCGTGATTGTGGATCATAGATGAGATCTACCACCATTTGAGTTGAAGTTAATGCGGGTAAGAGCAATCATATCTGCACTTAGGCGTAGATTATTTCTACTCCTCTTTCCTCTTGTAGAAAAAGTGGGGAAGGAAAAGAGGGGGTGGTACTTCACCAAGGGGAAAGTTGATTGTCTAAATTAACTATTACAACTCACTGTGAACGAAAGGTTGAGCACACTATCACAGGAATCGATGAGGAGAAATGGCGAACACCAGGGGTGATTGCGGATCACAGCTGGCATCTGCCGCCATTCGAGATAGAAGTTTATGCGCGTCAGAGAAATCATATCTGCACTTAGTCGGTAGATTAATTCTACTCCTCCTTCCTCCTGACACAAAAGGGGGGGAAGGAAAAGGGGGGTGCTATTTTACCGAGGGGAAAGTTGATTGTACAAATTAACTATTGCACCTCCCTGTGAAAAAAACATTGAGCACATCACATGAATCTGTGAGGGATAAATGGGGAACACTAGGGCATGATTGTGAATCACAGCTGACATTTTCCGCCATTCGAGGTAGAAGTTAATGCGGGTCAGAGCAATCATATATGCACTTAGCCTGTAGATTACTTCTGCTCTTCTTTCCTCCTGAAGCAAAAGTGGGGGGGGGGAAGGAAAAGGGGTGATACTTAACCAAAAAAAAGTTGACTGTCCAAATTAACTATTATGCCTCACTATAAAAGAAACGCCGAGCACATCATAGGAATCTGTGAGGAATAAATGGTGAACACCAGGGCATGATTGTGGATCACAACTGATATCTTCTGCCATTCGAGGTAGAAGTTAATGTGGGTCGAAGCAATCATATCTGCACTTAGCCGGTAGATTACTTCTGCTCCTCCTCCTCCTAAAGCAAAATGGGGGGGGGAGGAAAAGGGGGGCGCTACTTAAAAATTGATAAAGTTTATTGTCCAAATTAACTATTACAGCTCCCTGCGAAATAAACGCCGAGCACATCACATGAATCTATGAGGGATAAATGGTGAATACCATGGCATGATTGTGGATCATAGCTGACATCTACCACCATTCGAGGTAGAAGTTAATGCGGGTCAGAGCAATCATATCTGCACTTAGCCAGTAGATTACTTCTGCTCCTCCTTCCTCCTAAAGCAAAATGGGTGAAGGAAAAGAGAAGTGCTACTTCACCAAAGGAAAAGTTGATTGTCCATATTAAGTATTATATCTCCCTATGAAAGAAACACCGAGCACATCACAGAATCTGTGAGAGATAAATGGTGAACACCAGGGCGTGATTGTGGATCCCAGCTGCCATTTTCCGCCATTCGAGGTAGAATTTCATGCGGGTCGGAGCATTCATATCTGCACTTAGCTGGTAGATTACTTCTGCTCCTCTTTCATCCTGAAGCAAAATGGGGGGGAAGGAAAAAGGGGGCTGCTACTTTACCAAAGGGAAAGTTGATTGTCCAAATTAACTACTACTCCTCCCTGTGAACGAAAGGCCGAGCACATCACTTGAATCTGTGAGGAATAAATGGCAAACACCAGGGCGTGATTGCGGATCACAACTGACATATGCTGCCATTCGAGGTAGAATTTAATGCGGGTCCGAGCAATCATATCTGCACTTAGACTGTAGATTACTTCTGCTCCTGCTTCCTCCTAAAACAAAAGGGGGAAAGTTGATTATCCAAACTAACTATTATACCTCCCTGTAAAAGAAACGTCGAGCACATCACAGTAATCTATGAGGGATAAATGGTAAACACTAGGGCATGATTGTGGATCACAGCTGACATCTGACGCAATTCAAGGTAGAAGTTCATGCGTATCGAAACAATCATATCTGCACTTAGCCGGTACATTACTTCTGCTCCTCCTTTCTCCTGAAGCAAAAGGGGGGGGGAGGAAAAAAGGGGGTGCTACTTTTATAAGGGGAAAGTTGATTGTCCAAATTAACTATTACACCTCTCTATGAAAGAAACGCCGAGCACATCACATTAATATGTGAATGATAAATGGTGAACAATAGGGCGTGATTGTGGATCACAGTTGACATCTGCCGCAATTCGAGGTAGAAGTTCATGCGGGTCGGAGCAATAATATCTAAACTTAGCCGATAGATTACTTCTTCTCATCTTTCCTCCTGAAATAAAAGGGGGGAAGGAAAAGGGGGGTGCTACTTCACCAAAGGGAAAGTTGATTGTTCAAATTATCTAATAAACCTTTTTGTGAAAGAAACACCGAGCACTTCACATTAATCTGTGAGGGATAAATGGTGAACACTAGGGCGTGATTGTAGATCACAGCTGACATCTGCCGCCATTCGAGGTAGAAGTTAATGCGGGTCGAAGTAATCATATCTGCACTTAACTGGTAGATTACTTCTGCTCCTCCTTCCTCTTGAAGCAAAAGGGGGAAATAAAAGGGGGTGTTACTTCACCAAGGGAAAAGTTGATTGTCCAAATTAACTATTATAGCTCCTTGTGAAATAAATGCGGAGCAAATCACATGAATCTGTGAGGATAAATGGCGAACACTAGGGCGTGATTGTGGATCACAGCTGACATCTGCCGCTATTCGAGGTAGAAGTTAATGCGGGTAATTGCAATCATATTTGCATTTAGCCGATAGATTATTTCTGCTCCTCTTTCCTTATAAAACAAAAGGGGGAAGGAAAAGTGGGGTGCTACTTCACCAAGGGGAAAGTTGATTGTCCAAATTAAATATTACACCTCTCTATGAACGAAAGGCCGAGCACATCACATGAATCTGTGAGGGATAAATGGCAAACACCAGGACGTGATTGCGGATCACAACTAACATCTGCCGCCATTCGAGGTAAAAGTTAATGCGGGTCAGAGCAATCATATCTTCACTTAGCCGGTAGATTACTTTTGCTCCTCTTTCCTCCTGAAATAAAAGGGGGAAGGAAAGTGGGGTGCTACTTCACCAAAGGGAAAGTTGATTGTCCAAATTAAATATTACACCTCACTGTGAAAGAAATGCCGAGCACATCAAAGGAATCTGTGAGGGATAAATGGTGAACACCAGGGCATGATTGTGAATCACAACTGACATCTTCTGCTATTTGAGGTAGAAGTTAATGCGGGTCAGAGCAATCATATCTGCACTTAGCCGTTAGATTACTTCTACTCCTCTTTCCTCCTAAAGCAAAAGGGGGGGAGAAGGAAAAGGGGGGGTGCTACTTCACCAAGGGGAAAGTTGATTGTCCAAATTAACATTTACACCTCACTTTGAAAGAAATTCCGAGCACATCACTAGAATCTGTGAGGGATAAATGGTGAACACCAGGGCATGATTGTGGATCACAGCTGACATCTACTGCCATTTGTGATAGAAGTTAATGTGGGTTGGAGTTATCATATCTGCACTTAGCCGGTAGATTATTTCTACTCCTCTTTCCTCCTGAATCAAAAGAGGGGGGGGGAGGAAAGGGAAGATGCTACTTTGCCAAGGGTAAAGTTGATTGTCCAAATTAACTATTACACCTCCCTGTGAAAGAAATGCCAAACAAATCATAGGAATCCATGAGGGATAAATGGTGAACACTAGGGCATGATTATAGATCACAACTGACATCTGCTGTCATTCGAGGTAGAAGTTAATGCGGGTCGGAGCAATCATATCTGCACTTATCCGGTAGACTACTTCCGCTCCTCTTTCCTTATGAAGCAAACAGGGGGGGAGGAAAATGGAGGGGTGCTACTTTACCAAGGGGAAAGTTGTTTGTCCAAATTAACTATTACACCTCTCTGTGAGAGAAACTCCGAGCACATCACAGGAATCTGTGAGGGATAAATGGTGAACACCAGGGCGTGATTGTGGATCACACATTTGTCGCCATTCGAGGTAGAAGTTAATGCGGGTAAGAACAATCATATCTGCACTTAGCCGGTAGATTATTTCTGCTCCTCTTTCCTCCCAAAGCAAAGGGGGGGGAAGTGGGGTGCTACTTCACCAAGGGGAAAGTTGATTATCCAAATTAACTATTACACCTCCATGTGAAAGAAACACCGAGCACATCACATGAATCTGTGAGGGATAAATGGTGAACACTAGGGCATGATTGTGGATCACAACTGACATCTTCCACCATTCGAGGTAAAAGTTAATGCGGGTCAGAGCAATCATATCTGCAGTTAGCAGGTAGATTAATTCTGCTTCTCTTTCCTTCTGAAATAAAGGGGGGGGGAAGGAAAAGGGGGGGTCCTACTTCACCAAGGGGAAAGTTGATTGTCCAAATTAACTATTACACTTCACTGTGAAAGAAATGCCGAGCACATCACAGGAATCTGTGCGGGATAAATGGTGAACACCAGGGCATGATTTTGGATCACAGATGACATCTGCTGCCATTCGAGGTAGAAGTAAATGCAGGTCGGAGCGATCATATTTGCACTTAGCCGGTAGATTACTTCTACTCCTCCTTCCTTTTGAAGCAAAAGGAAGGGCGGAAAAGGGGGGGGTACTACTTTACCAAGGGTAAAGTTGATTGTCCAAATTAACTATTACACCTCCCTGTGAAAGAAACGGCGAGCAAATCATAATAATCTGTGAGGGATAAATGGTGAACACCAGGGCGTGATTGTGGATCACAACTGACATTTGCCGCCATTCAAGGTAGAAGTTAATGTGGGTCAGCGCAATCATATCTATATTTAGCCGGTAGATTACTTTGCTCCTCCTTCCTTTTGAAGCAAAATGGGGGGGGGTGCTACTTCACTAAGGGGAAAGTTGAGTATCCAAATTAACTATTTTACCTCCCTGTGAAAGAAATGCCAAGCACATCACATGAATCTATGAGGGATAAATGGTGAACACTAGGGCGTGATGGTGTATCACAACTGACATCTGATGCAATAAAGGTAGAATTTAATGCAGATCGAAACAATCATATCTCTACTTAGTCGGTAGATTTCTTCTGTTCCTCCTTACTCCTGAAGAAAAATGGGGGGGGTGCTACTTTACCAAGGGGAAAGTTAATTGTCAAAATTAACTATTACACCTCTCTGTGAAACAAAAGTCGAGCACATCACATGAATCTGTGAGGGATAAATGGTGAATAATAGGGCATGATTGTGGATCACAACTGACATCTGCCGCAATTCGAGGTAGAAGTTTATGCGGGTCAGAGCAATTATATCTGCAGTTAACCGGTAGATTACTTCTGTTCCTCTTTCCTCTTGAAACAAAATGGGGCAAGGAAAAGGTGGGGTGCTACTTCACCAAGGGAAAAGTTGATTGTTCGAATTAACTATTACACCTCCTTGTGAAAGAAACGCCGAGCACGTCACAGGAATTTGTGAGAGATAAATGGTGAACACTAGGGCGTGATTGTGGATCACAGCTGACATGTGCCGCCATTCTAGGTAGAAGTTAATGCGGGTCGAAGCAATCATATCTACACTTAGCCAGTATATTACTTCTGCTCCTCCTTCCTCTTGACGAAAAAGGCGGGAAGGAAAAGGGGGGGTGCTACTTCACCAAGGGGAAAGTTGATTGTCCAAATTAACTATTACACCTCCCTGTGAAAGAAATGCAGAGCACATCACAAGAATCTGTGAGGGATAAATGGTGAACACTAGGGCGTGATTGTGGATCACAGCTGAAATCTGCCGCCATTCGAGGTAGAAGTTAATGCGGGTAAGAGCAATCATATCTGCTATTAGTCAGTAGATTATTTCTGCTCCTCTTTCCTCTTAAAGCAAAAGGGGGGAAGAAAAAGGGGGTGCTACTTCACCAAGGGAAAAGTTGATTGTCCAACTTAACTATTACACCTCCCTTTGAACGAAAGGTCGAGCACTTCACAGGAATCTGTGAGGGATAAATGGCAAACACCAGGGTGTGATTGCAGATCATAGCTGACATCTGCCGCCATTCGAGGTAGAAGTTAATGCGGGTCGGAGCAATCATATCTGCACTTAGCCAGTAGATAACTTTTGCTTTGATTTCCTCCTGAAACAAAAGGGGGGAAGGAAAAGTGGGTGCTACTTCACTAAAGGAAAGTTGATTGTCCAAATTAACTATTACACCTCCCTATGAAAGAAACACCCAGCACATCACAGGAATCTGTGAGGGATAAATGGGGAACACCAGGGCATGATTGTGAATCACATCTGACATCTTCCGCCATTTGAGGTAGAAGTTAATGCAGGTCGGAGCAATCATATCTGCACTTAGCCGGTAGATTACTTTTACTCCTCTTTCTTTCTGAAGCAAAGGGGGGGAAGGAAAAGGGGGGGGTGGTACTTCACCAAGGGTAAAGTTGATTGTCCAAATTAACTTTTACACCTACCTGTGAAAGAAATGCCGAACACATCACATGAATCTGTGAGGGTTAAATGGTGAACTCCAGGGCATGATTGTGGATCACAGCTGACATATGCTGCCATTTGAGGTAGAAGTTAATACGGGTCAGAGCAATCATATCTGCACTTAGCCGGTAGATTACTTGTACTCCTACTTACTCTTGAAGCAAAAGGGGGGGAAGGAAAAAGGGGGGGTGCTACTTCACCAAAGGTAAAGTTGATTGTCCAAATTAACTATTACACCTCCCTATGAAAGAAACGCCGAGCACATCACAGGAATCTGTGAGGGATAAATGGTGAACATTAGGGTGCGATTGTGGATCATAGCTGACATCTTCCGCCATTTGAGTTGAAGTTAATGCGGGTAAGAGTAATCATATCTGCACTTAGCCGGTAGATTATTTCTGCTCCTCTTTCCTCTTGAAGAAAAAGGGGGGAAGGAAAAGGGGGGTGCTACTTCACCAAGGGGAAAGTTGATTGTCTAAATTAACTATTACACCTCCCTATGAAAGAAACACCGAGAACATCACATGAATCTGTGAGGGATAAATGGGGAACACCAGGGCATGATTGTGAATCACAACTGACATCTTCCGCCATTTGAGGTAGAAGTCAATGCAGGTCGGAGCAATCATATCTGCACTTAGCCGGTAGATTACTTTTGCTCCTCCTTCTTTCTGAAGCAAAGGGGGGGGGAGGAAAGGGGGGGTGGTACTTCGCCAAGGGTAAAGTTGATTGTCCAAATTAACTTTTACACCTACATGTGAAAGAAATGCCGAACACATCACATGAATCTGTGAGGGTTAAATGGTGAACTCCAGGGCATGATTGTGGATCACAGCTGACATCTGCTGCCATTCGAGGTAGAAGTTAATACGGGTCAGAGCAATCATATCTGCACTTAGCCGGTAGATTACTTGTACTCCTACTTACTCCTGAAGCAAAAAGGGGGGGGAGGAAAAGGGGGGGTGCTACTTCACCAAAGGTAAAGTTGATTGTCCAAATTAACTATTACACCTCCCTATGAAAGAAACGCCGAGCACATCAGAGGAATCTGTGAGGGATAAATGGTGAACATTAGGGTGAGATTGTGGATCATAGCTGACATCCTCCGCCATTTGAGTTGAAGTTAATGCGGGTAAGAGTAATCATATCTGCACTTAGTCGGTAGATTATTTCTGCTCCTCTTTCCTCTTGAAGAAAAAGGGGGGAAGGAAAAGGGGGGTGCTACTTCACCAAGGGGAAAGTTTATTGTCTAAATTAACTATTACACCTCACTGTGAACAAAAGGCCGAGCACATCACATGAATCTGTGAGGATAAATGGCGAACACCAGGGCGTGATTGTGGATCACAGCTGACATCTGCCGCCATTTGAGGTAGAAGTTTATGCGGGTCAGAGCAATGATATCAACACTTAGCCGGTAGATTAATTCTGCTCCTCCTTCCTCCTGAAGCAAAAGGGGGGGAAGGAAAAGGGGGGGGGGTGCTATTTTACCAAGGGGAAAGTTGATTGTACAAATTAACTATGGCACCTCCCTATGAAAAAAACATTGAGCACATCACAGGAATCTGTGAGGGATAAATGGTGAACATCAGGGCATGATTGTGAATCACAGCTGACATTTTCCGCCATTCGAGGTAGAAGTTAATGTGGGTCGGAGAAATCATATATGCACTTAGCTGGTAGATTACTTCTGCTCCTCTTTCCTCCTGAAACAAGGGGGGGGAGGAAAAGGGGGTGCTACTTCACCAAGAGAAAGTTGATTGTCTGTGAGGAATAAATGGTGAACACTAGGGAATGGTTGTGGATAACAATTGATATCTGCCGCCATTCGAGGTAGAAGTTAATGTGGGTCAAAACAATCATATCTGCACTTAGCCGGTAGATTACTTATGCTCCTCCTGCTCCTGAAGCAAAATGAGGGGGGAGGAAAAAGGGGGTGCTACTTAAACAATGGGAAAGTGGATTGTCCAAATTAACTATTACAGCTCCCTGTGAAATAAACGCCGAGCACATCACATGAATATGTGAGGGATAAATGGTGAACACCAGGGCATGATTGTGGATCAAAGCTTACATCTACCGCCATTCGAGGTAGAAGTTAATGCGGGTCAGAGCAATCATATCTGCACTTAGCCGGTAGATTACTTATGCTCCTCCTTCCTCCTAAAGCAAAAGGGGGGGGGTGAAGGAAAAGGGAAGTGCTACTTCACCAAAGGAAAAGTTGATTTTCCAAATTAAGTATTATATCTCCCTGTGAAAGAAACGTCGAGCACATCACAGAATCTGTGAGAGATAAATGGTGAACACCAAGGCGTGATTGTGGATCACAGCTGACATCTGCCGCCATTCATGGTAGAATTTCATGCAGGTCGGAGCATTCATATCTGCACTTAGCCGGTAGATTACTTCTGCTCCTCCTTCCTCTTGAAGAAAAAGGGGGGGGGGAGGAAAAAGGGGGTATACTTTACCAAAGGGAAAGTTGATTTTACAAATTAACTATTACTCCTCCCTGTGAACGAAAGGCCGAGCACATCACTGGAATCTGTGAGGAATAAATGGTGAACACCAGCGCGTGATTGTGGATCACAGCTGATATCTACCACCATTCGAGGTACAAGTTAATGCGGGTCGGAGCAATCATATATGCACTTAGCCGGTAGATTACTTCTGCTCCTTCTTCCTCCTAAAACAAAAGGGGGGAAGGAAAAGTGGGGTGCTACTTCACCAAGGGGAAAGTAGATTGTCCAAATTAACTATTACACCTTCCTGTAAAAGAAACGTCGAGCACATCACAGGAATCTGTGAGGGATAAATGGTGAACACCAGGGCATGATTGTGGATCACATCTGACATCTGCCGCCATTCGAGGTAGAGGTTTATGCGGGCTGGAGCAATCATATCTGCATTTAGCGGGTAAATTACTTCTGATCTTCTTTCCTCCTAAAGCAAAATGGGAGGAAGGAAAAGGGGGGGTGCTATTTTACCAAGGGAAAGTTGATTGTCCAAATCAATTATTGCACCTCCCTATGAAAGAAACGCTGAGCACATCACATGAATCTGTGAAGGATAATGTTGAACACCAGGGCATGATTGTGAATCACAACTGACATCTTCCGCCATTCGAGATAGAAGTTAATGCGGGTCAGAGCAATCATATCTACACTTAGCTGGTAGATTACTTCTGCTCCTCTTTCCTCCTGAAGCAAAGGGGGGGGGGGGAGGGAGGGTGCTACTTCATCAAATGGAAAGTTGATTCTCCAAATTAACTATTACACCTACTGTGAAAGAAATGTCGAGCATTTCACAGGAATCTGTGAGGGATAAATGGTAAACACCAGGGCATGATTGTGGATCATAGCTGACATATGCTGCTATTCAAGGTAGAAGTAAATGCGGGTCGGAGCTATCATATCTGAACTTAGCCGGTAGATTACTTCTACCCCTCCTTCCTCCTAAAGCAAAAGGGGGGGGGAGGAAAAGGGGGTACTACTTCATCAAGGGTAAAGTCGATTGTCCAAATTAACTATTACACCTCTCTATGAAAGAAACACTGAGCAAATCATAGGAATATGTGAGGGATAAATGGTAAACACCATGGCGTGATTGTTGATCACAGCTGACATCTGCCGCCATTCAAGGTAGAAATTAATGCGGGTTAGAGCAATCATCTTTATACTTAGCCGGTAGATTACTTCTGCTCCTCCTTCCTTCTGAAGCAAAATGGGTGGGGGAGGAAAAAGGGGGGGCGCTACTTCACCAAGGGGAAAGTTGATTATCCAAATTAACTATTATACCTCCCTGTAAAAGAATCACTGAGCACATCACAAGAATCTATTAGGAATAAATGGTAAACACTAGGGCATGATTGTGGATCACAGCTTACATCTAACACAATTCAAGGTAGGATTTCATGCGGATCGAAACAATTATATCTACACTTAGCCGGTAGATTAATTCTGCTCCTCCTTTCTCCTGAAGCAAAATGGGGGGAAGGAAAGGGGGGGTGCTACTTTACCAAGGGGAAAGTTGATTGTCCAAATTAACTATTAAACCTCTCTGTGAAAGAAACACCGAGCACATCACATTAATTTGTGAGGGATAAATGGTGAACAACAGGGCGTGATTGTGGATCACAGTTGAAATCTACCGCAATTCGAGGTAGAAGTTCATGCGGGTTGGAGCAATAATATGTGAAATTAGCCTATAGATTACTTCTTCTCATCTTTCCTCTTGAAACAAAAGGGGGGTAAGGAAAAGGGGGTGCTACTTCACCGAAGGGAAAGTTGATTGTTCAACCTTCTTGTAAAAGAAACACCAAGCACGTCACATGAATCTGTGAGGGATAAATAGTGAACACTAGGGTGTGATTGTGGATCACAGCTGACATCTGCCGCCATTCGAGGTAGAAGTTAATGCGGGGCAAAGCAATCATATCTGCACTTAGCCGATAGATTACTTCTGCTCCTCCTTCCTTTTGAAGCAAAAGGGGGAAAGGAAAAGGGGGGTGTTACTTCACCAAGGGAAAAGTTGATTGTCCAAATTAACTATTATAGCTCCTTGTGAAAGAAATATAGAGCACATCACATGAATCTGTGAGGGATAAATGGTGAACACTAGGGCGTGATTATGGATCACAACTGACATCTGTCGCTATTCGAGGTAGAAGTTAATGCGGGTAAGAGCAATCATATTTGCACTTAGCCGGTAGATTATTTTTGCTCCTCTTTCCTTCTAAAGCAATAGGGGGGAAGGAAAAGTGGGGTGCTACTTCACCAAGGGGAAATTTGATTGTCCAAATTAACTATTACACCTCCCTATGAACGAAAGGCCGAGCACATCACATGAATCTATGAGGGATAAATGGAAATCACCAGGGCGTGATTGCGGATCACAGATGACATCTGCCACCATTCCAGGTAGAAGTTAATGCGGGTCGGAGTAATTATATCTGCACTTAGCCGGTAGATTATTTCTACTCCTCTTTCCTCCTGAAGAAAAAGGGGGGGGGGAGGAAAGCGGGGTGCTACTTCACCAAGGGTAAAGTTGATTTTCCAAATTAACTATTACACCTCCATGTGAAAGAAATGCCGAACACATCACAGGAATCTATGAGGGATAAATGGTGAATACTAGGGCATGATTGTAGATCACAGCTGACATCTGCTGCCATTCGAGGTAGAAGTTAATGTGGGTTGGAGCAATCATATCTGCACTTAGCCGGTAGACTACTTCTACTCCTTTTTCTTTCTGAAGCAAATGGGGGGGAAGGATAAAGGGGGTGCTACTTCACCAAGGGGAAAGTTGATTGTCCAAATTAACTATTACATCTCCTTTTGAAAGAAATGCCGAGCACATCATAGGAATTTGTGAGGGATAAATGGTGAACATTAGGGCGTGATTGTGGATCACAACTGAAATATGCCGCCATTCGAGGTAGAAGTTAATGTGGGTAAGAGCAATCATATCTGCACTTTGCCAATAGATTATTTCTGCTCCTCTTTGACTCCTGAAGAAAAAAGGGGGGAAGGAAAAGGGGGGTGCTACTTCACTAATGGGAAAGTTGATTGTTTAAATTAACTATTACACCTCCCTGTGAACAAAAGGACGAGCACATCACATGAATCTGTGAGGGATAAATGGAAAATACCAGGGCGTGATTGCGGATCACAACTGACATCTGCCGCCATTCGAGGTAGAAGTTCATGCGGGTCGGAGAAATCATATCTACACTTAGCCTGTAGATTATTTCTGCTCATCCTTCCTCCTAAAGAAAAATGGGGGGAAGGAAAATGGGGGTGTTATTTTACCAAGGGGAAAGTTGATTGTCCAAATTAACTATTGCACATCACTGTGAAAGAAACGATGAGCACATCACAGGAATATGTGAGGGATATATGGTGAACATCAGGGCATGATTGTGAATCACAGCTGACATCTTCCGCCATTTGAGGTAGAAGTTAATGCAGGTCAGAGCAATCATATCTGCACTTAGCCGGTAGATAAATTTTTCTCCTCTTTATTTCTGAAGCAAAAGGGGGGGGGGGAGAAAAAGGGGGGTGGTACTTCACCAAGGGTAAAGTTGATTGTCCAAATTAACTATTACACCTACCTGTGAAAGAAATGCCGAACACATCACATGAATCTGTGAGGGTTAAATGGTGAACACCAAGGCATGATTGTGGATCACAGCTGACATATGCTGCTATTCGAAGTAGAAGTAAATGCGGGTCGGAGCTATCATATCTGAACTCAGCCGGTAGATTACTTATACTCCTCCTTTCCCCTGAAACAAAAGGGGGGGAGGAAAAGGGGGGGTTCTACTTCACCAAGGGTAAAGTTGATTCTTCAAATTAACTATTACACCTCTCTATGAAAGAAACACTGAGCAAATCATAGGAATCTGTGAGGGATAAATGGTAAACACCAGGGCGTGATTGTAGATCACATCTGACATCTGTCGCCATTCAAGGTAGAAGTTAATGCGGGTCAGAACAATCATGTCTATACTTAGCCGGTTGATGACTTATGCTCCTCCTCCTTCTGAAGCAAAATGGGTGGGGGAGGAAAAAGGGGGGGTGCTACTTCACCAAGGGGAAAGTTGATTATTCAAATTAACTATTATACCTCCCTGTAAAAGAATCACTGAGCACATCACAGGAATCTATGAGGGATAAATGGTAAATACTAGGGCATGATTGTGGATCACAGCTGACATCTAACACAATTTAAGGTAGGAGTTCATGCAGATCGAAACAATTATATCTGCACTTAGCTGGTAGATTACTTCTTCTCCTCCTTTCTCCTGAAGCAAAAGGGGGGGGGGGAAGGGGGGGTGCTATTTTACCAAGGGGAAAGTTGATTGTCCAAATTAACTATTAAACCTCTCTGTGAAAGAAACGCCGAGCACATAACATTAATTTGTGAGGGTTAAATGGTGCACAACAGGGACGTGATTGTGGATCACAGTTGAAATCTGACGCAATTCGAGGTAGAAGTTCATGCGGGTTGGAGCAATAATATCTGAACTTAGCCTATAGATTACTTATGATCATCTTTCCTCCCGAAACAAAAGGGGGGGAAGGAAAAGGGGGGTGCTACTTCACCAAAGGGAAAGTTGATTATTCAAATTATCTATGAAACCTTCTTGTGAAAGAAACACCAAGCACGTCACATGAATCTGTGAGGGATAAATGGTGAACACTAGGGTGTGATTGTGGATCACAGCTGGCATCTGCCGCCATTCAAGGTAGAAGTTAATGCGGGTCGAAGCAATCATATCTGCACTTATCCGGTAGATTACTTATGCTCCTCCTTCCTTTGGAAGGAAAAGGGGGGAAGGAAAAGGGGGGTGTTACTTTACCAAGGGAAAAGTTGATTGTCCAAATTAACTATTATAGCTCCTTGTGAAAGAAATACGGAGCACATCACACGAATCTGTGAGGGATAAATGGTGAACACTAGGGCGTGATTGTGGATCACATCTGACATCTGCCGCTATTCGAGGTAGAAGTTAATGCGGGTAAGAGAAATCATATTTGCACTTAGTCGGTAGATTATTTCTGCTCCTCTTTCCTTCTAAAGCAAAAGGGCGGAAGGAAAAGTGGGGTGCTACTTCACCAAGGGGAAAATTGATTGTCCAAATTAACTATTACACCTCCCTATGAACGAAAGGCCAATCACATCACATGAATCTATGAGGGATAAATGGCAAACACCAGGGTGTGATTGCGGATCACAGCTGACATCTGCCGCCATTCGAGGTAGAAGTTAACGCGGGTCGGAGTAATCATATCTGCACTTAGCCGGTAGATTATTTCTACTCCTCTTTCCTCCTGAAGAAAAAGGGGGAGAGAGTAAAGGGGGTTGCTACTTCACCAAGGGTAAAGTTGATTGTCCAAATTAACTATTACACCACCATGTATAAGAAATGTCGAACACATCACAGGAATATGTGAGGGATAGATGGTGAACACTAGGGCATGATTGTAGATCACAGCTGACATCTTCTGCCATTCGAGGTAGAAGTTAATGCGGGTTGGAGTAATCATATCTGCACTTAGCCGGTAGACTACTTCTGCTCCTCTTTCTTTCTGAAGCAAACGGAGTGGGGGAAGGAAAAAGGGGGTGCTACTTCACCAAGGGGAAAGTTGATTGTCCAAATTAAGTATTACACCTCCCTGTAAAAGAAACACCGAGCACATCACAGGAATTTGTGAGGGATAAATGGTGAACATTAGGGCATGATTGTGGATCATAGCTGAAATATGCTGCCATTCGAGGTAGAAGTTAATGCGGGTAAGAGCAATCATATCTGCACTTAGCCAGTAGATTATTTCTGCTCCTCTTTTACTCCTGAAGAAAAAGGGGGGGGAGGAGGAAAAGGGGGGTGCTACTTCACCAACGTGAAAGTTGATTGTTTAAATTAACTATTACACCTCCCTGTGAATGAAAGGCCGAGCACATCACAAGAATCTGTGAGGGATAAATGGCAAATACCAGGGCGTGATTTCGGATCACAAGTGACATCTGCCGCCATTCGAGGTAGAAGTTCATGCGGGTCAGAGCAATCATATCTGCACTTAGCCGGTAGATTATTTTTTCTCATCCTTCCTCCTAAAGAAAAATGGGGGGAAGGAAAATGGGGGTGTTATTTTACCAAGGGGAAAGTTTATTGTCCAAATTAACTATTACACATCACTGTGAAAGAAACGCTGAGCACATCACATGAATCTGTGTGGGATAAATGGTGAAAATCAGGGTATGATTGTGAATCACAGCTGAAATTTTCTACCATTCGAGGTAGAAGTTAATGCGGGTCATAGAAATCATATCTGCACTTAGCCGGTAGACTACTTCTGCTCCTCTTTTCTTCTGAAGCAAACATGGGGGGGGGGAGGAAAAAGGGGGGTGCTACTTCACCAAGGGGAAGTTGATTGTCCAAATTAACTATTACACCTCACTGTAAAAGAAATGTTGTGTACATCACATGAATGTATGAGGGATAAATGGTGAACACCAGGGCATTATTGTGGATCACAGCTGACATCTGCTGCCATTCGAGGTAGAAGTTGATGCAGGTCAGAGCAATCATATCTGCACTTAGCCGGTAGATTACTTTTACTCCTCCTTCCTCTTGAAGCAAAATGGGGGGGGGGGAGGGGGGTGCTACTTCACTAAGGTTAAAGTTGATTGTCCAAATTAACTATTACACCTCCATGTGAAAGAAACGCCGAGAAAATCACATGAATCTGTGATGGATAAATAGTGAACACCAGGGAGTGATTGTGGATCACAGCTGACATCTTCTGCCATTCGAGGTAAAAGTTAATGCGGGTCGGAGCAATCATATTTGCACTTAGCCGGTAGATTACTTCTGCTCCTCCTTCCTCCTGACGCAAAAGGGGGGGGAGGAAAAGGTGGGTGCTACTTCACCAAGGGGAAAGTTGATTATCCAAATTAACTATTATACCTCTCTATGAAAGAAACGCCTAGCACATCACAGGAATCTGTAAGGGATAAATGGTGAACACTAGGGCATGATTGTGGATCACAGCTGACGTCTGACGCCATTTAAGGTAGAAGTTAATGCGGATCGAAGCAATAATATCTGCACTTAACCGGTAGATTAATTTTGCTCCTTCTTTTTGCTAAAGCAAAAGGGGGGGGGGAAGGAAAGGGGGGGTGCTATTTCACCAAGGGGAAAGTCGATTGTCCAAATTAACTATTACACCTTACTGTGAAAGAAACGTCAAGCACATCACATGAATCTGTGAGGGATAAATGGTGAACAATAGGGCGTGATTGAGGATCTTAGCTGATATCTGCCGCAATTCGAGGTAGAAGTTCATGCGGGTCAGAGCAATAATATCTGCACTTAGCCGATAGATTACTTCTGCTCCTCTTTCCTCCTGAAGCAAAAGGGGGGGAAGGAAAGGGGGGGTGATACTTCACCAAGGGGAAAGTTGATTGTTCAAATTAACTATTACACCTCCCTGTAAAAGAAAACGCCGAGAACATCACATGAATCTGTGAGGAATAAATGGTGAACACCAAGGTGTGATTGTGGATCACAGCTGACATATGCCGCCATTCGAGGTAGATGTTAATACGGGTCGAAGCAATTATATCTACATTTAGCGCGTAGATTAGTTCTACTCCTCCTTCCTCCTAAAACAAAAAGTGGGGAAGGAAAAGTGGGGTGTTATTTCACCAAGGGGAAAGTTGATTGTCCAAATTAACTATTACTCCTCCCTATAAAAGAAACGCCGAGCACATCACAGGAATCTGTGAGGGATAAATGGTGAATACCAGGGCATGATTGTGGATTACAGATGACATCTACCGCCATTTGAGGTAGAGGTTTATGCGGGCTGGAGAAATCATATCTGCACTTAGCCGATAAATTACTTCTGCTCCTCCTTCCTCCTCAATCAAAAGGGGAGGAAAGAAAGGGGGGGTGCTATTTTACCAAGGGGAAAGTTGATTGTCCAAATTAACTATTTCACCTCCATGTGAAAGAAATGCTGAGAACATCACAGGAATCTATGAGGGATAAATGGTGAACACCAGGGCATGATTGTGAATCACAGCTGACATCTTCCGCCATTCGAGGTAGAAGTTAATGCAGGTCGGAACAATAATATCTGCACTTAGCCGGTCGATTAATTCTGCTCCTCTTTCCTCTCGAAGCAAATTGGGGGGGGGGGAGGAAAAGGGGGTGCTACTTCACCAAGGCAAAAGTTGATTGTCCAAATTAACTATTACACCTCACTGTGAAAGAAATGTCGAGCAAATCATAGGAGTATGTGAGGGATAAATGGTGAACACCAGGGCGTGATTGTGGATCACACCTGACATCTGCCATCATTCAAGGTAAAAGTTAATGCGGGTCGGAGCAATCATATTTATATTTAGATGGTAGATTACTTCTGCTCCTCCTTTCCTTCTGAAGCAAAATGGGGGGGGAAGGAAGGGGGGTGCTACTTCACCAAGGGGAAAATTGATTATCCAAATTAACTATTATACCTTCCTGTGAAAGAAACACTGAGCACATCACAGGAATCTATCAGGGATAAATGGTGAACACTAGGACGTGATTGTGAATCACAACTGACATCTGACGCAACTTAAGGTAGAAGTTCATGCGGATCGAAACAATCATATCTGCATTTAGCTGGTAGATTTTTTCTGCTCCACTTTCTCCTGAAGCAAAAGGGGGGGAAGGAAAAGGAGGGTGCTACTTTACCTAGGAGAAAGTTGATTGTCCAAATTAACTATTACACCTCTCTGTGAAAGAAACGTCGAGCACATCACATGAATCTGTGAGGGATAAATAGTGAACAACAGGGCGTGATTGTGGATCACAGATGACATCTGCCGCAATTCGAGGTAGAAGTTATTGCGGGTCGGAGCAATAATATCTGCACTTAGCCGGTAGATTATTTCTGCTCCTCTTTCCTTTTGAAACAAAAGGGGGGGAAGGTAAAGGAGTGGTGCTACTTCACCAAGGGGAAGGTTGATTGTTCAAATTAACTATTACACCTGCCTGTGAAAGAAACGCCGAGCACGTCACAGGAATTTGTGAGGGATAAATAGTGAACACCAGGGCATGATTGTGGATCACAACTGACATCTGCCGCCATTCGAGGAAGAAGTTAATGCGGGTCGAAGAAATCATATCTGCACTTAGCCGGTAGATTACTTCTGCTCCTCCTTCCTCTTGAAGCAAAAGGGTGGAAGAAAAAGGGGGGTGCTACTTCAACAAGGGGAAAGTTGATTGTCCAAATTAACTATCACACCTCCATGTGAAACAAACACCGAGCACATCACAGGATTCTGTGAGGGATAAATGGTGAACAGTAGGGAATGATTGTGAATCACAACTGACATCTTCCGCCATTCGAGGTAGAAGTTAATGCTGGTCAGAGCAATCATATCTGCACTTAGCCGGTAGATTACTTCTGCTCCTTTTTCCTCCTGAAGCAAGGGGGGGGAGGAAAAGGGGGGTGCTACTTCACTAAGAGGAAAGTTGATTGTCCAAATTAACTATTACACCTCACTGTGAAAGAAATGCCGAACACATCACAGGAATCTGTGAGGGATAAATGGTGAACACCAGGGCATGATTGTGGATCACAGTTGACATCTACTGCCATTCAAGGTAGAAGTAAATGCGGGTCATAGCTATCATATCTGCACTTAGCCAGTAGATTACTGCTACTCCTCCTTCCTCCTGAAGAAAAATGGGGGGGGAGGAAAAGGGGTGCTACTTCACCAGGGGTAAAGTTGATTGTCCAAATTAACTATTACACCTCCCAGTGAAAGAAACTCCGAGCAAATCATAGGAATCTGTGAGGGATAAATGTTGAACACCAGGGCGTGATTGTGGATCACAGTTGACATCTGCCTCCATTCAAGGTAGAAGTTAATGCGGGTCGGAGCAATCATATTTATATTTAGCTGGTAGATTACTTCTGCTCCTCCTACCTTCTGAAGCAAAATGGGGGGGAGGAAAGGGGGGTGATACTTTACCAAGGGGAAAGTTGATTATCCAAATTAACTATTATACCTCCCTGAGAAAGAAACACCGAGCACATCACAGGAATCTGTGAGGGATAAATGGTAAACAGTAGGGCGTGATTGTGAATCACAGCTGACATCTGACACAATTCAAGGTAGAAGTTCATGCGGATCGAAACAATCATATCTGCACTTAGCCGTTAGATTTCTTCTACTCCTCCTTTCTCCTAAAAGCAAAAGGGGGGGGGAGGAAAAGGAGGGTGCTACTTTACCAAGGAGAAAGTTAATTGTCCAAATTAACTATTACACCTCTCTGTGAAAGAAACACCGAGCACATCACATGAATCTGTGAGGGATAAATGGTGAACAACAGGGCATGATTGTGGATCACAGCTGACATCTGCCGCCTTCGAGGTAGAAGTTATTGTGGGTCGGAGCAATAATATATGCACTTAGCCGGTAGATTATTTCTGCTCCTCTTTCCTTTTGAAACAAAAGGGGGGGGGGAAGATAAGGGGGGTGCTACTTCACCAAGGGGAAAGTTGATTGTTCAAATTAACTATTATACCTACCTATGAAAGAAATGCCGAGCATGTCATAGGAATATGTGAGGGATAAATGGTGAACACCAGAGCGTGATTGTGGATCACAGCTGACATCTGCCGCCATTCGAGGAAAAAGTTAATGTGGGTTGAAGCAATCATATCTGCACTTAGCCGGTAGATTACTTCTGCTCCTCCTTCCTCTTGAAGTAAAAGGGGGAAGTAAAAGGGTGGGGGTGCTACTTCAACAAGGGGAAAATTGATTGTCCAAATTAACTATTACACCTCCCTGTGAAAGAAATGCGGGGCACATCATAGGAATCTGTGAGGGATAAATGGTTAACACTAGGGTGTGATTGTGGATCACAGCTGACATCTGCCGCCATTCGAGGTATAAGTTAATGCAGGTAAGAGAAATCATATCTGTACTTAGCCGGTAGATTATTTCTGCTCCTCTTTCCTCCTAAAGCAAAAGGGGGGGGAGGAAAAGTGGGGTGCTACTTGACCAAGGGGAAAGTTGATTGTCCAAATTAACTATTACACCTCCATGTGAAAGAAATGCCGAGCACATACCATGAATCTGTGAGGGATAAATGGTGAACACCAGGGCATGATTGTAAATCACAACTGACATCTTCCACCATTCGAGTTAGAAGTTAATGCGGGTCGGAGAAATCATATCTGCAGTTAGCAGGTAGATTAATTTTGCTCCTCTTTCCTTCTAAAACAAAAGGGGGGGGAGGAAAAGGGGGGTGCTACTTCACCAAGGGGAAAGTTGATTGTCCAAATTAACTATTACATCTCACTGTGAAAGAAATGCCGAGCACATCACAAGAATCTGTGCGGGATAAATGGTGAACACTAGGGCATGGTTGTGGATCACAACTGACATCTGCTTCCAATTGAGGTAGAAGTAAATGTAGGGCAGAGCTATCATATCTGCACTTAGCCAGTAGATTACTTCTACTCCTCTTTTCTTTTTAAGAAAAAGGGGGGGGTGCTATTCACCAAGGGTAAAGTTGATTGTTCAAATTAACTATTACACCTCCCTGTGAAAGAAACGCCGAACAAATCATAAGAATCTGTGAGGGATAAATGGTGAACACCAGGGCGTGATTGTGGATCACAGATGACATTTGCCGCCATTCAAGGTAGAAGTTAATGTGGGTCAGAGCAATCATATCTATATTTAGCCGGTAGATTACTTCTGCTACTCCTTCCTTCTGTAGCAAAATGGGGGGGTGTTAATTCACCAAGTGGAAAGTTGATTATCCAAATTAACTATTATACCTCCCTGTGAAAGAAACACCGAGCACATCACAGGAATCTATGACGGCTAAATGGTGAACACTAGGGCATGATTTTGTATCACAACTGACATCAGACGCAATAAAGGTAGAAGTTAATGCGGATCGAAACAATCATATATGTACTTAGCTGGTAGATTTCTTCTGTTCCTCATTAATCCTGAAGCAAAAGGGGGGGAAGGAAAAGGGGGGTGGTACTTTACTAAGGGGAAAGTTGATTGTCAAAATTAACTATTACGCCTCTCTGTGAAAGAAACGCCGAGCACCTCACATGAATCTGTGAGGGATAAATGGTGAACAACAGGGCGTGATTGTGGATTACAGCTGACATCTGCCGCAATTTGAGGTAGAAGTTGATGCGGGTTGGAGCAATTATATCTGCAGTTAGCCGATAGATTACTTATGCTCCTCTTTCCTCTTGAAACAAAAGGGGGGAAGGAAAAGAAGGGGGTGCTACTTCACCAAGGGGAAAGTTGATTGTTCAAATTAACTATTACACCTCCCTGTGAAAGAAACATTGAGCACATCACAAGAATCTGTGAGGGTCAAATGGTGAACACTAGGGCGTGATTGTGGATCACAGGTGACATCTGCCGCCATTCGAGGTAGAAGTTAATGCGGGTCGAAGCAATCATATCTGCACTTAGCCGGTAGATTACTTCTGCTCCTCCTTCCTCTTGAAGCAAAAGGGGGGAAGGAAAAGGGGGGTGCTACTTCACCAAGGGCAAAGTTGATTGTCCAAATTAACTATTACACCTCCCTGTGAAAGAAATGTGGAGCACATCACAGGAATCTGTGAGGGATAAATGGTGAACACTAGGGCGTGAGTGTGGATCACAGCTGACATATGCCGCCATTCGAGGTAGAAGTTAATGCAGGTAAGAGCAATCATATCTTCTATTAGTTGGTAGATTAGTTCTGCTCCTCTTTCCTCCTAAAGCAAAAGGGGGAAGGACAAGGGGGTGCTACTTCTCCAAAGGACAAGTTGATTGTGCAAATTAACTATTAAACCTCCCTGTGAACGAAAGGCCGAGCACATCACAGGAATCTGTAAGCGATAAATGGCAAACACCAAGGTGTGATTGCGGATCACAATTGACATCTGCCGCCATTCGAGTTAGAAGTTAATGCCGGTCGGAGAAATCATATCTACACTTAGCCGGTAGATAACTTTTGCTTTTCTTTCCTCCTGAAACAAAAGGGGGGAAGGAAACGTGGGGTGCTACCTCACCAAGGGAAAGTTGATTGTCCAAATTAACAATTACACCTCCCTATGAAAGAAATGCCGAGCACATCACAAGAATCTATGAGGGATAAATGGTGAACACCAGGGCATGATTGTGAATCACACCTGGCATCTTCTGCCATTCGAGGTAGATGTTAATGCGGGTCGGAGCAATCATATCTGCACTTAGTTGGTAGATTACTTTTGCTCCTCTTTCCTTCTGAAGCAAAGGGGGGGGGAAGGAAAGGGGGGTGGTACTTCACCAAGGGTAAAGTTGATTGTCCAAATTAACTATTACACCTACCTGTGAAAGAAATGCCGAACACATCACATTAATCTGTGAGGGTTAAATGGTGAACACCATGGCATGATTGTGGATCACAGATGACATCTACTGTCATTCGAGGTAGAAGTTAATGTGGGTCAGAGCAATCATATTTGCACTTAGCCGGTAGATTACTTGTACTCCTACTTCTTCCTGAAGAAAAAGGGGGGAGGAAAAAGGGGGGTTGCTACTTCATCAAAGGTAAAGTTGATTGTCCAAATTAACTATTACACCTCCCCGTGAAAGAAACGTCGAGCACATCACCAGAATCTGTGATGGATAAATGGTGAACATTAGGGCGTGATTGTGGATCATAGATGAGATCTACCACCATTTGAGTTGAAGTTAATGCGGGTAAGAGCAATCATATCTGCACTTAGGCGTAGATTATTTCTACTCCTCTTTCCTCTTGCAGAAAAAGGGGGGAAGGAAAAGAGGGGGTGGTACTTCACCAAGGGGAAAGTTGATTGTCTAAATTAACTATTACAACTCACTGTGAACGAAAGGTTGAGCACACTATCACAGGAATCGGTGAGGAGAAATGGCGAACACCAGGGGTGATTGCGGATCACAGCTGGCATCTGCCGCCATTCGAGATAGAAGTTTATGCGCGTCGGAGCAATCATATCTGCACTTAGTCGGTAGATTAATTCTTCTCCTCCTTCCTCTTGAAGCAAAAGGGGGGGAAGGAAAAGGGGGTGCTATTTTACCGAGGGGAAAGTTGATTGTACAAATTAACTATCGCACCTCCCTGTGAAAAAAACATTGAGCACATCACATGAATCTGTGAGGGATAAATGGGGAACACTAGGGCATGATTGTGAATCACAACTGACATTTTCCGCCATTCGAGGTAGAAGTTAATGCGGGTCAGAGAAATCATATATGCACTTAGCCAGTAGATTACTTCTGCTCCTCTTTCCTCCTGAAGCAAAAGTGGGGGGGGGGAAGGAAAAGGGGTGATACTTAACCAAAAAAAAGTTGACTGTCCAAATTAACTATTATGCCTCACTATAAAAGAAACGCCGATCACATCATAGGAATCTGTGAGGAATAAATGGTGAACACCAGGGCATGATTGTGGATCACAATTGATATCTTCTGCCATTCGAGGTAGAAGTTAATGTGGGTCGAAGCAATCATATCTGCACTTAGCCAGTAGATTACTTCTGCTCCTCCTCCTCCTAAAGCAAAATGGGGGGGAGGAAAAGGGGGGCGCTACTTAAAAATTGAGAAAGTTGATTGTCCAAATTAACTATTACAGCTCCCTGCGAAATAAACGTCGAGCACATCACATGAATCTATGAGGGACTAATGGTGAATACCATGGCATGATTGTGGATCATAGCTGACATCTACCACCATTCGAGGTAGAAGTTAATGCGGGTCAGAGCAATCATATCTGCACTTAGCCAGTAGATTACTTCTGCTCCTCCTTCCTCCTAAAGCAAAAGGGGTGAAGGAAAAGAGAAGTGCTACTTCACCAAAGGAAAAGTTGATTGTCCATATTAAGTATTATATCTCCCTATGAAAGAAACACCGAGCACATCACAGAATCTGTGAGAGATAAATGGTGAACACCAGGGGTGATTGTGGATCACAGCTGCCATCTTCCTCCATTCGAGGTAGAATTTCATGCGGGTCGGAGCATTCATATCTGCACTTAGCCGGTAGATTACTTCTGCTCCTCTTTCATCCTGAAGCAAAAGGGGGGGGGAAGGAAAAAGGGGGCTGCTACTTTACCAAAGGGAAAGTTGATTGTCCAAATTAACTACTACTCCTCCATGTGAATGAAAGGCCGAGCACATCACTGGAATCTGTGAGGAATAAATGGCGAACACCAGGGCGTGATTGCGGATCACAACTGACATATGTTGCCATTCGAGGTAGAATTTAATGCGGGTCCGAGCAATCATATCTGCACTTAGACTGTAGATTACTTCTGCTCCTGCTTCCTCCTAAAACAAAAGGGGGAAAGTTGATTATCCAAACTAACTATTATACCTCCCTGTAAAAGAAACGTCGAGCACATCACAGTAATCTATGAGGGATAAATGGTAAACACTAGGGCATGATTGTGGATCACAGCTGACATCTGACGCAATTCAAGGTAGAAGTTCATGCGTATCGAAACAATCATATCTGCACTTAGCCGGTACATTACTTCTGCTCCTCCTTTCTCCTGAAGCATAATGGGGGGGAGGAAAAAAGGGGTGCTACTTTAATAAGGGGAAAGTTGATTGTCCAAATTAACTATTACACCTCTCTATGAAAGAAACGCCGAGCACATCACATTAATATGTGAATGATAAATGGTGAACAATAGGGCGTGATTGTGGATCACAGTTGACATCTGCCGCAATTCGAGGTAGAAGTTCATGCGGGTCGGAGCAATAATATCTAAACTTAGCCGATAGATTACTTCTTCTCATCTTTCCTCCTGAAACAAAAGGGGGGAAGGAAAAGGGGGGTGCTACTTCACCAAAGGGAAAGTTGATTGTTCAAATTATTTAATAAACCTTTTTGTGAAAGAAACACCGAGCACGTCACATTAATCTGTGAGGGATAAATGGTGAACACTAGGGTGTGATTGTAGATCACAGCTGACATCTTCCGCCATTCGAGGTAGAAGTTAATGCGGGTCGAAGCAATCATATCTGCACTTAACCGGTAGATTACTTCTGCTCCTCCTTCCTCTTGAAGCAAAAGGGGGGAAATAAAAGGGGGTGTTACTTCACCAAGGGAAAAGTTGATTGTCCAAATTAACTATTATAGCTCATTGTGAAATAAATGCGGAGCAAATCACATGAATCTGTGAGGATAAATGGCGAACACTAGGGCATGATTGTGGATCACAGCTGACATCTGCCGCTATTCGAGGTAGAAGTTAATGCGGGTAATTGCAATCATATTTGCATTTAGCCGATAGATTATTTCTGCTCCTCTTTCCTTATAAAACAAAAGGGGGAAGGAAAAGTGGGGTGCTACTTCACCAAGGGGAAAGTTGATTGTCCAAATTAAATATTACACCTCTCTATGAACGAAAGGCCGAGCACATCACATGAATCTGTGAGGGATAAATGGCAAACACCAGGGCGTGATTGCGGATCACAACTAACATCTGCCGCCATTCGAGGTAAAAGTTAATGCGGGTCGGAGCAATCATATCTGCACTTAGCCGGTAGATTACTTTTGCTCCTCTTTCCTCCTGAAACAAAAGGGGGAAGGAAAGTGGGGTGCTACTTCACCAAAGGGAAAGTTGATTGTCCAAATTAAATATTACACCTCACTGTGAAAGAAACGCCGAGCACATCAAAGGAATCTGTGAGGGATAAATGGTGAACACCAGGGCATGATTGTGAATCACAACTGACATCTTCTGCTATTTGAGGTAGAAGTTAATGCGGGTCGGAGCAATCATATATGCACTTAGCTGTTAGATTACTTTTGCTCCTCTTTCCTCCTAAAGCAAAAGGGGGGGGAGAAGGAAAAGGGGGGGTGCTACTTCACCAAGGGGAAAGTTGATTGTCCAAATTGACATTTACACCTCACTTTGAAAGAAATACCGAGCACATCACTAGAATCTGTGAGGGATAAATGGTGAACACCAGGGCATGATTGTGGATCACAGCTGACATCTACTGCCATTTGTGATAGAAGTTAATGCGGGTTGGAGCAATCATATCTGCACTTAGCCGGTAGATTATTTCTACTCCTCTTTCCTCCTGAATCAAAAGAGGGGGGGGAGGAAAGGGAAGATGCTACTTTACCAAGGGTAAAGTTGATTGTCCAAATTAACTATTACACCTCCCTGTGAAAGAAATGCCAAACAAATCATAGGAATCCGTGAGGGATAAATGGTGAACACTAGGGCATGATTATAGATCACAACTGACATCTGCTGTCATTCGAGGTAGAAGTTAATGCGGGTCGGAGCAATCATATCTGCACTTAGCCGGTAGACTACTTCCGCTCCTCTTTCCTTATGAAGCAAACGGGGGGGGGAGGAAAATGGAGGGGTGCTACTTTACGAAGGGGAAAGTTGTTTGTCCAAATTAACTATTACATCTCTATGTGAGAGAAACGCCGAGCACATCACATGAATCTGTGAGGGATAAATGGTGAACACCAGGGCGTGATTGTGGATCACACATTTGTCGCCATTCGAGGTAGAAGTTAATGCGGGTAAGAACAATCATATCTGCACTTAGCCGGTAGATTATTTCTGCTCCTCTTTCCTCCAGAAGCAAAAGGGGGGAAGGAAAAAGGCACTTAACCAAGAAAAAGTTGATTGTCCAAATTAACTATTACACCTCCCTGTGAAAGAAACGCTGAGCATATCACATGAATATGTGAGAGATAAATGGTGAACAACAAGGTATGATTGTGGATCACAGCTGACATCTGCCGCAATTCGAGGTAGAAGTTCATATTCCTGGCACCCAATTGCTATACGGCATCGATGGATGGCATCGCACGACAGCGATGGTCATCAATACGGGTCGGAAGAATAATATCTACATTTAAGCTGTAGATTACTTTCTGGTCTTCTTTCCTCCTCAACAAACAGCGACGCTGCGATGTCAATTACTTGTGATTCACCTAACGCTATGGGAATCTGATTGTCTGCCAAAATGTTCTCGTCGGCCGAGAGCCGAGCATCAACTCTCGGGTCTTCCTGGGCCTCGTAGCAATTCCAGATGTTGATAGCAGTAGACACTGAGTACTCATGTGGCGGTCCAGTCCAGTCAACAGTTGTAAGAACACCCCCCGCGCCGCCAAAGCCCACCGCAATATTCTGTAAAATTGGCCGACTCAACCTGGATTTGAGCCGCCATGAGAACAGAGAAGGGTGAGGAAGGTGGTCGAGCGAATGGTGAAGGGTGAAGAAGTTATCGTCCGCCACTCTACTAATAAGGCAGATTTTATATAAAAGTGAAATCCGGCAGAGTGCCGCGGCTCAGTAGGGGAGAGAAAACACCTTGCTAGTGTCGCAACAAACTCTCCCGCCAACCAGGCCACCACCCTCCTCTCTCTTTTGCTTGAGTAATCTCGTGTTGATGACCATCGCTGTCGTGCGATGCCATCCATCGATGCCGTATAGCAATTGGGCGCCAAGAGTCAAATGCTGGCGAAATTGGGTGTTCACCAGGTTGGGGACGGGGGTTTGGGTGCATCCGGGTCCTGGGCTCGACGCCACCGTGCTTGCGGTGCACTCGAAACTGTCCGTTGTCCCGACAGCTCTCCCAATAGACCGCGAACCAGACCTCACGGACATACCTGACAATTGCGCCTTGCGGCGCACCTATTCGGGGAATATACGCCTTACACGGAGAACGGTACGCAGACCTTTGCCTCCCCAATATCAGCAGCGCGCCTCCGTCGGCGAGTTCCTTCTCTGGGTCGGCCGTCGAGACCAAGACATCCACACCTGTGAAGTCGGATCTGTCTTGACTGGAAGGGGTCTTTGAGTATGCAGAGGTCGCCCCCTTCCTCCCGGTCGCTGTTGGCATCCCTTATACGGCTCTATACACCCAGGGCACTGCCCTCCAGTATCACAAACCGGCACTCGCACGGCAGCTTAGCATGTAGTCATCGCACCCTCTCATCCGGGCCTTGGGAGAGCTGTCCGCGGAGCATCAAATGACGTGGCCTGACGCAGTTGAACCCGTCGGTGAAGATGATACCTCCTCTCGGGCAGCTGGTCCTGCGGCGTTGGTGGGATCTGGGCGGCGTAGGAGATGAACCCGGAGGATGAGGATACCTCCTCAGGCATAGATGTCGTATCTCGATCCTGCGGGGCTCCTGCTTGGGGAGATGGATTGCGAGAGTGGGTTGGTGGCGGAGGTGGTACGTGGTGGCGGAAGATTTTTGGTAAGGGCTCCTCAGGCCGCCGAGGACAGGGGAGGATTGGGTCGCCTGGAGATTGTTGATGGTGCTTCTTGGGCTCCTCTTGGAGTCTCCAGCTACGAGGACCTCAGCGCCGGCGGTGACTGGGGAGCTGGCCGACGGCCTCTGCAATACCATTTGGGATTTGAAATTGAGGAAAGTGGAGAGTGACAGAATTAGAGTGTAGTAGTACTGAGGAGCCACTCCCTGCTGCAGCACGCAAAGAAGGTCTTTGCATCAGAACGGTCCTTCGCGTGGGCCACTGCAGGCAGCTACCCATTTGAAGTTATCCGTCTATACAAACTAGCACGTGAATAACAGTTAAATTATTACAATAAAATCTCCAAGATTTACTAATAGAAATGATTGATGATTATTCAGATTTAAAATGAAATTCATCCTTTTCTCCGAGTTCATAAATAGCAATAACAATAATTACATACGACTTGTTAGAAGAGAATAACTCCACTAATATCCAGTTAGCTTCCTTTAGTATGCACGGCAAAAGTTCAAAATTAACTTGCAAAAAAATATTTTGAATTATATATATATTTTTAACTAACTCGTTAAGAGAGAGAGAATAGTTTGATTAACATCCTGCCAAGTCATTCTAATCTATAAATACATAAACATGCTGAAGTGATTAACACACAAACATGTTGGATTGATTACACACGTACTTGTTGCTAGAACCCAAACAATGAATAAACCAATGTGCATATGGGAAAAACTGCTGAGTACATGTAAGTGAATTCAATCAGTTGGCACTAGATAGACTAGACTGATTGAACACACAAATAAATTAAATCAATGGGCACAAAAAAGTTATAGAAACTCTCTTTGAAGAAATTAATAATGTCAAACACAAAAATAAACTGGATTGGTTAGAATACAAGCAAACTATTGGAACACACAAACTGATTGAAACAATGAGCATACAACTAAATTGGAAAAAACACACACGTGTTGACACGATGAAAACAAATACATGAAACCTAACACGTATATAACATCTCCATCTTTTTATTTAGCTCAGAAAAAAAAACTAAGAAAAAGTGAAAAAAAAAGCGTCAAGTAGCTGAAAAAAGAGGGAGCAGCCAAAAAACAACTGGCTAACCCGTATCCCCCCCGGCGGCTTTCCATATTAAACAGCATGGGTCCATGACTTGTTTCGTACTAGATTATCACCCACTGTTAGATTTTCGTCCTCCATTTACCGTCAACAATTTAGACTCTTCAAATAAAGATCGATGGACTCTTCTAACTGTATAACCGCTATAATTTTCATACCCGTCCAATATATTATTCCAGTTTATTACTCTCTGGCCTCCGGAAAAGATTTTGTGGTTCTAGCTATCATAATTCAGTAGGCATAAACCCACTGATGCCTTAGTAGAGTACAATGTGTAATTTATAGGTTAAACTTTAAGAACTAATGGAAGAAGAGCATATATATATATATATGTATATATATATATATATATATATATATATATATATATATATATATATATATAAAACAAATTTATAATAAAAAAATAATGAAAATTATATTTAGCTCCCTTAGTGGTTTCTCTTACATAGTACAAATGAGTCATGTAATTTTTTTAAAAGTAGATGACTTATTTCAAAAAATAATGATTATAATTTTATTTAGCCTCTGCACTGATTATTTTATATAGTATAGATGAGTTTCATTGTACACTATATTCTTTTAAAATCAAAATAAAAAAGTGTAGTGTACACACATATGGACTGATTTGTAATTTTAAAAAATAATGGCGAAAGTCACATTCTGCCCCTCTACAAACTTCCTTATAAAATATAAATGACTCTTTTTTATATGACATATAACTTAAAAAGACAAAAGCATAGTGTACACACATGGACCGATTCATAATTCTAAAAAATCATGACAAAAATTGCATTCACCTCCTCCTCAGGTTTTCTTATATGCTATAGATGAGTATTCTTATACAATATAGAATTTTAAAAAGGCAAAGACAAAAGTGTAGTGCGCGCACACATACCAATTTGTAATTCTAAAAAATAATAGAAAAAATCATATCCATCTCCCTCCACGGATTTTCTTATATAGGATAGACGAGTCTCCTTATAAAATTATAATTATAAAAAGAAAAGACAAATTGTAACGTACACATAGGGATCAGTTTCTAATTCCAAAAAATAATGACTAAAATTATATTCAGCCCCTCCACGGGTTCTTATATAATAAATACGAGTCTTCTTATACAATATATAATTTTAAAAAGGAAAGACTATAGTGTAGTGTACACACACATGGATCAATTTATAATTCTAGAATACAATGGCAAAAGGTATACCGGCCCCCTCCGCAGACTTTCTTATATAGTATAGATGAGTCTTCTTTATACAATATATAATTTTAAAAAGAAAGGATAAAAGTGTACTCTACACACAAGGACTGATGTGTAATTCTAAAAAAAGAAGAAGAAGAAAATAGCCTTCATCCCCCTCCGCAGGTGTTCTTATATAGTATAGATGAGTATTCTTATACATCATATAATAAAAAAAAAGACAAATGTATATTGTACACACACATGCATCAATTTGTAATTCTAAAAATAATGGCAAAAATTATATCTAGGCCTTCCACAGATTTACTTATATAATATATATGAGTCTCCTTATATAATATATAATTTTAAAAAGAAAAGACACAAGTGTAGTGTACACACATGGAGCGGTTTGTAACATAAAAATAATAATGATAAAAATTGATTCAACCCCCTCGATGAGTTTTCTTATATGGTATAGATGAGTATTCTTATACAATATATAATTTTAAAAAGGAAAGAAAAAGGTGTAGTGTATGTTAACATATTGAAAGCTAGTATCTTGACTCTAGAAACTCTAATCCCATGGTTAGGAGGTTTGTATGCTTTGTTCTTTAATTTTGACCAAACTAGGATAGATTCAGACTCTGATATAGTTGTTTGTAACTCTAATGGATGTAGTGAATGCACTTAACATGAATAAATCTAAAGTAACCAAACATGTACAATCTTGAAAGCATATGAATACATTGAGTGATGTTTAGATCTGTAATCAACATCACATATCATAATCACATATATATAATAACATAATTATGTGCTAACATGTAATTGAGTTCATGGAGTATGTCACATATGCTTCATTTGCTTATTAACACACTTGTAATGTATATAAGGTGCTTAATATACATAAAGGACAAATAATTGGATCTTAGATATGAATATGTATATCTAATGGTTTTGAATGAGTGAATATTGAATTAAGTGACTTAATTCACTAATTGCTAATCTAGTACAAGATGATTTCATGAAACTCATTTTTAGTAAGGTAATGTTTATAACACCCTAAATCATAAATGTTGAGGATAATGTTGATATGTAATAATGAATAGTGAGGAAATAATGCTAAACCATAAATGTATTGGAACTCATAAAAAGTCTTAAAATTTGAATCTAAGTCTAAAATCGTATTCATTGGGTCCCAATTAACTTGGGTGCCAATTTTCACATTAAATGAATATTCTTTGATGCCTTAATTATCTTTAGGAAAGAAAATATAAGTCATGATCTAAAAATATTAAATAAAATACTAGATGAATTTAAAGGGGAAAATAATGACAAAATTGGATTCTAAACACCTTAGTTAGCCTAGGTATCAAGTTTGGGTCTTTCCGTCTCCTCCACAGGGTCACAGTTTGGTGCATGGTGCAGAGGAAAGTGCCAATTGTTTTTGGGAGTCTAATTACCCCTATCACGCTACACTTACATCTTGACCTATCTACTCTCACACCAGTGGTGTCTTCTAAGAGGTTAGATCTCCAACACTTCCGGAAGGCAAGAATCTTCAGCTTACACTATGACACAGTGTATGCAAGCTACATGTTGGCTAAATTGGACATTATTAAACCCTTTGTTTTGATGATGACAAACATTTCATTCTTATAGATCTAACTTTCTATCTGAGTATTTCATGGATAAACAAATAAGGCAGTGAATAGTTGAAGATCAATACAAATTTGAAGATCAATATGTTTAAATTGCTTTCATGATTGTAATCAATGTAAAAACTTGTACAAGTATATAATGTACATAGATATCATGTAAATCAAGTGTTAGATCTTCTTTATCCACTCACAACACTTAGACAGATCCTCCCCTAGGATAGAATCACAATTACAAATTGATACACATACTTAGTAGATGATTCAATAAGACTAATCCCATGACCCACACGGTTCTCTCTTGTGGCTGCCCAGGCGACTAGGGCTCCGCGTGAACTCGCCCAGCTTGGGAGAGAGGGGTGACGGACGATCTTCACCCTTTCTCCCCCCAGACCCTCTCTCTCTTCCCCTCCCACCTTTCCCTCTCCATCTATGTGGAGGTCTGGTCGGCTATGGTTCTTCAGTGTGATTGGGCGTGCTCCTCTGCGGGCGGCGGCAAAGCTAGGGTGTTCGGCGTTGGGGACTCATGGTGGTTTCCCCACCCATAGTGGCCATTTTGTTCGCCCCTGTTAAGTCCGTCCTAGCTTTGATGGTCTCCATCCAAGGCTGTCCCGGTTCCTGGGGCTCAAAGCGACCACGACTCTCCTTCCCTTTTTCCTTTTTATCTTTTGTTTCCTCCTCTGCCTCTTTTGCTTTGTGTTCATTGTTGCGCTGCCTGGGTTCGTGTTATGAGCCCTCAACTTCAGCTAGGTGTGTGGTTTTGTAAATGGGGGCCGCCGGTGACCTCTTTTTCCTGGTTCGTTTGTTGGGGTTTCCCCCCTTTTCTACGGTCTTTCATGTTTCTTTTCTATCTAGTCTCAGGTTTTGGTGGTGTGGTGGAGGTTTGGTCATTGCCGGATCCGGCTGGTGTGTCTTGTTTGTATCTGCTCTACCGTCTGAGGCTTGGTGGGTGTGCCCTCGGTTTCCCTGTTGGCTTGCTGGGGTTGGGGATAATCAGGGGTCTTAGGTTTGGAGGCATTGCTTCTGTTCGTCTCTCGATTGTGATCAAGTTAGGATTCTTGGTGAGTGGTGGTGGGGTTCTGCAGTGTTTTCTATCCCCCATCCTTGTTCTTCCTCCGGCCTTTTCTGCTCCTTTGCTTATCCTTGAGAGGGATCCATAGTGGCTTTTTCTGCTGGTGCCGTAGTGCGGCCTGTTATGTTATCTGTTATCTTTCTCTCTGTTTGTAGTTTTCTTTAGTGAGTTATAGGTTCTATGTTGTCATGTGGTTTGTGTCCTCCTTTCATGTTAGGTCTTTTTTTGTTTCCTTGTTATCTGGCAGCAAGTGTGAAGGTGATCCCTTCTTCGGTCACTGGTTTGGAGCATATACTTTATATCAGATATAATCTCAGGTTGAAGGAATCTCTCATAAAAAGCTATTTTGGTCAGCGATATAGAAGAGAGATCAATAAATTAATTTCCTTATCACATTCTGATATGAGTTTCTGGTTATTGTATCTACTCTTTATTTTTGTGTGTTCGGTTGGTGTATCTCCCTTTACATGTAGATGGTGTATGGCTTTAATGTAATGAATGTGGTGTCTTTAAAAATAAGTAGATGATTCAACATATTGAAATAGGGACATTCTCGATCGACAAACTTCTCGACTGAGACACCCTCGGTCGAAAAAACTCTCGATTGAGAACCACCTTAGTCTTAGTCACGAGCAATGATTGTTGACCTACTCATGTAACCATAGAATAGCCCTCGGTCGAGAAAATTCTCGACTGAGATAGACCTTCGAGAAGGTTTCATAGCCATTATACTGAGAGTAGGTGGTAGTTGGAAGTTGTAAATGAACATTGCAACACATTTACTCCAAACCCTACCTCAGTCGAAGAAATGCTCGACCAAGGCACACCTCGGTTGACAAACTTCTTGACCGAGACAATTTTTGGATTGTACTTTTCAGCACGAAACAATTAGCCATTGCAACGCAAATAGTGGACACTTAACACCTAGTTGAGCACTAAGAACACTCTAGAAACCCTCTAGAACGTCCCTAAGCCCTTGCAACTCATCCCTATAAATAAGAGAGGCCTTAGGACACCTAAGACACACAATTACAACTTGAGAATCAATCTTAGTAAGCAACAAGCAAAGCTACACTTGCAATCTTATTCCCTTGAGTTCCACTTTTGCGTCCTATAGATAGTATCTCCTATCCACCACATAACCACATTCATCTATAGTGGATAGGATATCTATAAGCTTGATATAGGATCAAAACGATGTACTCATTGGTTAAGTATTTCCGTTCTTCCAATCTTGTTCTCTTTTATTTTATTTTGTTCTCTCCTAGATTGGAGGCTGTTGAAAGGAGGTTCTTGGAGCTACTTCTTGATGGAGAAGGCTGCTTCAAGGTGGTAGAGAAACTTCAAGGTGGTGAAGGTTGCTCCGAGGACTTGGAGTTACTTCATAAGTTTGCTTCAAGGAGGTTGAGGCTACTTCAGGTGAAGGATACTTCAAGGGTGTAGTAGGAAAGTAATTGTATTTTATGTAACATCCTCGCGAGGTAATAAAATAAATTACTTTCGAAATCCCGATTGGAAACAATTAGGTAGTGGACTGACTACCTTTGATTTCAAAGCTAGGAACCACTCTACATCCTTGTATCTTCCTTGTTTCCTCCTACTTCTTGCTTTAATCACTTTAATTATTATTAAAATATCAAAAAGCTCTATTCACCCCCCTCTAGATCTTTCAATTGGTATCAGAGCAGGTCTTCAAGGAGCCTTAACAAGTCTTGAAGGATGGGGGGTGGCCTACTCAACAACCTCAACTTGGAGGGATCCCATGTGTCTCAACCACTAGCGTTTGATGGGAGAAACTACAACTATTGGAAGAGAAGAATGCAAGTATACTTCCAAAGAATCAGCTGGGATCTATAGAGGATGGTGTCTACACCGTATGAACTTCCCCAAACCGATTAAAACAAAATTTTTGAATAATTTCGCATGAAACCAAATGAATCCATTAGTGATATGTATGCAATATTTTCTACTGTCATTAACGGTTTAAGTGCATTAGGAAAATCTATAAGTGAAGAAGATCAAGTCTTCAAAATTCGTAGGTCTTTGCCTCCAAAGTACAAGCCAAAGGTGACAGCCATTGAAGAAGCCAATAATCTCACAAGATTAAGGATGGAGCAGCTCATTGGTAACCTAGAGACTCATGAGGTCACCCTAGAGGAAGAATAAAGATTGGAGCTTGAACTTCAAAAAGTAAGAAAGAAGGACATGGCCCTAAAAGCTACAACAAAGGTCCAATCAAAGGTCATCACTCAAGATAGTGATGAAACAAGTGACGAAGATGATGAAGAAGATGAACTCATCATAAATGGTAAGAAATATAGGAGGTATAAATCTAAAAAAAACTTTAGTGCTTCTTCCTCTTCTTCTCTCAGGTGCTTTGAATGCGGCAAAAAGGGACATGTGAAAAATGAGTGCCCTAAAGTAAAGAAAGGAAAGAAATCTTCATCCAAGAAGAAAGACAAGGGAGATAAAGCCTACGTAGCTACTTGGGATGAGTCAAGTGATGATAGTAAAAGTGGAGAAGAAAATATAGAATGTCTTATGGCCAAGGAAGATGAGAATGAAGATTCAAATGAGATAAGCCTTCTTGAACTATCTAAAGAAGATGTAGTTACTAGTCTTCAAGAAGTACATGACAAATATGTTGATTGCAAGAAGAAATTAAAGAAGCGTACAAAGACAAATGATGATTTTCATGCTAAACTATATACTCTCTCTTCTAAAAATGAAAGTCTCATATCCGAAATAAATACCCTAAAATCTTCAATTAATGAGCATAACATCAAGTTGCTTGTTGTAGAAACAAACTATAACTTTCTTTGCCAAGAAAAGGTTGAATTGCTTGCTAAAATAAATGATCTTCAAACTCAACCTATTTTATGCACTCGTTCGAATTATGATTCTATTGTCAAAGAAAGAGATATTTTATCTTCTAATCTATACCAAGAAAACTTAAACATTAAAAAGAAAATGGATGAAACTGCAAAATTACAAAAAGAAATTAGTAACTTAAAGAATGAAGATATTCTTGATAAAATTCTGGAAAATTCTTCTGGTCAAATTGGAAGAAGAGATTCAGGTTATGTACCCAAAGACAAATCTCTTCAAAAACCCAAATCTAAAAAAAAAACAAGTACCCAAGTCCAAAGTGATATACGTACCCAAGAACAACCCAACTCATAATTGCAATGATAAGAAGAGATATGAAATTGATTCCATCTGTTGTCACTATTTCTTATGTCTTGGACACTACTCATTTTCTTGCCCCTACAAGAAAAAGGATGTTGACTTAGTTTGAGTCCCAAGACCCCAAACTTAGGTAACTTGAAGATGATGAGTTGAGATATGACCTAAAACTTCACTTTGACATTCATAATGTCTTATCTCAACTAAACTCATCATTGCCTTGCATAATTTAAGAAATCTATGCTCAAATTGAAATTAATAAATTTGCTGAAAAGAAGCAGAAACATTCTCAGTTGAGAAAATCTTCGACCAAGAAACTCTTCGGTCGAACAAATAGTCGACCAAGAAAGTTAATGTTTCAAGCTTGTACCTACTGGAAAAATAGCAACATCCTCGGTCGACAAAATCTTTGACCGAGACACTCTTCGGTTGAGAAATTTGTTGACCGAACATAGTTCTGTTCAGATTAAAATAATTTAATTTGTTATTAAATGCTTCTAACCAAAAATTACCATCACATGGGTACCAAAATCAATTTTTTTTAAGGATTGGGTGGTTGATAGTGGTTTCTCCAAGCATATGACTGAAAACAAAGAAGATTTTCAAACATTTGAAGAAAAGAAAAGTGGAACAGTCACATTTGGAGACAATGCCAAAGGAAAAGTTGTTGGAATAGGTAATATTGGTACAAATATTCAAATTAAAAATGTTTACTTGTTGATGGTTTGCATCACAATTTAATCAGTGTTAGTCAATGTGATAGTGGCTATGATGTCCTATTCAATAAAACTTGTTGTAAACTACTAATTGAAAACATGAATAATGTTGTTTATGAAGGAAAGAGAATAGGAAATCTATACATACTCAGACCTAATTCTATGCAAGCTATTATTGGAAAATGTCTTCTTGCAAAAGATGAATCTTTACAACTATGGCATAGAAAATTAGGTCATGCAAGCTCACATGTTATCAAAAAGTTAATTAAATATGATCTTGTATGTGGCTTACCTAAAATATCTTTTGATAAACCTAAAGATTGTGAACCATGTACTCTAGGTAAGCAAAATAAAACTTCTTTAAAAGGTAAAACATTGCTTAGTAATACTAGATCATTGGAACTTATTCATATGGATTTGTTGGGTCCTATGAGAACTCAATCTCTTGGTGGAAAAAGATATTACTTGGTAATTGTAGATGATTATAGTAGATACACATGGATTCATTTTCTTTCAAATAAAGATGACACGATTAGAATTTTTATACAATTTTGCTCTAAGATAAAAAATCAACTACAAATGAAATATGTACAATTAGGGGTGATCATGGTGGGGAATTTGAAAATCACACCTTTGAAGCATTTTGCACATCTCAAGGATACACTCATAACTTTTCATCCCCATGCACTCCACAACAAAATGGCATAGTAGAAAGAAAAAATTAGTCTTTACAAGAAATGGCTAGAACAATGTTCTTGAACATAATACACCTAAAACATTTTGGGCTGAAGCGTAAATACATCATGTTATGTATTAAACCGAGTAAGAATTCATTCTCATCTTAAGAAAACTCCCTATGAACTCATCTTTAACAAAAAACCAAGAGTTGATTATTTTCATACCTTTGGTACACCATGTTATATCCTAAACACAAAAGATGATAGAGACAAATTTGATCCCAAATCACATAAAGCATTCTTCTTAGGAGATTCAACTTCTAGCAAATCTTTTAAAATCTACAATACTATCTCTAGAAAAGTTGAAGAATCAATTCATATCACCTTTCATGAGATAACAACTCAAAATGGAGAAAATGAAAATGAAAATATACATGACATTACTCATCAAATTGAAAACCTAACTATGTCTACAAAAGATGATCAAAATTCTAAAATTGATGAACAAAATGAGACACAACAACATATGCCTAGATTAATCAAAGATCATCCTCAAGATTTAATCATTAGAAATCCTTTTGATAAAGTAAAAACCCGATCATCATTTAGATATGTTGCAAATATAGCATTTGTATCAATTGTTGAACCTAAAAAGGTAAATGAAGCACTAAAAGATGAATACTAGATAATGGCTATGCAAGAAGAACTAAATCAATTCACTAAAAATAATGTATGGGACTTAGTTCCTAAACCACAAAACAAAACCATCATCAGAACTAAGTGTGTTTTTCAAAATAAACTTAATGAAGTCGGGGAGGTAGTTAGAAACAAAGCTAGACTGGTGGCTCAAGGGTATAACCAACAAGAAGGAATAGATTTTGATGAAACTTATGCACCCATAGCTAGACTTGAAGCTATTAGAATTCTATTAGCTATAACTGCTCACAAAGACATCAAGCTATTCTAAATGGATGTAAAAAGTGCTTTTCTAAATGGGATCATAGAAGAAGAAGTATATGTTTCCCAACCACCTGGATTTGAAATTCCTGACAAAACTAATCATGTATACAAACTTAAGAAAGCACTTTATGGACTTAAGCAAGCACCAAGAAACTGGTATGAAAGACTTAAAAACTATCTATTTGATGATGGTTTCTCAATTGGAAATTCAGACTCAACATCATTCTTTAAAACATACAAATCTTTCTTGTTGTTCAAATATATGTTGATGATATCATATTTGGTGCCTCAAACGATTCTTTATGCAAAAAATTTAGTGACATAATGCAAAAAGAATTTGAAATGAGTCTTATGGGAGAATTAATGTTTTTCCTTGGTTTTCAAATAAAACAAACGACTGATGGAATTTTTCTAAGCCAAGAGAAATACACTAATGAACTCCTAAAATACTTTAAAATGGAAAATTGCAAACATGCTACCACACCAATGGCCAATTTTTCCAAGATTGATAAGGATGAAGATGGAGAACCCATTGATGATTCCTTATATAGGGCCATGATTGGTAGTTTGTTATATTTAGTTGCTTCTAGACTAGACATTATGTTTTCCGTTGGACTTTGTGGTAGATTTCAATCTAAACCAATACAATCTCATTTCCAAGCTGTTAAATGAATCTTAAGATATCTCGCTGGTACTACCAACTATGGAATATGGTATCCTAAAGGTCAATCGCTACTTGATCGTAAAAGTACAAGTGGTGGTTGTTTCTTATTAGGACGAGCCTTAGTATTGTGATTTAGTAAGAAACAAAATATAGTCACCCTTTCTACCACTGAAGGCGAATATGTGGTGGTTAGTTCTTGTTGTGATCAAGTAATTTATATGCAACAAGTTTTCAATTATTATGGTTTTGCATTCTCATCTACACCGATTATCTGTGATAATACTAGTGCTACAAACTTGGCCCATAAACCTATTTTGCATAGTCATTCCAAGCATATTGAAATCCGACACCATTTCTTAAGGAATCACATTTCTAAAAATTATATATCCCTTCATCATGTTGATATTGAAGAACAATTGGCTGACATTTTTACAAAACCTCTTCCATTTGATCAATTTCAATATATTAGAAAGAAGTTACTCATTACTCCCCTAGAAGATGTCTTCTTTAATATATGTGCTCCCAACTCTTGAAAATTATCAATTCCTATATATATAAAATAATTTTCTAAGTCTCAATATTATATTATCATGACTACTACTTAAACAAGCTCAAAAATTCTTCATAACAACCACTCACAGCAGTCCAATCGGTCCATAATTGTTTTGGTCGAGAACTGGATCGGTTGATGAATTTCTCGACCGAGAATCACTCGGTTGGCCTCTTTCTCGACCGAAACCCACTTAGTCTATTTTGTATATTTTAGACTGAACAATGGTTTCGGTCGATAAAAAGTTTGACCAAGAGCCTCTTGGTGGACCCTCCATTCAACATACCTAAGATGCAATTTTCGATTTAAAAAAAAGGAGTAACGAATATTTTTTTAAATTCAACTGACCAGCTAGCCGTTGCAAGAGGAGCGTCTGTAGCAGTGAGCCATTGGGCTCTCGATCGACAAATTCATCGATCGAGAAAGTGCATGTTTTTCTATAAATAGAGCCCAAAATGGCCATTCTTCTCACCAATTCACTTGCTCTCTTCTCTAGTCCCTCTCTAGTGATTCTTAGTGCAAATTTTGAGCTACATTCATCCACCATCTTCTTTAGCTCCTCTTCCACCTTCACATTCTCAAGATGGCCTCATCTTCTTCATCGGGAAAGAAGCAAGTCACGAAAAGGAAGGGAAGGACAATCTCTCCAACTCTAACAGTCATCAATGAAATCCCCTTCAATGACGTTGCTACTCGAGACTACTACATGCAACTGACCTCAAAGATTGCTCTTCCTCAACGACCGGTGGATGTCAATGACTTCATCACCATTGCTGATCTTGATGAGTTATTTGAGGTGCAACATCTCTATGAATTTCTTACTTCATCCTTCTACTTCTACTCTACCCAAGCTGTGAATGAGTTCTATGCAAACCTAGCCAAAAACCCTAACCACTCCCTCTCTTTCTCCTCTATGGTTGGTGGGATTGAATTTCATTTTTTTGAGGAGGATATTCTCAAAATGCAACTCATCAATTCTAAACTAAAGTTGTTTCCAGGAAAGTTGAGATCCAAGTGGTCTAGACCCTTCTTGGTCCTACACGTCTTTCTGTATGGGACCATGGAGCTACAAGGGAAACAATCCTCCTTTCAGGTCAATGGGAAACGATGCCAGTTTTACATCCCATGAGATGAAGTTGATAAGGGAGCCACTTGCTCCCTCTAAGATGCTTGATCAAAAGACTAAAGACACCTACTTCGAACTTTAAATGAAGGAACTTGTGGGAGTTGAACCCACATTAGATTAGAATTTATTTTAGTAGTTTGAGTCAAGAAAATCTTTTAAATTTTAAAAATAAGCTTGTCATAGGTGTATGTAATAATTTAAACACTTATACTTACATCACTATACTTTTGCACATGTTGGCGAGAAGCTAAATTCTATAGAAACTCAAAGAGACACGACATATCTTTATTTGACGTGATGTGTCACCTCTTACAGCAGGCAAAAAGCGAGCATAAACTCAAAAACACATAATGTGTCAGAAAAAGATACACTATGTCACTGTCCAGCAAACCAAAGTAATACTCGATCTGGAAAAGAACATGACGTGCCTTCATTTAGGCACAATGTGTACTTCATCAGCAACAAAGAGCATAAGTTGTCTGGAAAATAACACGATGTGTCTTTATTTGAACACGGTGTGTCGTTATCAGTGAAAAAGACACAATTTGAATTTCTACATTAGAACACAGTGTGTGCGTAATAGCACACGACGTGTCTTGTAACACACAAAGGAAGTTCTGTCAAGAAACACATTGTTTCTTACAAAAGACACTCTGTGTCTTTAGACATTAAGAGAGTGAAGAAGAGGGAATGATTTATGACTATCAGATCAATGCAACTTATTATATCCTTACACGTTTCCTAGACATTAAGAGAGTGAAGAAGAGGGAATCTAGAGACATAATGTGTGGAGGCTTGATCACTTTGATAGCACACAAGTTAGATGTTGATCTGATAGGTCTTGAGGTTGCACCAGGTAGAAACTAGGTAGAGATTCAGTATCTACTTTCTGCAGGATTGATCTCAAGGGTTACCAACAGTGATACCAAATTTTGGCAATTCTTTGACAAAGATCAATACATTGACATTCCAGATCCTGAGCATATCACATTGGAGAACAAAAATAACTGGAAAGTCATTCTAAACATTGAAGAAGAAGTTGATGCAGCTAGATCTATTGATGATACTGAGACACCCCCTACTACTCCACCAGCTCCCTCCACAAGCACACATATGGAGTATTCCTGGGCCATGCCTGATGTCAGGCATCTATATGGCTATGTGCAACATCAGTTTGACCACATAGACAACCACATGGACCTGATGGGTCAACAATATTCTACTATGAATGATATGGTTCATCACATGGATAGTTGGCACCTTTCTCAAGGCCACTACTCCAAGCCACAACAACACCAACCTACTCCTCCACAACAGCTTGAGTTTGTTCAATTTCCCATGTGGGTTGATATTCCAGATGACGATGATCTTGTCAGCCAGTTTTCCCCCTCTAGTCACATGGGCCCTGGCCCATCCCAATGATGCCCCACCCCATGATAGGTACCCGGTTGTTTCCTTCATAGGTTTGATTGATGTAGTGAGGACACTACAAATTTCAAGCTTAGGGGGATGCAACCGGTCGATAATGTAGTTTACTTGTATTGTTTTTCATGTTATTCATGTTTTCATGTCTTTTCTACTGAACTTAAAAATCATTTTTATTGATGTTTAAGTTGAGTTGATGGCCATGAGTATAAACCGTTGATCATTGTTGGCTGAACATTGCATATCTTTCTTTCAATTAATCTATGCATGAGCTTGAAAATCGTTTCATGTGCATTTCTATGTTCTTTTTTCTTGAGGACAAGCAACAGTTCAAGATTAGGGGGATTTGTTGTGTGTGTTTTATATCGACTTTTTACACTTCTTCACACACAGTTTCAACTCATTATGTCCCAATTTAGCCTCTATTTATATCCATTTTGCCACACTTTTTAGTTTCTTTGCTTATCACATGATGTTGATTGCATATATGTATTAAAAAGGTCAAATTGGAGATAACTTAAATCAGATCTAACCTCAATGGGACTTCTCCAAGTTTTGTAGCTAACCTAAAGAAAATTCCTGAAGAAACAACAGAAGACACAACACGTTCTATTGAGAACACAGTGTGTTCACTTATAGACAGTCCCACATGACAACGAACATGTCGTGTGTTATTAAACACATGGCATGTGATTCTCCAGTAGCATCTAATCTAGATTAGAGAAAGTGGTGACACGACGTGTCCTTCATCAGATAGGGCATGTTCCTGGTACATGAAGACCGTTTGCACCTTTCTACCAAAGCACACAGCGTGTGTTTATTCAAACATGTCGTGTGACTTTCATTTGATTCACTCCCTGAAGGCAGAAACAAGGCATGTCTAATTCCAACACGCCGTGTACCTCAATGCAGTGAAAATACTGAGCAAGCACAAACAACATGACATGGCGTGTTCAACAAAAAACATGACGTGTCGTCAATTTCTCTAAAAATGAAAATGACTAACTTTCATTTTAAAAGAAAATGGGAGCCCATGAGGCGGTTATGCTCGATCATTTTGAAGTATAATACTCCCAAGAGAAGTTGCAGAGTAGAGGAAGGCGATTTTGGGGTAGAAGAAGGTGGTTTCTTCGAAGAGAACCCCCATTTTACTTCATTTCTTCTCTGTTTTCTTCTCTAGAGGTGCAACTGAGTTACTCTCTTCATTTTAGCTTTTTGGGAGGGAAGTTGGCCTGAGTTGGGCTTTCTAAGGGGTGGAACTTTGTCCTCTAGCTAGAGTTCTCTCCTCTTAGCCATTATCTATGGTTCCTCTAGCTTTTTCCTTCTCTTAAGCATGCAAAACTCTGAAATTACTGTCATGTATCTGCATATCTTCACTATGGATGAGTAGAGCTCTTTTCTTGAGCATGGGAGAGTAACTCCCATGCCATTGATCATGTGAACTCGAATTGTATGCTTATTGCAGTTTAATTTTCTTTCTTCCATGGATGCCTATGGTGTTTTCTTGCTTGTATGCCAGGCTGGACACCTTTTATACATGTTTTATGCTTGCCTTGTGCTTCAGGAGAATGCATTAGGAAGTATGGAATAGGATCTATGGCAATATTCTCTTGACTAAGTGAGTAGCTCGGGATTATTGAGGGTTTCGATTGTGTTTGATGCTAAACATAGACACGAGAGTGTTTTGTGAAGTTGAGAACCATCTCATGGCATTAGGAAATGCATGACGATGACAACCTCTTTGCTTATTAAACATCGATCTTGTTTCTTACGTTCATGTGATATAATGGTAATGGTAGTGAAATCTTATGCTCAAATTCCTAATCATTTAATCAATTATGTTGTTTATAACCCTTGCCTTGTTTTCCTTTTCTTAGGTCTATAATCAATCAAACTTTTTCAATACAATTTAGATTAGTGAAATTTAACGTGTTTGTGCCTAACTAGCCTAGCTCCTCGTGTTCGACACTCGACTACTTTGACTTCCGTATACTTGTGGGTAATCAGTGAGTTGAAATCTTTTCCTTTTTTTTTTAAACTCTCAACAAGTTTTTGGCACCATTATCGGGGAGCTACAGTAGTTTTTAGTTAGACTAAAAGTGTTAAAGAGTAATTGAGACTAAATCACCATTATCACATTTTACCTTGTGATATCTCTTAGTCTTGTGAATCTCACTCAAATCCTACTTTTCAGGTTGCATGCGTCATTCTAAGAGAGGTCTACAAACCTCTATCTTCTTAGATCCGGATATAGAACACACTTTTAGTAGCCGTAGATGAGCAAGGAGGAGTGAGAACTCTTCAAACTTGGAGGGATCACAACCATCACCACCACCACCATCTTCTTCATTCTTTGAAGAAGTCATACAAGAAGAACCAACCTTGGAGGACAACCATCCTTTGAAAGACTTCGCTATGCCAGATTCCACAAACATTTGTGGAGCCATTGATGTACCTGCGATAGAAGCAAACAACCTTTCCATTAGCCCTTCTATGATACAGATGATCAAGCAAACCTGTTTTGCAGGTACCACCACCGAAGACCCAAACCTTCATGTAGCTAAATTCGTGGAGTATATGAACACCTTTAAAATCAATGGTGTATCTGCTGATGGAATAAGGATTCTACTATTTCACTTCACCTTGAGAGATAGAGCCAAGACATGGCTTTTATCTCTTCCTAAGAAGTCCATCAAGAGCTGGGATCAACTATTAAATGCTTTCCTTACAAAGCATTTTCCGCCAAGCAAAATAGCTCAACTGAGAAACCAGCTTACAAACTTTTATCAATTAGATGGAGAGACTTGTATGACACATGGGAGCGGTTCAAGGACCTACAACTCCTTTTCCCTCTGACTAATTGGCTGTTACTTCAAACATTTTACAATGGATTGTTCTACAACACTCGCATGACATTGGATGTCGTAGCTAATGAAGCTTTAACGAATAAGTCTTATAGGGAGGCTTATGATACAATTGAAGATATAGCACTAAACCACTGCCAATGGGGGTCAGATAAAAAAGCACAATCATCTTCTACACAAAGTTCTACAATCGGAAAGCAAGGAGGAAAGCATAGTGTTGATGCAGTTGATCTAATTGCAGCTAAGCTCAATGTCCTTAAACAAAAATTTGAGAAGATGACTACAATGTAGATCCAAGCAGCTGAGGTAACTTGTGAAGCTTGTGGATTTGCTAGACATACTTCTTCTACTTGTTTTTCTCCTAATATGAATCAAGAGAACCAAGAGCAAGTGAATGTCATTGGGATGCATGGGAATAAGAAATACAATCCCTATTCCAACACATACAATCCAGGTTGGAGAGATCATCCTAATTTCTCTTACCGAAACACTAGCAATGTGAAAAACTATCAACAAGGACAACACCAACCACATCCACAACAACTCTTCAACCGACAATCAAATGGGAATCCACTAGGTTTCAATAACAATAGGGGTTACCAACAACAACAACAACCCCAGAAATATTCTTTGGAGACTATGATGGAGCAATTATCTCTACTCAAGCACAACAAAATGAAGAGTTCTGAGGCAATGACAAACTACTAAAAGATGCAATTGCTCAACTCTCTGCTAAAGTGGATGGCATTTCCACCCATACAAGGATGTTGGAATACCGAATCGCCCAACAAGCTTTAGTGCAACAAAAGAACACATCGTCTGATTCCCTTCCTAGCCAACCAGAGGTAAATCCAAGAGGGCAAGTAAATGCTATCACCTTAAGGAGTGGATCTGAAATCCAAAGACCTTCTCCACCCAAGGAGAAGAGCGTTGAGGTTGCTGATGAAGAAAAGATGGACACTCCCGTTGATGACAAACTAAAAGGTACATCTGAAATACCACCTTCTTACAAAGCAAGTGCACCATTTCCACAAATACTTGCAAATAAGAAGGAGGATTCAAAGTTCACAAAATTCATGGAGATTCTAAACAAACTTCATATCAATCTTCCGTTGGATGAGGTCATAACTGAGATGTCGTCATATGCCAAATTTCTAAAAGACATCCTCACCAAGAAAAGGAGGATAGACCAAATTGAAACCATCATTCCTTTTGAGAGAATGAGTTCAATCATTCAAAACAGACTTCCCATGAAGCTAGATGATTTGGGAGCATTCAATCTACCTTGCAAGATTAGCAACACCACATTTGACAAAGTCCTTGTTGAACTTGGAGCTAGCATTAGCCTCATTCCATCTACCTTGTGGCAGGAGCTGGACCTTGGAGATTTGAAATCTACAAAGATGGCTATCCAATTAGCCGATCACTCAATCAAATATCCCAAAGGCAATGTGGAGGATGTACCCGTGCAAATTGGTAAATTCTACATTCCTTGCAATTTTGTTGTGTTAGACATGCTTGAAATCCCTTCCAATCCCATTCTCTTAGGGAGACCTTTTTTGAGGATTGCCGAATGCCTTGTTGATGTCCAGAAAGGAAAGCTTACACTCTGAGTCGGTGAAGAAGCTATGGAGTTTTCTGTGTTTAATGCCATGAAGGAACCTTCACAAGTGGAAGAACTATGTATTATCGACTCCACCGACTCTATTGTAGAGGAAGATCATAATGATGCTAAGTTCATATTTAACTATTATGATGATGATGAAGCTACATATGATAACTCTAAAAATTCTGGAGTATTTTCTATTGCTCAACCAAATGCTATTAATGAAGATACTTCATTGCTTGATGATAAAGCCAAAGAAAACGGAGCTGGGAGAAAGGTAGAACTCAAAGCCCTTCCACCCAGGCGGAGGTATGCATTTCTTGACCCCGATTCCATGTCTCCAGTCATAATCAATGATGAGTTAACTAATGAACAAGAAAATAAATTGCTTGCTGAATTACATTTATATAAAGATGTCATTGGTTACTCTATTTATGATTTAATGGGCATCCACCCTTCCACTTGAATGAATATGATAACCATGGAAGATGATGCTAAACCCACTATTGAACCACCTAGACGTTGAAATAAAAACACGCTGGAAGTGGTTAAAAAGGAATTTTTTAAGTTGAAAGATGCTGGCATCATTTATCCTATAAGTGACAGCCCTTGGGTTAGTATCATTCATGTGGTACCTAAAAAGGGGGGTGGAACTATCATTAAGGGAGATAATGATGAGATAATACAAACATGTATAGTCACAGGTTGGCGTATGTGTATTGATTACCGATGTTTAAATAAAACATCTCGCAAAGATCATTTTCCCTTGTCTTTTATCGATTTGATGCTTGAGCGACTTGCAAATCATTCTTACTTTTGCTATTTGGACGAGTATTCCAGGTTTTTCCAAATTCCAATCTACCCTCCCGATCAAGAGAAAACCACATTTAGATGCACCTATGGGACCTATGCTTATCGCCGCATGCCCTTCGGTCTTTGTAATGCCCAACCACATTTCAACGTTGCATGATGGCTATTTTCTCCGATTTCATTGAAAATATAATAGAAATATTCATGGATGATTTTAGCATTTATGGAGATTCCTTTGATCATTGCTTGTGCAATTTATCTAAAGTCCTAGCTTGTTGCAAAAAGGTTAACCTAGTACTAAACTGGGAAAAGTGCCATTTTGTGGTACAATCCGATGTAGTACTAGGCCATATTGTTTCTAATAAGGATATTGAAGTTGACATGACTAAAGTGGAATCTATAGAGAAGATGTCTACTCCTTCTTTAGTGAAAGACATCTATAGTTTCCTTGGACATGCATGGTTTTATAGGAGATTCATCAAAGATTTCTCCAAGATTGCAAAACCATTGTGTTCCTTGCTTGCAAAAGATGTCGAGTTCATATTAGATGATGCCTGCCATGCAGCCTTCAACAAGATCAAAGAAGCTCTTGTCTCAGCCCCAATCATACAACCACCGGATTGGAGTGCTCCTTTTGAATTAATGTGTGATGTGAAAGACTACGCAGTAGGAGCAGTTCTTGGACAGTGGAAAGATAGAAAGCTTCATGCTATACACTATGCAAGAAAAACCTTAAATGAGGCACAAATCAACTATATAACCATTGAGAAGGAGATGCTTACCATAGTATACAGTTTTGACAAGTTCAGATAGTATTTAGTAGGATCCAAAGTCATTATGCATACAGATCATGCTGCTATTAAGTACTTTCTTAACAAGAAAAATACTAAACCCTATCTCATCCACTGGATATTACTCCTTCAAGAATTTGATCTTGAAATTCGGGATAGAAAAGGGACAGAGAACAACGTTGCAAATCACCTATCTAGGTTGACTACAAGTGTTGAAAGTTCATTACCTATTGAGGACCGATTGCCAATTGAGAAACTCCATGCCTTGTTTTCCACACAAGCACCATGGTTGACAGATTTTGCAAATTTTCTTGCTATAGGACAACTACCTCCAGACTTGACGTACCAACAGAAAAAAGTTTCTTCATGACGTAAAATTCTACTACTAGGATGATATGTTATTATTTAAGCAATGAACTTATGGACTCATAAGGAGGTGTATCCCAAACGAGGAAGTTGGTAATGTGATTTCAGATTGTCATTCTTCTCCCTATGGAGGACACTTTGGAGCCCTGAAAACAGCAAAAAGATCCTACAATCCGGCCTTTATTGGCCAAGTCTATTCCGTGACGTGCACATATTTGTCAAGGCTTGTGACACCTGCCAAAGAGGTGGGGGAATTTCAAGGAGAGATGAAATGCCAATAAACTCAATTCTAGAGATAGAAGTTTTTGATGCGTGGGGTATAGACTATATGGGCCCCTTCCCGTCTTCATGCATCTACAAGTTCATATTGGTGGCCTATGCTTACGTGTCTAAATGGGTGGAAGCAATTCCTACTCAAGCTCCAGATGCAAAGTCAGTCGTCAAACTTTTTCAAAAGATCATCTTCCCAAGATTTGGAGTTCTAAGAACAATCATTTCAGATGGTGGCATCCATTTTAAGGAGAGAAACTTCAACAACTTGCTTAGCAAATATGAGGTAAAGCATAAAATATCCACACCCTATCACCCTCAAACATCAGTCCAAGTGGAGATCTCCAATAGGAAACTAAAGGCTATTCTAGAAAAAATTGTCTCCAACTCAAGAAAGGATTGGGCACTCAAGTTGGAAGATGCATTATGGGCATACATGACAACTTTCAAAACACCCATTGGAACAACACCTTTCAAGCTATTCTATGTAAAATCATGCCATTTACTTGTAGAATTGGATCACAAAGCATTATGGGCAATCAATTTGCTAAATTATGATCTTAAGAAAGCGGGAGAGAAGAGGCTACTGCAACTGCAAGAGCTAGAGGAGCTATGAATGGACGCTTATGAGAATGCCAAAATCTACAAGGAGAAGACAAAGAGATGGCATGATAAGAGAATCAAAATCAAAGACTTCAAGGATGGAGACCAAGTTTTGTTTTTCAATTCTAAATTCAAGTTGTTTCTAGGAAAGTTGAGATCCAAGTGATCTGGACCATTCTTGGTCCTACACGTCTTTCCGTATGGGACCGTGGAGCTACAAGGTAAACAATCCTCCTTCAAGGTCAATGAGAAACAATGCAAGTCTTACATCATAAGAGATGAAGTTGACAAGGGAGCCACTTTCTCCCTCCAAGATGCTTGATCAAAAGACTAAAGAGTCCTACTCCAGACTTTAAATGGAGGAACTTGTGGGAGTTTACCCCACATTAGATTAGAATTTATTTTAGTAGTTTGAGTCAAGAACAATCTTTAAATTTCCAAAAATAATCTTGTCATGGGTGTATGTAATAATTTAAACACTTATACTTGCATCACTATACTTTTGCAGATGCTGGCTAGAAGCTAAATTCTACAGAAACTCAAAGAGACATGACATGTCTTTATTTGACATGGCATGTCTCCTCTTACAATAGGCAAAAGCAAGCAAAAACTCAAAAACACATGATGTGTCAGAAAAAGACATGACGTGTCACTGTCCAGAAGACCAAAGTAATACTCAATCTGGAAAAGAACATGACATGTCTTCATTCAGACACAACGTGTACTGTAACAACAACATGGCGCATAAGTTATTTGGAAAATAACACGACGTGTCTTTATTTGAACACGTTGTGTTGTTGTTAGTGAAAAAGACACAATTTGAATTTCTAGATTCGAACATGGTGTGTGCGTAATAGCACACGATATGTCTTGTAACACACAAAGGAAGTTCTGTCAAGAAACACACAATGTCTTACAAAAGACACACCGTGTCTTACAAAGGACACACCGTGTCCTTAGACAAGAATAGGGGTTTTAACCCTAACCCACCGTCGTCTTCTTCACTTCCTCACTTCATTCCAAACATGTTTCCAACCATGTCCGAGCCTCCTCTGCCGACAACTAGCCATGTGCGATTTGGAGCACGAAGCCACATCTCCAAGCCGTCATCGACAACACCAAGGTCGTGAAGCTCCCTCTTCTCTACCGATCTTCTTCTCTGATGCTGTCAAGACTTCTTCTTCTTCTTCTTCTTTTCTCGAGCTCCAAGAAGAAAAAGCTTCTTCTCCGACACCATTTGGCCCTTTAGGGTGTGAAATCATTGCAAGAAGCTCCATCCGTCCCGTCTTTGCTGTTTCTTTCTTTTCCCACACTAGAGACATGTCGTGAAAGTCACAAATCAGATATGTTCTTTGTGTTCGAGATGCAGCAGTCGCCCAGTACATGATGTGTCTTTTGATAGACACGCTGTGTCTGTCTTCTAGTCAGCGAGTTCTCCAGTAATAAGCCACACCATGTTCATAAAAAGACACGCCGTGTCTTTCAACATTTCCGCAATGGCACCTATCAAGCAGACATGCAACCACAAGCATGGTGCTAGCTCCTCCTCCACACCAGCATACATCTCCACGACCCAGTTCTGGGTCACTCCTGAGGAAGACCCGACATACCAGTTCCTCATAGCAAGGAGGGTGTTTCCTTCACGATTTTCTTGCGAGTAGACTCTCACCACCCTCAGCTTCAAGGATGAGGTCTTCAAGTGCCTGGGGCTAAGCTATGTATGCCGCATGGTATCAAACACTTACCCCCGCTTAGTTTATGAGTTGTTGGTGATGCTCACTACAGAGAAATATCCACAGAAGAAGATGGAACTTTATGGTATTATCTATTTCTTCCTTTTGGGTCATAGTTTTAAGCTTACCTTCAGACGTTTCTGCGAGGTTTTGGATTGCCACTATGAGGGGGCAATTAGTTATCTGCCAACTTTTGACAGTGATGAATTCTAGTTTGAGATATCAGATGAGGAACACCATGACACCAAGCAAGCTAGGGCATCTGCTATTCACAACCCCATTTTCTGATACATGTACTGCCTTCTTAGTACATGAGTCTTTGCTAAGTAAGAAACTCAAGGGGTCGTCAGAAAATAAGATCTTTTCTTTTTATGGGGAATGATGTATGACTATCAGATGAATGCAGCTTATTATATTCTTACATGTTTCCTAGACATTAAGAGAGTGAAGAAGAGGGAATCTAGAGACATAATGTGTGGAGGCTTGATTACTTTGATAGCATAAAAGTTAGATGTTGATCTGACAGGTCTCAAGGCTGCACCAAGTAGAAACCTGGTAGACATTCAATATCTAATTTCTGTAGGATTGATCTCAAGGGTTGCCAACAGTGATACCAAAATTTGGCAATTCTTTGACAAAGACTAGTACATTGACATTCTAGATCCTGAGCATTTCACATTGGAGAACAAAGATAACTGGAAAGTCATTCTGAACACTGAAGAAGAAGTTGATGCAGCTAGAGCTACTGATGATGATGAGGCACCCCCTACTACTCCACCACCTCCCTCCACAAGCACACAGACGGAGTACTCCTGGGCCATGCCTGATGTCAGGCATCTATATAGCTATGTGCAGCAGTGGTTTGACCACATAGACAATCACATGGACCTGATGGGTCAACAATATTCTACTATGAATGATATGGTTCATCACATGGATAGTTGGCACCTTTCTCAAGGCCACTACTCCATGCCACAATAGCACCAGCCTACTCTTCCACAACATCCTGAGTTTGTTCCATAGCCCATGCGGGTTGATATTCCAGATGATGATGATCTCATCAGCCAATTCTTCCCCTCTGGTCACATGGGCCTTGGCCCATCCCACTGATGCCCCACCCCATGATAGGTACCTAGTTGTTTACTTCATAGGTTTGATTGATGCAGTGAGGACACTACAAATTTCAATATTAGGGGGATGGAACCGGATAGTAATGTAGTTTACTTTTATTGGTTTTCATGTTATTCATGTTGTCATGTGTTTTCTACTTTCATGTTGTTATTTGTTTTTCTTTCCTTTTGTGGCAAGATCATGTATGATGTGAGGCTATCTTCATGTAGTGAACTGATTTTTCTACCAAACTTGAACCATCTTGTCCTTTTGCACCTTAATCTGTCATTTAAAGAATTCTAAAGAGCATTCATAGATTAGTTGAAATCATTTTGCCTTCAACACACATTTATTTCTGGTTTATACTTGTAGCTTGAACACTCACCATTTTCATCATTCATTGTCTAAAACATGTAATGGTTTCATTTTTGTGAGTAAATTAACATCACAACATCATTTGGAATACGGGATACCCTTGCCAAGCTCTTAGTTCATTTTTCAACCTTTCTTTCAAAATCATTTGACCTTCAACACACGTTTATACTTATAGCTTGAACACTCACCTTTTTCATCATTGATTGTCTAAAACATGTAATGGTTTCATTTTTGTGAGTAAATTAACATCACAACATAATTTTGAATACGTGATACCCTTGCCAAGCTCTTAGTTCATTTTTCAACCTTTCTTTCAATGAAAATGTTTCAAAACAAATGGATGAAATCTAGCTAATGTTGCTATTTAGTGGACTCTCCCATGTTGTGGAAATTATTTAAAATATATTTTATCTCATTTCACCTTCTTACCCCATAAAAGACGGCTTATTCTCCCACATATCATGTTAGCCTAGTGTATGTCCGATTTGGCCACGATGGTTTGGTGGTATCTCTTTAAAAGAGGGTAAAATACCCCAACTGGCACTCCACGTAAGCATAAGCCTACATTAGTAGCTGAGTGCCAGAACCCATAATCCATTGCCACATCATTTTTGGGAAAAGTGGAGAGTGCAACTAATTATGTTAATGTTACCTAAGACTTCATCATTTGCAACCTTAATAGCTGAGAAATAGTATTGTGCATCCGCCAATTATTTGGGTTGGTTATCCAAATTCTGTTTAATGTTGTTGAGTTGATTAATTCATTAAATTGAAACTTTCCTTGCTGAACTTAAGAATCTTTTTCATTGATGTTTAAATTGAGTTGACGGCCATGAGTATAAACCGTTGATCATTGTTGGCTGAACATTGCATATCTTTCTTTCAATTAATCTATGCATGAGCTTGAAAATTCTTTCATGTTCATTTCTATGTTCTTTTTGCTTGAGGACAAGCAATCGTTCAAGCTTAGGGGAATTTGTTGTGTGTGTTTTATATCGACTTTTTACACTTCTTCACACATAGTTTCAGCTCATTCTGTCCCAAATTAGCCTCTATTTATATCCATTTTGCCACACTTTTTAGTTTCATTACTTATCACATGATGTTGATTGCAGATATGTATTAAAAATGTCAAATTGGAGATAACTTGACTCAGATCCAACCTCAATGGGACTTCTCCAAGTTTTGCAGCTGACCCAAAGAAAATTCCTGAAGAAATGGTAGAAGACACAGCGTGTTCTATTGATAACACAGTGTGTTCACTTATAGGTAGTCTAACTGGACAAAGAACACATCGTGTGTTATTAAACACACAACGTGTGATTCTCCAACAACATCTAGTCCATATCAGAGAAAGAGGTGACATGACGTGTCCTTCATCAGATACAACATGTTCTTAGTACATGAAGACCGTCTGCACCTTTCTGCCAAAGCACTCAATGTGTGTTTATTCAAACACGTTGTGTGCCCTTCATTTGATTCACTCCCTGAAGGTAGAAACACGACATGTCTAATTCCAACATGTCGTGTCTAATTCCAACACGCCGTGTACCTCAATGCAGTGACAACACTGAGCAAGCACAAACGACATGACACAACGTGTTCAAAAAAAGACACATCATGTCATTGTCAATTTTTGCAAAAATGAAAATGACTGCCTTTTGTTTTAAAAGCAAATGGGAGCCCATGAGGCAGTTATGCTCGGTCATTTTGAAGTATTTTACTCCCAAGAGAAGTTCCAGAGTAGAGGAAGGTGATTTTAGGGTAGAAGAAGGTGGTTTATTGGAAGAGAACCCCCATTTTACTTCATTTCTTCTCTGTTTTCTTCTCCAGAGATGCAATAGAGTTACTTTCTTCATTTTAGCTTTCTGGGAGGGAAGTTGGTCTGAGTTGAGCTTTCTAAGGGGCAAAACTTCATCTTCCAGCTAGAGTTCTCTTCTCTTAGCCTTTATCTGTGGTTCCTCTAGCTTTTTCCTTCTCTTAAGAATGCAAAACTCTAAAATTACTATCATGTATCTAAATATCTTCACTATGGACGAGCAGAGTTCCTTTCTTGAGCATGGGAGAGTAACTCCCATGCCATTGATCATGTGAACTCGAATTTTATGCTTATTACTGTTTAATTTGCTTTCTTCCATGGATTCCTATGGTGTTTTCTTACTTGTATGCCAGGCTGGCCACCTTTTATACATTTTTATGCTTGCCTTGTGCTTTGGGAGAATGCATTAGGAAGTATGGAATAGGATATATGGCAATATTCTCTTGACTACGAGAGTAGCTCACGATTATTGAGGGTTTCAGTTGTGTTTGATGCTAAACATAGATGCGGGAGCATTATGTGAAGTTGAGAACCATCTCATAGAATTGGGAAATGCATGATGACGATAACCTCCTTTCTTATTAAACAACGATCTTGTTTCTTACGTTCATGTGATATAATGGCAATGGTAGTGAAATCTTATGCTCAAGTTCCTAATCATTTAATCAATTGTGTTGTTTAAAACACTTACCTTGTTTTCCTTTTCTTAGGTCTATAATCAATCAAACTTTTGCAATACGATTTCGATTAGTGAAAGTTAACATGTTTGCACCTAACTAGACTAGCTCCACGTGTTCGACACTCGACTACTTTGACTTCCATATACTTGTGGGTAATTAGTGAGTTGAAATCTTTTCCTTTTCTTAAAACTCTCAACAAAGGGCTAGGAACAAAGAGGAGCCATCCAATCAAGAAATTCCTCCACCTCCTACCCCTCCTAGCCAATCCTTTGACAACCTAGCCAATAATATTATCTATCTCACTGGGGCCACCTATCACCTAGGGAGACAAATGGATTATACCCATCATGCCATGACTTACCTAAACCAGACAATTCAAGCTCTCTCTCCAAATGTTTCAGACACATATCCTTATCCACTCTATCCTGGAACTCTCTACCCTTATAATCCATCCATCAACTACACCCAAGTTCCACCTCCACCTTCACATAATCTTTCCCACACACAATTTTCACCTATGCAACTTCAAGACATTGTTGCCCATTTTCATTTTGATCGAGCACCTACTTTCTTGGAAGCTTATGCTCTCACCAAGACATGTGCACTGGATTGGCAGACAATTGTCAAATATTATGGTTCTACTCCATTCCCTGGGAAAGATCCAGAAGTTGATGCTATTATGAGTTCTTTTCAGTGAGGTGGCATTATGTAATGAGATGGTTGTAATCATTTTTAGTGAACTATCTTATCGATGTATTTGAGCTTGTTGTTCTATTGGTCATGATAATAAAATCTTATATTGTAGCTTGCATTGGACATTTCTTATATACCTTTGTTTTTCAAGTGAGTATCATATTCAGGGGGAGCATCCAATTCAGGGGGATTAACAATAAATAAATGCTTGGTTATCTTTTTGAAATGACAAAGGGGGAGAAGTATTATAAATAAATAAAAAATAACAATAATATAACTCAAATTAAATGAGTCTCATACTCTCTTGGCTTCACATAGATCGATGCTATATTTCTTAAAGATATGGATACTATGTTCCATACCTCTTTAGGAATAATTAGCACACACTTCATGAATAAACAAGAAAATGTCTACATAAGGTAAATATCAAGTATTAAACTCATGCTATTTAAATACCTTTGATTTTAATTTTAGAAATGTATGTCATCTTCAAAAAGGGGTATATTGTTGGATAAATTGGACATGATTAAATCCTTTGTTTTGATGATGACAAACATTTCATTCTTTTGGATCTAACTTGCTATTTGAGTATTTTAGGGATAAACAAATAAGGCAGTGGATAGTTGAAGATCAATACAAATTCGAAGATCAATATGTTTAAATTGCTTTCATGATTGTACTCAATGTAAAAACTTGTACAAGTATATAATGTACAAGTACATAGATATCATGTAAATCAAGCATTAGATCTTCCCTATCCACTCACAACACTTAGATAGATTCTCCCCTAAGATAGAATCACAATTACACATTGATACACACACTTAGTAGATGATTCAACATATTGAAATAGGGACATTCTCGATCGACAAACTTCTCAACCAAGACACCCTCAGTCGAAAAAATTCTCAAGTGAGAACCGCCTCAGTCTTAGTCACGAGCACTGATTGTTGACCTACTCATGTAACCATAGAATTACCCTTGGTCGACAACATTCTTGACTGAGATAGACCTTCAAGAAGGTTCTATAGTCGTTAGATTGAGAGTAGGTGGCAGTTGGAAGTTGGAAATGAGCGTTGCAACACATTTACTCCAAACCCTACCTTGATCGAAGAAATGCTCGACCGAGACACACCTCGGTCGACAAACTTCTCGACCGAGACAGTTTCTGGATTGCACTTTTCATCACGAAACAATTAGCCATTGCAATGCAATTAGTGGACACCTAACAACTAGTTGAGAACCAAGAACACTCTAGAAACTCTCTAGAATGTCTCTAAACCCTTGCAACTATTCCTTATAAATAGGAGAGGCCTTAGGACACCTAAGACACACAATTACAACTTGAGAATCAATCTTAGTGAGCAACAAGCAAAGCTACACTTACAATCTTGTTCCCTTGAGTTCCAATTTTGTGTCCTATAGATAGTATCCCCTAGCCACCACATAACCACGTTCATCTATAGTGGATAGGAGATCTATACGATTGATATAGGATCAAAGCGTTGTACTCATTGGTTAAGTATTTCCTTTCTTCCAATCTTGTTCTCTTTTATTGTATTTTGTTCTCCTTGATTACTCCTAGGATTGGAGGTTGTTGAAAGGAGGTTCTTGGAGCTACTTCTTGGTGGAGAAGTCTGCTTCAAGGTGGTGGAGCTATGTCAAGGTGGTGAAGGCTGCTATGAGGACTTGGAGTTACTTCATAAGGTTGCTTCAAGGAGGTTGAGGCTACTTCAGGTGAAGGATACTTCAAGGGTGTAGTAGGAAAGTAATTGTATTTTATGTAACATCCTCACGAGATAATAAAATAAATTTCTTTCAAAATCCCGATTGGAAACAATCCTGTAGTGGAATGACTACCTTTGATTTCAAAGGTAGGAACCACTCTACATCATTGTGTCTTCCTTGTTTTTTCCTACTTCTTACTTTAATTGTTTTAATTATTATTAAAATATCAAAAAGCTCTATTCACCCCCCTCTAGGTCTTTCAATTGGTATTAGAGCAGGTCTTCAAGGGTCCTTAACAGGTCTTGAAGGATGGGGGATGGCCTACTCAACAACCTCAACTTGGAGGGAACCCACGTGTCTCGACCACCACCATTTGATGGGAGCAACTACAACTAATGGAAGAGAAGAATGCAATTCTACTTCTAAGGAATCACCTGGGATCTATGGAGGATGGTGTCTACACTGTATGAACTTCCCCAAATCGATGATGCTACATGGGATCCAAACACGGTAAAACAAGCTCAATTAAATGCTAAGGCAGTAAGCATACTATATTGCTCTATTTCTCTAAGTGAATTCAATAGAATCTCTTTATGTTTAACTGCTTATGATATATGACATAGACTCTCCATTACACATGAAGGAACCATTCAAGTTAAAAATTCTAAAATTGGTATGCTTCAACAAAAACTTTGAACAATTTTGCATGCAACAAATGAATCCATTAGTGATGTGTATGTTGAGTCGATCGTTTCATTCTTGTGTTTTCTCATTTGTTCCACGTAGATTTAACAAGTCAGCGCATGATATAGCTCATCTTGCACGTAGAGAACCGGGTCCAAGTTTTTCGTTCATGAATTCTTTTCCTTCTAGCATTGTAAACATTTCTATGGCTGATTTAACTGGTTAATAGACGACGAGGAGTCCACCCAGGACTCACCGTCTTTTCCTAAAAAAAAACAAAAAAATTAGTGATATGTATGCAAGATTTTCTACTATCATTAATGGTTTAAGTGCATTAGGAAAATATATAAGTAAAGAAGATCAAATTCTTAGGTCTTTGCCTCCAAAGTACAAGCCAAAGGTGATCGCAATTGAAGAAGCCAATGATCTCACAAGATTAAGGATGGATCAACTCATTGGTAACCTAGAGACTCATGAGGTCACCCTAGAGGAAGAAGAAAGATTGGAGCTTGAACTTCAAAAAGGAAGAAAGAAGGTCATGGCCCTAAAAGCTACAACAAAGGTCCAATCAAAGGTCATCACTCAAGAACGTGACGAAACAAGTGAAGAAGATGATGAAGAAGATGAACTCATCGTAAATGGTAAGAAATATAGGAGGTATAAATCTAACAAAAACTCTAGTACTTCTTCCTCTTCTTCTCTCAAGTGCTTTGAATGCAGTGAAAAGGGACATGTGAAAAATGAGTGTCCTGAAGTAAAGAAAGGAAATAAATCTTCATCCAAGAAGAAAGACAAGGGAGATAAAGCCTACAAAGCTGCTTGGGATGAGTCAAGTGATGATAGTGAAAGTAGAGAAGAAAATATAGAATGTCTTATGGACAAGGAAGATGATAATGAAGATTCAAATGAGGAAAGCCTTCTTGAACTATCTAAAGTAGATTTAGTTACTAGTCTTCAGGAAGTACATGCCAAATATATTGATTACACGAAGAAATTAAAGAAGCTTACAAAGACAAATGATGTTTTTCATGCTAAACTATATACTCTCTCTTCTGAAAATGAAAGTCTCATATCCGAAAGAAATACCCTAAAATCTTCAATTAATGATCATAACATCAAGTTGCTTGTTGTAGAAACAAACTATAACTTTCTTTGCCAAGAAAAGGTTGAATTGCTTGCTAAAATAAATGATCTTCAAACTCAACCTATTTTATGTACTCATTCGAATTATGATGCAATTGTCAAAGAAAGAGATAGTTTGTCTTATAATCTAGATCAATCAAACTTAAACATTAAAAAGAAAATGGATGAAATTGCAAAATTACAAAAATAAATTAGTAACTTAAAGAACAAAGATATTCTTGATAAAATTCTAAAAATTCTTCTGGTCAAATTGGAAGAAGAGGTTTAGGTTATGTACCCAAATACAAATCTCGTCAAAAATCCAAACCTAGAAAAATGCAAGTACCCAAGATCAAAGTGATATATGTACCCATGAACAACTCAACTCATAATCACAATGATAAGAAGAGATATGAAATTGATTCCATCTATTGTCACTATTGCTAACGTCTTGGACATTACTCATTTTCTTGCCCCTACAAGAAAAAGGATGTTGACTTAGTTTGGGTCCCAAGACCCCAAACTTAGAAAACTAGAAGACGATTGGTTAATATTTGACCTAAAACTTCACTTTGACATTCATAATGTCTTATCTCAACTAAACTCATCATTGCCTTGCATAATTAAAGAAATCCATGCTCAAATTGAAATTTATAAATTTGCTGAAAAGAAGCAGAAAAATTCTAGGTCGAGAAAATCTTTGACCGAGAAACTCTTTGGTCGAACAAATAGTCGACCAAGAAAGTTACTATTTCAATCTTGTACCTACTAGAAAAACAACAACATCCTCGGTCGACAAAATCTTCGACCGAGACACTCTTCGGTCAAGAAATTTCTCGACTGAACATAGTTCTATTCAAATTAAAATCATTTAATTTGTTATTAAATGCTTCTAACCAAAAAGGACCATCACATGAGTACCAAAATCATTTTTTTTTTCAGGATTGGGTGATTGATGGTGGTTTCTCCAAGCATATAACTGGATACAAAGAAGCTTTTCAAACATTTGAAGAAAAAAAGTGGAACAGTCACATTTGGAGACAATGCAAAAGGAAAAGTTGTTGGAATAGGTAATATTGGTACAAATCTTCAAATTAAAAATGTTTTACGTGTTTATGGTTTGCATCACAATTTAATCAGTGTTAGTCAATTATGTGATAGTGTCTATGATGTCCTATTCAATAAAACATGTTGTAAACTGCTAATTCAAAATACTAATAATGTTTTTTATGAAGGAAAGATAATAGGAAATCTATACATACTCAGACCTAATTCTATGCAAGTTGTTATTCGAAAATGATTTCTTACAAAAGATGAATCTTTACAACTATGGCATAGAAAATTAGGTCATGCAAGCTCACATGTTATCAAAAAGTTAATTAAATATGATTTTGTACGTGGCTTACCTAAAATATATTTTGATAAGCCCGAAGATTGTGAATGATGTACTCTAAGTAAGCAAAATAAAACTTGTTTAAAATCTAAAACATTGCTTAGCACTACTAGATCATTGGAACTTATTCATATGGATTTGTTTGGTCGTAGGAGAACTCAATCTCTTGGTGGAAAAAGATATTACTTTGTAATTGTAGATGATTATAGTAGATAAACATTGGTTGATTTTCTTTCAAATAAAGATGATACAATTAGAATTTTTATACAATTTTGCTCTAAGATCAAAAATCAACTACAAAATAAAATATGTATAATTAGGAGTGATCATGGTGGGGAATTTGAAAATCACACCTTTGAAGAATTTTGTACATCTCAAGGATACACTCATAACTTTTCATCCCCACACACTCCACAACAAAATGACATAGTAGAAAGAAAAAAACGATCTTTACAAGAAATGGCTAGATTAATGTTACTTGAACATAATGCACCTAAAACATTTTGGACTGAAGCGGTAAATACAACATGTTATGTATTAAATTGAGTAACAATACATTATCATATTAAGAAAAATCCCTATGAACTCATCTTTAACAAAAAACCAAGAGTTGATTATTTTCATACCTTTGGTACACCATGTTATATCCTAAACACAAAAGATGATAGAAACACATTTGATCCCAAATCACATAAATCATTCTTATTAGGATATTCAACTTCTAGCAAAGATTTTAGAATCTACAATACTATCTCTAGAAAAGTTGAAGAATCAATTCATATCACCTTTCATGAGATAACAACTCAAAATGGAGAAACTGAAAATGAAAACATAAATGACATTACTCATCAAATTGAAGACCTAACTATGTCTACAAAAGATGATCAAAATTTTGAAATTGATCAACAAAATGAGACACAACAACATATGCCTAGATTAATCAAAGATCATCCTGAAGATTTAATCATTGTAAATCCTTTTGATAAAGTAAGAACTCGATCATCATTTAGAGATGTTGCAAATATGGCATTCATATCAATTGATGAACCTAAAAAGGTAAATGAAGCACTAAAAGATGAATACTGGATAATGGCTATGCAAGAAGAACTAAATCAATTCACTAAAAACAATGTATGGGACTTAGTTCCTAAACCACAAAACAAAACCATCATTGGAACTAAGTGGGTTTTTTGAAATAAACTTAATGAAGTCGGGGAGGTAGTTAGAAACAAAGCTAGAATGGTGTATCAAGGGTATAACCAACAAGAAGGAATAGCATTTGATGAAACTTATGCACCCATAGCTACACTTGAAGCTATTAGAATGCCATTAGCTATAACTGCTCACAAAGACATCAAACTATTCCAAATGGATGTAAAAAGTGCTTTTCTAAATGGGATCATAGAAGAAGTATATGTTTCCCAACCACCTGGATTTGAAATTCCTGACAAAACTGATCATGTATATAAACTTAGGAAAGCACTTTATGAACTTAAGCAAGCACCATGAAACTGATATGAAAGACTTAAAAACTGTCTATTTGATAATGGTTTCTCAATTGGAAATTCAAATTCTACATTATTCTTTAAAACATATAAATCAGATTTTCTTGTTGTTCAAATATATGTTGATGATATCATATTTGATGCCTCAAACGATTCTTTATGCAAACAATTTAGTGACATAATGCAAAAAGAATTTGAAATGAGTCTTATGGGAGAATTAATGTTTTTCCTTGGTTTTCAAATAAAACAAACGCCCGCTGGAATTTTTCTAAGCCAAGAGAAATACACTAATGAACTTATAAAATGCTTTGGAATGGAAAATTGCAAACATGCTACCACACCAATGACCACTTCTGCCAAGATTGACAAGGATGAAGATGGAGAACCCATTGATGATTCCTTATATAGGGCCATGATTGGTAGTTTGCTATATTTAACTGCTTCTAGACTGGACATGATGTTTTCCATCAGACTTTGTGCTAGATTTTAATCTAAACCAATGCAATCTCATTTTCAAGTTGTTAAAAAAATCTTAAGATATCTCGATGGTACTACCAACTATGGATTATGGTAGCCTAAAGATCAATCACTAGATTTAAAATATTATACTGATGTCAGGTATGCTAATCGTCGATTTGTTAGTAAAAGTACAAGTGGTGGTTGTTTCGTATTAGGACGAGCCTTAGTATCGTGGTTTAGTAAGAAACAAAATATAGTCACCCTTTCTACAACCGAAGCCAAATATGTGACAGTTGGTTCCCTTTGTGCTCAAATACTTTATATGCAACAAGTTTTAAATAATTATGGTTTTGCATTCTCATCTACGCCGATTTTCCATGATAATACTAGTGCTATAAACTTGGCCCATAATCTAGTTTTACATAGTCGTGCCAAGCATATTGAAATCTAACACCATTTTTTAAGGGATTACAATTATAAAAATCATATATCCCTTCATCATGTTGGTACTGAAGAACAATTGGCTGACATTTTTACAAAACCACTTCTATTTGATCAATTTCAATATATTAGAAAGAAGTTACTCATTACTCCCCTAGAAGATGTCTTCTTTGACATATTTGCTCCCAACTCTTGAAAATTATCAATTACTAAATATTATGAAGTCATTTGCTAAGTCTCAATATTATATTATCATGACTACTACTTAAATAAGCTCAAAAATTCTTCACAACAACCACTCATAGCAGTCCAATCGGTCCACAAATGTTTGACCGAGAACTGGCTCGGTCGACGAATTTCTCGACCGAGAATCACTCGGTTGGCCTCTTTCTCGACCGAAACCCACTTAGTCTATTTTTTATATTTTGGACTGAACAATGGTCTCGGTCGACAAAAAGTTCGACCGAGAGCCTCTTGGTGGACCCTCCATTCAACAGACCTAAGATGCAATTTTCAATTTTAAAAAGGTGTAACAACTATATTTTAAAAAAAATCAACTAACCAGCTAGCTGTTGCAAGAGGAGCATCTGCAGTAGCGAGCCGTTGGGCTCTCGGTCGACAAATTCGTCGACCGAGAAAGTGCTTGTTTAGCTATAAATAGAGCCTAAAACGGCCATTGTTCTCACCAATTCACTTGCTCTCTTTTCTAGTCCCTCTCTAGTGATTGTTAGTGTGAATTTTCAACGACATTCATCCACCATCTTCTTTGGCTCCTCTTACACCTTCACATTCTCAACATGGCCTCATTTTATTCATGTGGAAAGAAGCAAGTCATGGTGAGGAAGTGAAGGATAGTCTCTTCTGCTCTGATGGTCATCAACGCATCCCCTTCAATGACTTTGCCACTGGAGACCGCTACCTGCAGCTGACCTCAAAGACTGCTCTTCCTCGACGGCCGATGGACGTCAATGACTTCATCACCATTGTTGATCTTGATGAGTTATTTGAGGTGCAACATCTCGTTGAATTTCTTACTCCATCCTTCCGCTTCTACTCTACCTGTAACATACTGAATTCTAGACTTTTTACCTTTTTGGTCCTCTTTTCCATCTTTTCCTATCATTTCTATCCTCTTTGTCTGTTCTATTTATTTTGTGGAAAATATGATGGTTTAATGAACATTTGTTCACCTTTTATTCCAAAATTTGGGTTTATGCACAAATACCTCAGTGGAAGCTTAATAATGGGTTTAATATGTAAAATATCAACTTAAGTGATAAAAAGAATAAAAAAATTCGTCATAGAACTTTCTAGTGCTTTTTAGAATATGAAAAAGAAAGGAAATCCCAAAATATACATAAAGGAGATGATAAATGTAATAATTGGAGATAAATGGGATATAATGGATGAGGAATATGTTGTCTCAAAAATCATAAGTGGAAACCCATAAAGATAATTTTGATATGCAAATTCATTTTCGTGATCTAAAAGAAACTTAATGGCCAAGTATCATCTAATTTGGATAATAAATAAATATATAAAAGCCTTTATTACAAGATAATGGGAAATAAGCCAATAAGGTGAAATAAAATATCTAATGTCCTCAAATTGGAAAAAAACTCCAAATTCATAATCTATATATCAAAATTAGTCTGTGTGAATTTTTATTTAATTTGGTCAATGTTTGATATTTTATTTTATTCAGGAGAGAGAAAATGACTTAAAGACCAAAAATATTAAATATATGTTGAAAAAAATTAATTAATGCCAAAATCGTGTTGTACACATTTATTATTGCTTATAGGACAAGTTTTACATTTTTAGAAAGTTTCTAGATGCCTCTAATAAATTAAAAGGATAAATAGGTGATAAAATTTAAATGAATTAAATAAAATAATAAAAGTCTTCAAAAAAATAAAATAATGCCAAATTCGTGTTCAACATGTTAACATATATCTTTGTATAAATTTTGAGTCAAATTGGAAAATATTTTGGTGAGACGTGAATTAAGGAGAGAGAATGTGTAAAATATTCAAATCATTAATTAAAATAACAAACAAATGAAGTTAATAACAAATTTATGTTCCATATATTTTGTTTTTCTTGAGAGTGAAATTTCACATTAATTGATAATTATATAAGTCTCTATATATTAAGAAAGAGAAAATATGAATTACTTTAAAGGAATTAAATAAAATACTTAGAATTCCCAAAAATGAAAACTAATGTTACAATTGGGATCTACATGTATTAAATAGTAAAGAGTTCAAATTTTATATTTAACTGGATAATGCTTGCTTTCCCAATTGAATTGGTATTTAAAATCCTAATTATCATAGGCTTTAATAGTGGTATTTGATTAAACAAATTACTGTTTTCCTAAACCAAACGTAAAGCAACGCTGCATTACTTCCTCTCCCTCACGTTTCCCCCCATTCCAATATGGGAAAAACCCAAGGCAACAACCTCCCCCTTTCCTCTACGTATCCTATTTATCTTCCTCCCTTCATTCCTTTTCTCTTCAAACACACGAAGCCCTAGCCGCCCAGCCTACTCTCACCTTGCGTCCAACCATGGCGAGCAACACCAAAGAAAGTTGAGGATCGTTGGGCAGCGTCGCCTCCTCCTCCTCTTCTTCCTCTCCATGAACGACGCCTGAAACCCGACGCCCAGCAACCCCGACGCTGCGTCGGCATCATTAACACCTTCCCGTATGACCCTCGACGCCCAACAACCCCCGACGATGCGTCGACGTCACTAACATCTGCCCAACCGATGCCTCGACGCTGCATTAGCATCACTACCACCTGCCGTTCTGACGCCCTGATGCTGTGATTCCCTGACGCCCTGACGCTGCAACGCCCCGACGCCTCGACACCGACAACACCACTTCCAGAGCAACCCCGACACCAACACACACTGACAATAGGGTATCGTAGCCACCAAGTACAACGTCGTCGACCTTGATAATGACGTCGTCATTCACAACCACTAGATCTGCAAGACCATGACGTTTGCAAACACCTTCATTCAACCTGATGATGGTGACTCATTACATGCAACTTCTTCCTGGGTCACATGATCATAGAGAACGTGATGATGTGTTTGGGTCCCCATCTTGTTGTGAATCAACCAGACATGCAACCCCCATGGTAACTCTAGATATGTAAGTCTTCATTTCATTTTCAATAGTTTTGTTTTAGAAAATAGATTATAACATGAACTAGTCAATTATCATACCTATCAACTTTGTTGTATATAAATGTAAATATTAGATTGCATGAAATCAAACCTGTAATGATACGTTAAAGTGGAAACTTGATATTAAATAAAAGATGTTGTATAAGACCCAGGTAGATTGATATCCAAAATGATTAATGAATCACCCTAATTTCTTATTGTATACTTACCAAACCCTAAGAATCATTAGTGGGTGTATCCTTGTGTTAATGTATCCTTTACTTTAGAAATCATATATATATATATATATATATATATATATATATATATATATATATATATATATATAGGTTAGGAAGTGTGTACCGACCGGTACATGTGACTTACGTGTGCCAGCCATTTAAATAGCACACTGGAGTATATTTATAAAATCCCACCATATGGATTGATTCAATATTATATAGATAACATGTGTTTAAAACACCATAACCATATCTCATATAGATCATGGGATATAACAATACATCATTCAATGGTTTCTACAATTTCTACAACTTACCGTTGATTAGAAAATACACATTTTCTTTTGTTAAATGATCTATGAATGTTAGATTGTGGTGATTTTTTGTACACAACTTATCTGAGGGGTATACATTACATCCATAAGGTTGGATTATTTATTTGAATTTTACAATCACCATAAATGAAGGTGGGTACATGTAAGCTACATGTACTCAGGTACACAATTCTTTTAGGCATATATATAAATATATATATATATATATATATATATATATATATGCATTACATGATAATTAGAAATACATATGGATCTAGGGAACACTCTCATCTAAATTAATCCAAGGGAACTTGAAATCTGTATAAGAATTCATCTAATGATATTGTCTTCTTAGATAATAACGTGCAAAGGAATATACTTTTACAAACATATATCTAAATGACATGTTAGTTGGATCAAAGCATGTGTATATTAGTGAACCTAATAAATATTCATATGGAATATACTTACACCAATAAACATGGTAAGCATGATGTTAGGAATAATATGGACTCACATCATTAAACCTATATTGGAAACATATATATTATTATCCACATGTATATGAGTTACATAAATTTATGTGACTAAATATTGGTAACTAGAACTGAGATAGATATGTAAAGCATCACATATTATCTCAACAAAGATTAAAATCATAAACCCTAACATGGTCGGGAATTGGGTAATAATAATATAAAAATATAATAGGAATGAATATGTTCACTTTGACTTGGCTAATATACATAATGTGTTTCTAGGATGAAAAGTTGACTTTGTGGACCAAAGTATACTATTCAAGTTAACCTTTATGTGTGAAAAGAGGTATGTGCATCTACCCCCTTCAGTTGGGAAATTATTTATACCATTACCAATGTTCCTTAATGAGGCTTAATTTGACTTAATCCATTATTCTTGAAACCTAATTTATTCATGCCTCAAAATTAGTTGTAGTATTATCTTGAATGGGTTTTTATACCCCACTTCCATGTTATATAAATCTTTTGATTAATCTTGCCATAACTCTTTTTCTAGCATGTTGATTTTATTAGACTAAATAACTAGTGTAGTGGTACTTGTATGTACAACCACCCATAGTTGGGGAATGTGTTATTTCTCCCCTGGGGAATGTGTTACTCTCCCCCACACACAAAATGTGTGTAGGTGATTGGGAATGTGTTATTCTCCCCTCACCCTTTGGTTGAAGGTCCGGTAGGTGCCTCAACCCTACTTAGTTAAGATAGTCAATATTAATCATACATGCAATCCTTTTGTGATATGTTGTTTATGGCAAGCATCTATTGAAAGCTTCTTTTATATATATACGGCCTCATTCTCTTGATGTCTCATCTTATGATGAACCATAGCCTGCTTTTACATACTTTTCTTATCTTACTATCTTAGAATAGTTTAGTGGCGCATACTTTTATTTTTCCTTCCCTTTTTGCTGGGTGCCTTCTCAACCACCCAGATGTGGAGCAAGGTGTTGGATATGGCATGAAGATCGTAGCTTTGGCATGGACTTGGCTGATGGATGTGTTGCTTGGAGACAAAAGTGGAGTAGTCTAGTTTCCCTCTACTTAGATAATCTTTTTGTATAAAGCATGTACACCCATATTGGGTAAATTTTTATGTGCACTTTATTTAAATTGAATATAGTCAAAATTTTATCTTCCGCTGCTATCCAAATTGGATTTTGTTTACCATTGTTATGAGTAGAGAGGTGGATTGATTTCACTTCTTTACAGCATGGTATCAGATCCAATGGTAGTCAGATCTTTGACTATTTCAGTTTGTCTCCCTAGTTAGAACCCTAGATTTGCATATTTCCTTTAGGTGACATGGTTACCCTAGATTTGATCTACCTTGATGATAGGTTGACTTAGGAACCAATAGTTCCACATTAGAACCTTGATGAATAAAATCCTAAAATACTTATAATTAAAGCATGCATAACTTGATGTTGTTTAGGTTTGCCTTTAGGCAACTATTAGGGCATGAAGTTGAAGCAAAGGTGTTTAGAAAGGATTAGGGTTTTGAGGGCTGGCAATATTTTCCTCTGCACTACTAGCTTGGTATATGAGGACTCCCGTGCCCATATGATACCGGTCTGGCCTGAGTTAATACGAATTTCCCAAAATAGTTTGCTTTTAGGCAATAGTGACCTTAGACTTCGATGTTGTATATCTTTGAGAACCCTAAGTTTCATGTGTGAGGTAAGAGAACCTAAACTCCAAGATATGAGACTGACTGAGGGCGTGATGGAGAGAGGCGGAAGAGGGCGTGGGAGGGGAAGAGGTCCTAGGGCTGAGGGCAGATCGACGGCGGCGATATCTCCTTCAAGTGAATCGGTTCTGATTCCTCCGAGTAGGTCACGCGTGGCTAATGGAGTGTCAAGGATTCCCTCGCCACAGGTCGGCCAAGGTCCTCAGACAGATTCCCAAACAGAACCCGCACCCTCTTCTCCCCCAATTTCGCAATCGCCGACGGGAGAACATGCACCTTCTTCTTCAAGCGTGGCTGACTGGCTAGCTGCTAGCCGGGTTGGCAGACCTTGCGAAGAAGCCCCTGTGTTAGACTTCACCGAGCCGGAGATAAAAAATGGAGTGCGATGCTTCTCGATATCAAGTGAAGATGAAGCAACCCCTTCATGGGTTGAGTATGTATCCATAAGATTTGAGGGAAGAAAACTATTCCGCATCCAACTGCACGGCTGGATCCGCCGTCAATGGCATCCTAGTGGCCCATTCGAGATCATTGCGGAGGAGACAGAGGGCTTCATAGTCAAGCTTCCGACAGCTAAGGAGAAGGAAAGGGTGCTTGAAGAAGTGCCTTGGATGATGGATGGCTCTCTGATCATCGTCTAGGCATGGAAGCCAGGCTTACCCCTTCCTCCGCTATCCTTCTCTAAACTCCCGATATGGGTTGTCCTGGAGAATCCTGGTTTTCATTGGACATCCAGGAGATTAGGAGGGGTGGCAAGCTTGATTGGGAGACCTCTGGACATCGAGGATGTGTGCCTCTCAGTGGACTGCCTCAAAGACGCCCTTGTATGTGTGGAGGTTGAAGCTAGCTCTCTGCTACCAAAGGAGGTGACAGTCATGGTGGACGCTGTCCCTAAGCTGCTGAAGGTGGGCTATGTTGTGAAACCGAAGGTCTGCTCTCATTTTTTCCAGTTCGGGCATCAACTTCCATCATGTCCGATGACTGCAAAGACCAAGGTGCTACCTAGCCAAATGTAGCTAAGAGCTGGGAAGAACAACAGGAGGCAAGGTGTTTGTCAGAATACCGAGGTGATCAATGCCAGTTCAATGCGACCACCTAGTGAGGTTTCTTCTACATGTGTTGTTTCCAAAGAGGGAGAAGAAATTCCCTGTAGAACTTTGGAACCAGACATGTACTGCCATCCACAAGTGGGGGAATATGGATCACTTAACCTAGATTGGGAGCTTCTCTTTACTAAGCTAAGTGCTACCCCCGAATGTATGAAGCAATTAGCCTTCAACACTGGTTTGTCTCTGGAGTATCAACAGAGAGTTGCCTGGAATTCAGATGATGTTTCTTCGATCAGTTCTTGTGATTTTGATCTGGAGAGATTGGACGATTTTAGTGTAAACCAAGCTACCAGACCGAAGAGAAAGAAGAAAAAAAAGCACAAGGAAGTCGGAAATGAGGAGTCTTCTCCCTATTGATTGCAACATTTTGCTTTGCAGGTTGAGTTTAGCTACCTATCTGCTTGTTGTGGACACTTGAAGTTGGATGGACCCTTGATATATGTGGATGATGAAACTCGGTCTGTGAGGCTCTATTTGTGGGTGTGCTGATGGAAGTAGCTTTCATGGTCCGAGTTGCTTCTTCTGCAGATGCCTATGGGGAAGTATCTAATGGTGTTATGACCTGTTGGTTGGTAGTTTTTGCTTGACCGGTTTTGGAGAAGGGTTGGGTTTTGTGGCAGGTTACCCATCCCTTCGGGAAGAAGATAGGAGTGACTGTCCTACCCTCTTCATTGGTCTCCTACCAGTATGTCCAACTGGGATCGTGTTTGGAGAAGAGTTAGTTTATAACTTTGTTTTCCAGCATAGAAGTTGAGATGATGGGTCCATAGGTATATTTGTGGATGTGCTTTCTGGATCTGTGCACCCCTTATCTTCTTCCATTATGTATTACCTGGTTGTATCCCCTGTCTCTTGGCTTTTTCCCTATTTGGCGTTTCTTTTCTTTGTTTAGATCCTTTATTTGTTTCCTCTGCGAAGGGACAATAAGGATCTATTTTGTTTCCCTATGGGGCACCTCCATGTACCCAACGTTTTGGTTTAATAGTAACAATTTTTTTTGCCGACCAAAAAAAAAGTTTCATGTGTATGATGATTTGTTTGAGGATGGTTACCAAGATAATTTCTTATGTCCTTTGAACCTAGACCTTAGAGTTTGGGTGTTTGTGAGAATATCAGAGTGCACAGTGGAAGCATGATGGATATTGATAATGGTTTAGTTAGACTTATCCTTTAACCCTAGTGTAGTAGGTCAAACCCTTTAAGGGGTGGAGTATGGTTAGTTGATGATGTTTGAGTGGTTAGATTTCGAGGACGAAATCCTTTTTAGGGGTATGGGACCCTATAACATCTTGATCTATCTTTAGAAACCCTAACTCCATAGATAGGAGGTTAGTATGCTCGGATCCTTAGTTTTGACCAAACAAGTTAATAGTTGTAACCCTAACATGCTTGTTTATATATTAATGAACACATAATTATCATCTAAGGAATAAATCATATGCTTGAACCCTAATGAATATTCAATGCACATAATATGAATATCAATGCTAATTGTCAATAAGTAAGATGTTAATAATTTCATGAACCAAAAAACCCTAATGATATGGCGAGTAAGGTTATAATTCATAACTTAATACATGCTAAGAAATGAATAAGTGGAATATAATGGTCATGTTGACCTAAATCCTAAGATGCAATAACCTAACCCTAATGAATGTATCCTTAATGCCTTTCATTATACATTAATGATGTTAAGTGCCATAATTAGATAACCTAAATTGATGTACGTAATCATCTAATCACATATTAATCAAGTCATTAATATAAAATGCAAGTTACCTTGTTATCTAATATGCATGTGATTAGTCACTTAATGTGAATCAATTCATTAACATGTAGGATGTCCCACCTTGAACATTTAAAATACATGTAAAGGCTTCAATGTGAATATGAAGTAATTGAATTCACATAAGTGTGCAAAATAAATAATATAAAGGAATAAATATGAGAGATGATTAATGATGACATTAATGTGAGCAATAAAGATAATGTGACGATGTGAACATGTTTAATATGAGTATAAGTAACTAATGTGACATTAATTGGAATAATTGTATGCTTAACCACAAATTGAATAGAATGTCTTATTTCATGTAATAATAAAGTGGTAATATGAGGATAATGAAGTATAAATATGAATTATTAAGGACAATGATCAAATATAATAATGAATGTTGAGATAATTGAGTAACTCCTAATTGTGATAAAATCCTCAATAAGATAAATGAGAAATACATATAAATAGTTTAATGCATGATGATGAAATATAACCCCTTTTGGCAATATAGTGTATATGGCATGATATAATTAAAATAATGATGACAATGTGTTGTCATAATGAATATAATGTTAATAAGTAAAAAATGTAAATAAAGTTAAATCTCTTAAAAAGAATATCTTAATAGTGGAACCCTAAGTGATCCTTGAGAACCCAACCTATGATGAGTTGTATGTGAAGTTCTAAACCCTTAGGCATAGTTGAAGTATAAGTTTTGATGGAAGTTTTATGGTTGGAGGAAAAACCTGATGTTTAGTGATGAGAGGTTGCACACTCACCCTTCCCTTCTTTCTAGTGATTTCGGGGACGAAATCCTCTTTAAGGGGTGGAGTGTTGTAACATACTGAATTCTGGACTTTTTACCTTTTTGGTCCCGTTTTCCATATTTTCCTCTCATTTCTATCCTCTTTGTCTGTTCTATTTATTTTGTGGAGAATATAATGGTTTAATGAACATTTGTTCACCTTTTATTCCAAAATTTGGGTTTATGCACAAATACCTCAGTGGCAGCTTAATAATGGGTTTAATATGTAAAATATCCACTTAAGTGATAAAAAGAATAAAAAAATTCGTCCTATAACTTTCTAGTGCTTTTTAGAATATGAAAAAGAAAGGAAATACCAAAATATACATAAAGGAGATGATAAATGTAATAATTGGAGATAAATGGCATATAATGGATAAAAGAAGATAATGAGGAATATGTTGTCTTGAAAATCATAAGTGGAAACCCATAAAGATAATTTTGATATGAAAATTCATTTTCTTGATCTAAAAGAAACTTAATGGCTAAGTATCATCTAATTTGGATAATAAATAAATATATAAAAGCCTTTATTACATGATAATGGAAAATAAGCCAATAAGGTGAAATAAAATATCTAATGTCCTCAAATTGGAAAACTAACTCCAAATTCGTAATCTATATATCAAAATTAGTCTATGTGTGTATTTTTATTTAATTTGGTCAATGTTTAATATTTTATTTTATTCAGGAGAGAGAAAATGACTTAAATACCAAAAATATTAAATATATGTTGAAAAAAAATAATTAATGCCAAAATCGTGTTGCACACATTTATTATTACTTATAGGCAAAGTTTTACATTTTTTGAATGTTTCTAGATGCCTCTAATAAATTAAAAGGATAAATAGGTGATATAATTTAAATGAATTAAATAAAATAATAAAAGTCTTCAAAAAAATAAAATAATGCCAAATTCGTGTTCAACATGTTAAAATATATCTTTGGATAAATTTTGACTCAAATTGGAAATTATTTTGGTGAGAACGTGAATTAAGGAGAGAGAATGTGTGTAAAATATTCAAATCATTAAGGAAAATAGCAAACAAATGAAGTTAATAACAAATTTATGTTCCATATATTTTGTTTTGGTTGAGAGTGAAGTTTCACATTAATTTATAATTACATAAATCTCTAATATATTAAGAAAGAGAAAATATGAATTACTTTAAAGGAATTAAATAAAATACTTAGAATTCCCAAAAATGAAAACTAATGTTACAATTGGGATCTACATGTATTAAAAGTAAAGGGTTCAAATTTTATATTTAACTGGTTAATGCTTGCTTTCCCAATTGAATTGGTATTTAAAATCCTAATTATCATAGGCTTTAATAGTGGTATTTGATTAAACAAGTTACTATTTTCCGAAACCAAACGTAAAGCAACGATGCATTACTTCCTCTCCCTGACGTTCCCCGACCCCTTCCAAAACGGGCAACGCCCAAGGCAACAACGTCCCCCTTTCCTCTACGTATCCTATTTATCTTCCTCCCTTCATTCCTTTTCTCCTCAAACACACAAAGCCCTAGCCGCCCAGCCTACTCTCACCTTGCGTCCAACCATGGCGAGCAACACCAAACAGAGTTGAGGATCGTTGGGCAGCGTCGCCTCCTCCTCCTCTTCTTCCTCTCCATGAACAATGCCTGAAACTCGACGCTGCGTCGGCATCACTAACACCTTCCCGTCTGACCCCTGATGCCCAACAACCCCCGACGCTGCATCGACGTCACTAACATCTGCCCAACCGACGCCTCGACGCTGCATTAGCGTCACTACCACCTGCCCTTCTGACGCCCTGACGCTATGATGCCCCGACGCCCTGACGCTGCAACACCCTGACGCCCCGACACCGACGACACCACTTCCAGAGCAACCCCGACACCAACACACACTGACAACAGGGTATCGTAGCCACCAAGTGCAACGTCGTCGACCTTGACAATGACACAGTCATTCACAACCACTAGATTTGTAAGACCATGACTTTTGCAAACACCTTCACTCAACCTGACGATGGTGACTCATTACATGCTGCTTCTTCCCGAGTCACATGATCATAGAGAACGTGATGATGTGTTCAGGTCCCCATCTTGTTGTGAATCAACCAGACATGCAACCCCCATGGTAACTCTAGACATGTAAGCCTTCATTTCATTTTCAATAGTTTTGTTTTAGAAAATAGATTATAAAGATGGGATAAGTATGGAGTAAGGATAATCTAGTTATTTAAAACCATAACATGAACTAGTCAATTATCATACCTATCAACTTTGTTGTATACAAATGTAAATATTGGATTGCATGAAATCAAACCTGTAATGATACGTTAAAGTGGAAACTTGATATTAAATAAAAGATGTTGTATAAGACCCGGGTAGATTGAAATCCAAAATGATTAATGAATCACCCTAATTGCTTATTGTATACTTACCAAACCCTAAGAATCATTAGTGGGTGTATTCTTGTGTTAATGTATCCTTTACTTTAAAAATCATATATATATATATATAGGTGCATTACATGATAATTAGAAATACATATGGATCTAGGGAACACTCTCATATAAATTAATCCAAGGGAACTTGAAATCTGTATAAGAATTCATATAATGATATTGTCTTCTTAGATAATAATGTGTAAAGGAATATACTTTTACAAACATATATCTAGATGACATGTTAGTTGGATTAAAGCATGTGTATATTAGTGAACCTAATAAATATTCATATGGAATATAATTACACCAATAAACATGGTAAGCATGATGTTAGGAATAATATGGACTCACATCATTAAACCTATATTGGAAACATATATATTATTATCCACATGTATATGAGTTACATAAATTTATGTGACTAAATATTGGTAACTAGAACTAAGATAGATATGTAAAGCATCACATATTATCTCAACAAAGATTAAAATCATAAACCCTAACATGGTCGGGAATTGGGTAATAATAATATAAAAATATAATAGGAACGAATATGTTCACTTTGACTTGGCTAATATACATAATGTGTTTCTAGGATGAAAAGTTGACTTTGTGGACCAAAGTATACTATTCAAGTTAACCTTTATGTGTGAAAAGAGGTATGTGCATCTACCCCCTTCAGTTGGGAAATTATTTATACCATTACCTATGTTCCTTAATGAGGCTTAATTTGACTTAATCCATTATTCTTAAAACCTAATTTATTCATGCCTCAAAATCAGTTGTAGTATTATCTTGAATGGGTTTTTATACCCCACTTCCATGTTATATAAATCTTTTGATTAATCTTGCCATAACTCTTTTTCTAGCATGTTGATTTTATTAGACTAAATAACTAGTGTAGTGGTACTTGTATGTACAACCACCCATAGTTGGGGAATGTGTTATTTCTCCCCTGGGGAATGTGTTACTCTCCTCCACACACAAAATGTGTGTAGGTGACTGGGAATGTGTTATTCTCCCCTCACCCTTTGGTTGAAGGTCTGGTAGGTGCCTCAACCCTACTTAGTTAAGATAGTCAATATTAATCATACATGCACTCCTTTTGTGATATGTTGTTTATGGCAAACATCTATTGAAAGATTCTTTTATATATATACGACCTCATTCTCTTGATGTCTCATCTTATGATGAACCCTAGCCTGCTTTTACATACTTTTCTTATCTTACTATCTTATAATAGTTTAGTGACACATACTTTTATTTTTCCTTCCCTTTTTGCTAGGTGCCTTCTCAACCACCCAGATGTGGAGCAAGGTGTTGGATATGGCATGAAGATCGTAGCTTTGGCATGGACTTGGCTGACGGATGTGTTGCTTGGAGACAAAAGTGGAGTATTCTAGTTTCCCTCTACTTAGATCCTCTTTTTGTATAAAGCATGTACACCCATATTGGGGTAATTTTTATGTACACTTTATTTAAATTGAATATAGTCAAAATTTTATCTTCCGCTGCTATCCAAATTGGATTTTATTTACCATTGTTATGAGTAGAGAGGTGGATTGATTTCACTTCTTTACACTACCCAAGCTGTTAACAAGTTCTATGCAGACCTAGCCAAAAACCCTAACCACTCCCTCTCTTTCTCCTCTATGGTTGGTGGGATTGAATTTCTTTTTTTTGAGGAGGATATTCTCAAAATGCTGGACATCAATGTAGAGGAGTATAGGGGGTTTATTGACTTAACCACTGGCAATCCCTTATCTAAACTATCCCAAGATGACACCATAATTAGCTTAAGTGATATCAAGAGGGCCATCTTCCTTCCAAACACCTCATGCCATGAAGAAAGGGGCACATATTATGCAATCAACCTAACTCCTAAATCTAGGACAGTGAACTGAATTATTTCTACTAATATTTATCCTTGAGATAATAAATCCGAAGTGCCAACCTTTAGGATGTACCTAATTTATGCCATACTCAAAAGCGTCCCCTCAAACTTCATTCGCCTCATCCTTAGAAGCATGGTTGAATTTACTGGCAACCCTCCTTATGCTGACTTTGTATGCCGGATCACTCAACATTGTTTAAAGAAAAACCTAGAGGATCTAGGATTTAAGCGTGATAGGAGACCTCAAAAAATCACCAAAAACACAGTAGAAAAAATGGGAATTGACACTGGGCATAAAAGGGCTAGGACCGAAGAGGAGCTATTCACTCAAGAAATTTCTCCACCTCTGACCCCTCCTTGTCAATACTTTGACAACCTAGCCAATAATATTACCTATCTCACTAGGGCCACCTATCGCCTAGGGAGACAAATGGATTATACCCATCATGCCATGACTTACCTAAACTAGAGAATGCATGCTCTCTCTCCAAATGTTTCAGACAGCTATCCTTATTCACTCTATAATGGAACTCTCTACCCTTATAATCCATCCATCAACTACACCCAAGTTCCACCTCCACCTTCACATGATCTTTCCCACACCCAATTTTCACCTATGCAACTTCAAGACATTGCTGCCCATTTTTTATTTGATCGAGCACCTACTTTCTTGGAAGCTTATGCTCTCACCAAGACAGGTGCACTGGATTGGCAGACAATTGCCAAATATTATGGTGCTACTCCATTCCTTGGGAAAGATCCAGAAGTTGATGTTATTTTGAGTTATTTTTAGGTGGCATTATGTAATGAGTTGTTTGTTATCATTTTTAGTGAACTATCTTATCAATGTATTTGAGCTTGTTGTTCTATTGGTCATGATAATACAATCCTTATATTGTGGCTTGCATTGGACATTTCTTATATACCTTTGTTTTTCAAGTGAGTATCACATTGAGAGGGAGCATCCAATTTAGGGGGAGTAACAATAAGTAAATTCTTGGTTATCTTTTTGAAATGACAAAGGATGAGAAGTATTATAAATAAATAAAAAACAATAATAATATAACTCAAATTAAATGAGTCTCATACTCTATTGGCTTCACATAAATTGATGCTATATTTCTTAAAGAGATGGATACTATGTTCCATACCTCTTTAGGAATAATTATCACACACACTTCATAAATAAATAAGAAAATGTCTACATAAGGTAAATCTCAGGTATGAAACTCATGCTATTTAAATTCCTTTGATTTATATTTTAGAAATGATTGTCATATTAAAAAGGGGGAGATTGTTGGCTAAATTAGACATTATTAAACCCTTTGTTTTGATGATGACAAACATTTCATTCTTGTGGATATAACTTGCTATTTGAGTATTTCAGGGATAAACAAATAAGGCAGTGGATAGTTGAAGATCAATACAAATTGGAAGATCAATGTTTAAATTGCTTTCATGATTGTACTCAATGTAAAAACTTGTACAAGTATATAATGTACAAGTACATAGATATCATGTAAATCAAGCGTTAGATCTTCCCTATCCATTCACAATACTTAGATAGATCCTCCGCTAAGATAGAATCACAATTGCACATTGATACACACACTTAGTAGATGATTCAACATATTGAAACAAGGACGCTCTCAGTCGACAACATTTTCGACTGAGACACCCTCGGTTGACAAAATTCTCGACTGAGAACCACCTCAGTCTTAGTCACGAGCACTGATTGTTGACCTACTCATGTAACCATAGAATAGCCCTTGGTCAACAACATTCTCTACTGAGATAGACCTTCGAGCAGGTTCCATAGCCATTAGACCGAGAGTAGGTGGTAGTTGGAAGTTGGAAATAAATGTTGAAACACATTTACTCCAAACCCTACCTCAGTCGAAAAAATGCTCAATCGAGACACACCTCAGTTGACAAACTTCTCGATCGAGATAGTTTCTGGATTGCACTTTTCAACACGAAACAATTAGTCATTGCAATGCAATTAGTGGACACCTAACATCTAGTTGAGCACTAAGAACACTCTAGAAACCCTCTAGAACGTCCCTAAGCCTTGCAACTCATCCCTATAAATAGGAGAGGCCTTATGACACCTAGGACACAAAATTACAACTTGAGAATCAATCTTAGTGAGCAACAAGCAAAGCTACACTTGTAATCTTGTTCCCTTGAGTTCCAATTTCTTGTCCTATAGATAGTATCTCCTATCCACCACATAACCACGATCATCTATAGTGGATAGGAGATCTATACGCTTGATATAGGTTCAAATTGTTGTACTCATTGGTTAAGTATTTTCTTCTTCCAATATTGTTCTCTTTTATTGTATTTTGTTCTCCTTGACTACTCCTTGGATTGGAGGCTATTTCAAGGAGGTTCTTGGAGCGAACACTTGGTGGAGAAAGCTGCTTCAAGGTGGTGGAGCTACTTCAAGGTGGTGACGGCTGATCCGAGGACTTGGAGTTACTTCAAAAGGCTGCTTCAAGGAGGTTGAGGCTACTTCAAGTGAAGGATACTTTAAGGGTGTAGTAGGAAAGTAATTGTATTTTATGTAACATCCTCACGAGGTAATACAATAAATTGCTTTTAAAATCCCAATTGGAAATAATCAGGTAGTGGACTGACTACCTTTGATTTCAAAGGTGGGAGAACCACTCTACATCCTTATGTCTTCCTTGTTTCCTCCCACTTCTTTCTTTAATTACTTTAATTATTATTAAAATATCAAAAATTTCTATTCACCCCCTCTTGATCTTTCACTTCACACGTAGAGGACGTACAGGAAGCACAACCTCCTTGACTTTATCTTCAATATGTGAGGAGTAGTGCATCTTCGGTGGTCGCTAGACAAGGGAGAGGAAGAAGATAAACCCATGGCAGCAACCCATGATGACCCCGAGTAGTAAGATGATGATGGTGACTCCGACAACAATGTTGAGGAGGTGGAGCCCACCATCCGCATTACCCAAAGAGAGGTCCCGCACAAAAGGGCCCACACCTACGCTTCCTCGAGTTCATCTTCCTGACCCCATTCTCAGGAGGATCACAGCCCGTATGATATGATGGGTATATATGGGATGCTGCAGGACATTCAGACATGACGACAACAACATCAGTCGACGCTGGCTGGTGTATAGGAGATACAAGGACGATTGTACCAAAATCAGTATATAATATATGAGAATGAACGTGTTCTCTTGGCCAACCAAGAGAATGTCCACATGCACCTACAACGGATGAAGCGATATCAACAACCTTTCATCGACCACTATTGGAACCAGGGGTACTTTGGAGAGTACCCATAGCCACCGCCAATGCCACCATCAGATCTATCTATTTAGGGGATGTTTCCTCCCCATGACCCCAACATGCCACAACAACTTCTCCATTTTGAGCAATGGTACCACTATTCCACCTCTTAAGTGTGATTATTGACTATGTGGACATAGTCTTATTCAGGCTTGGGGGGTGCTTGAATAGCCATCTATCTTAGCTTGTTATTGCATGTTATCTTAGTTGTTTTATTTTTATTTTTGGTTTATGCAATTATAGGTTCCACACCTATCTAGTGTACTCATGGAGCAATAAATGCATGGTTTCATATATCAAATAGATTATACTCATAGGTGTCCTTGCAAGGAAATGGTCACCTCTTTATATAGCTTAATTGCAAAAAAAATATTTCTGCAACACCACTTAAGGAAGTGTTTGGTTAAGTCAGCTTTAGGACGTAGGACATGAATGAACATCTAAATCAACTTGGAATGCGAATGACAATGTTTTTGAGCCTAAGCTGATCAAACCTTTAATGAGATCTTAAATGGAAATCTAAGAAAGAAACCTTAAGATTACCCTATACACAAGTCATTAAAGAGGGACATATCATAATCTTATGAAAGGCATTGGCTCTTAGCTATGTGATTCCATACATTTCTTCCATCCATTTTTGAATCACCACCTCAAGATGAATGAGTACTTCAATTTATTTCATTTTATTGCAAAAAGAAATATGCATTTGTATGCATGAACAATTATAGTGCATACCATTTTAGTTGCATTACAATTTCATGTGGATTACATACATTTCATAGCATTCAATTATTTTTGTCATGTGGATTTAGTCTTAAGTTATGAAGATTGAAGTGTAGGGACATACCTCCACATCAAAAGTAAAAGTAATGGAAGTCCAAGCATAAACTCAATCATGCTGAAGAAAAGAAAAATAAAGAGAAAAGAAAAATTTGCAGGCTAGAAAAGAAAAAAACAATGTCAAAGTTTCTTAAGGAGAAAGTATGCCCTTAAGTCTTCTTGAAGAGATGAATTAATCCACATGACACATTCTTTTGTTTTTTCTTGACAATCTCATTATTTTTTGATGAGGTTGCTTTATACTTGCATCATTTGAAAGAAAGGAAAAAAAAGAAAGACATTAGGCATTAAGATTCATGATTGACATTCTTTTCACTCATATAGGTTGATCATTCTTTTTGCATAAATAAGTTGGATGTACTTGTGATTCTTCATTTTCCACCCATTTCATATCATTAATTGCTCTTATTGGTAGTCCACTCAAATGATTATCTCCTCATCCATTCTTATAAGGAGATATGCTTCCAATTAGTTGGTAGTTAGGAGAGAACAATTTAGAATAGGGAATCACATAATGCACCAAGAGAATGCCTGAATAATTATGATACTAACTACTTTCTTGATAGTGTTCATTGATCAAAAGGTGGAAAACTTTTTTGGAAATTTTTGGTCACTTTATAGCAGTTATCGGTTCAGTGGTCATTGAAGGCCGGTTCATGGATTGTTTGATGGACATGATCAAGAAAATAGTTCATGTGTTATGTACTTTTACTGACTTATATCAAATAGATCTGAGAGAGTGTTTCTCAAGGACGAGCAACATTTAAGCTTAGGGGAGTTTGATGCATGGGTTTTTAGTCATTTTCACAAGCATATTTCCCTTAATTTTATGTGTTGATTTGTCATTTATTTGATTAATTATGCACGAAATGCTATCAATGGTCTGTTCTATCTAAATACATCAAATTATGAAATTTTCACTATTTGAAATGGTTTAATATTCATCCCGAGTACTTATCTATGTTCTTGTGAAATTTTAGGTACAACTGAGCTTCATAGACTCGGTGCTAATGACATCAAAAGTTAGTGGTACTGACTTCACATCAGTAGTGGACCAGAAACTTGCTCAGACTCGATACTACTGACACCAAAATTTGTTTATACCGATACTACATCAATAAGATGTAAGAAATGAATCATAAAATCTTGGTACTACTGAGTACACCAGACTCGATACTATCGAGTTGGCATCAGTGAGGAAATGTTCGAGTGACCTAAAGACTCAATGCTATCAAGACAAGTTGATAGTACTGACATTGTGAGAAATCACACCTACCCTAGAAACTCAGTACTAGACTTTACAATCGATACTACCGAGTCTACCCGATCAGGCAATCTGAGGATAGCACTCTAATCCAACAATTGGCATTATTTCGCACCTTAAGTGATTCCTATGGCTTGAGGGGAGTTTGGCCAGACCTAAGGAGGGCAACCATTTTCCGTTGCACGACACCAGAGAGAGAGGAGAGAAGAGCACTACATCAAAGGCTTCATCGGGGTCGATCCAAGCACCTCCATAGGGTGATTCTATAGTCGAAAGACAACAGATCGCACGTACGTCGAAGGGGATCATTTGGACCGGACATTCTCCATGGTTTACTTTAGTTTTTCTGATATTTCCCACATTGTTCTCTTTCACTGCCATGTATTTGTCAATGAAAACCATGGGGGGCTAAACTCCTTAATTCCTTAGGATCTGGGAGTACCCCGGATATGCATTGTACTTAATTTTCATGAATTAATATCAGTTTTATCCCTATTTTCTGGATATAAATGTATGAAATTGTCTTATTTAGTTATGCTTGATCACCATAGATAGATTATCAAACCCTCAATCATTTCAAGAGAGAGGATAAGGGTTGGAAAAACATCAATTTACCCTTTTATTGCACCCCTTGGGAATGGTGGAGAATAAACGGGCGGAGAAACCCAAAGATTAATCGTAAAGAACCTAACTAATTAACCAATTACTATGGAAATGGGTTTGGCATTAGAATAGGTAGTGAACTACACTGCGGGAGCAGGTATTCTTGCTGCATGTTCTTTTTATCCAGGGATACGGCTAATCGATATTAGTGTGTGGAGTTAATTGCAGTGTTATGCGCGGTGAAGCCATTGTCTTGAGGAATTCCCTTTAATTTAAGTAACTCAATCTTTGAGCTTATTTCGTTTCTGCATTTATTTTTACATAAATCAAACAAATTCAACTATTTTAGTGACCTAGCTGATCAGATCATAGTTAGTAGTAGTATTCTGGAGTACGTTTCCCTGTGTTCGACTCGGGCCTCAAAAGGCCTATATTACTTTGATACGTTCACTTGCGTATAACAGATGGTAAACATGTGTCAGTCTCCTTATGTCAGATTAATGTGAAGTTATAGGTATCTATGCTAGTAGGGTTGTTGGCACAGTTACAGGTGAATCTGATGTTGAGATAGCAGATCAAAGTGGCACAATAGGCTGATATCGTGATAAAGTAGATACGATCATATTTCGATAGTGAGAAGTGTGATGGCTTCCACGAGGCAAATGATGGGACAGTTTGTTACCATAGTAGAGTAGTGGTTCCTAATTTTTATAGTTTGAGAAAGATGGTTCTGGAAGAGGCACACTCTTCGATGTATGTGATGCACCCAGGTAGCACCAAGATGTATCATAACCTTAAAGATCTGTATTGGCGGCCTTACTTGAAGAGGGATGCGACCGAGTTCATTGCCAAGTGCATAGTGTGTCAGTAAGTCAAGGCAGAGCATCAAAATCCAGGGACATTGTATCTGTTACCCATACCATAGTGGAAGTGGGATCATATTACGAAGGACTTCGTGGTTGGTCTGCCTAGGACAACCAAAAGACATGATTCCATTCGGGTGATAGTTGACTGGTTGACAAAGTCAGTACATTTCTTTCCTGTGAAGATGATATTTTCAATAGAGAAGCTCACTCAGATCTACGTGGATGAGATAATACATTTGCACAATGTCCCAGCTACTGTCATGTTGGATAGAGGTCCTCATTTTATGAGTCTCTTTTGGGAGTGTTTGCACACAACTTTGGGTATGCAGTTGAGGTTTAACACCACTTTTCACCCACAAATGGATGATCAGTCTGAGAGGACTATACAAACCTTGGAGGACCTATTGAGAGCTTGTGTCTTGTAGTTTCTGGGAAGTTGGGCATTCACCTCATTCTGATAGAGTTTTCCTATAATAATAGTTATTATAGGAGCATCGACATGTCACCATATGAGGCGTTGTATAGGAGATGTTGTAGGTCTCCATCGTGCTGGTATGAGACATGTGAATATTATCTCCTTGGTCCTGAGCTGGTGCAACAGACAATAGAAAATATTAAAGTGATACAACAATAGTTGAAGGCAACACTGGAAAGAAAAAAGTCATATGCTGATAACCATCAGAGGCTCTTAGAGTTCCAAGTGGGAAACAAGGTGTATCTCAAGGTCTCAATTTGGAAGGGTGTTTTGAGGTTTGGAAAGAAGGGTAAGCTGGACCCTAGGTATGTGGGACCTTACCATGTGGTCACATGAGTGGAAAAGGTGGCATATAGGTTGGAGCCGCCACCTGAGTTGCACAGGTTACATCCACTATTCCATGTGTCTTTGTTGAGGAAGTGCCACCCTGATACATAGTTAGTGTTGCATTCAGTGAATGTTTAGCTTACGAGGACATGTCCAGTGATGAAGGACTTGTGTCGATACTTGACAAAAGAGTGAAGAAATTGAAGAAGAAGGACAAGGTGCTTGTTAAGGTTCTATGGCATCACCGTGGCATTGAGGAATCCCCATGGGATCTTGAAGAAGAGATGCAGAAGAAGTACCCATCTCTTTTCACTTGGGATTTTGGGGGCAAAATACTTGTTAAGGGTTTATGACTTGTAAGACCCTTGACTTGTTTTTTGGGCTAACCCTATTTTCTTTAGATTGATGATGTTATTCGAACCTTTCTCTAATACTTTGAGGTGATCTTAGAGCATGTGAAGAGCTTAAGTCTCAAATTTCATCTTGTTTGGATGTTGTTTATGTTTTGTGTGCTTGTTTTGGGGCAAATTGCAAATCACCCATTTGAAGGGTATTCTCATAATTTACCAACCCTATAGTGTTCCTTCTCTCTCTTTGCTTCATCAGCAAGGTTGTGGTGCTTTGGGGTGCCTTGTTTGACCCTTGTTTGGGTGGTGTGTGTAACATCCCTGACCTGGGTTATACTTTAACCCTAGGTGTTTTGATTAAGAAAGATGATTATATGCTTAATCTCATCTTGTGAAAAGTAATTAGGCCTCAAGAGGAACTTATGTTGCAATTCTAGTCCTTTTGAACATTATTGAAATAAATGTTTTGTTTATTTTGGACTAAAGTGCAAATTACCCAAGTTGAGGGGTTTAAGTGCAAATTGTGCATGATAATATGTTCCTAATGTGTTGAAGAATCATTAGAGTGAAAATGATGTAGAGGTATGGCTTATGGAATCCTGAATACAAAGGAAGAGCTGATAAAGCAATGTATGTGCATGAAAACCTAGTTTTGGTGTAATGTGCAATTTACCCAAAACTTAGGGTGAAATATGCAAATTACTACTTCAATAAGGTCCCTAATGTTTCTTGGCATCATGTAGAGCAAAGAAAATTAGAGGGGTGCATCATTTGAATTAAGTTGGAGGAGAGAGAATCTTGATATTAAAATAATCAAGATTTAATCCTAATTGAAACCCTAATTCAATTTAGGGCAAAAATAAATGTATTAATTAAAGGGCCTTCAACCAAAATTAAAATGGTTTGATTCAGATGTGTGTGGACGTCCTTGAGCTTTGCAAGGACCATGAAAATATCCAAGGGAGTGGATAACTCACTCACAATTTTATAAGGAAAAGAAATATCCACTCACATATGGATATTAGTATAATACGATTTGAGGTGCTTAATTTGCTTTTCTTTAAATTGTGGATAATTGAGAGGAATAAGAGGAAAAGAGGATATCCTCGTCCCTAAGGAAGAGAAGGGGGCAAATGGCAAGGATAAGGGGGAGATAATTCCTACTTTCTCTCTCCTAATTGAATTTGTAATAAAAATTGCATATAAGCTCATTTATCCATAGAGTAAAGGGGAATTTCGAATTCACTTCTTCTCCTTGCTTGGGAAACGACCAAGGGAGCTTGTGAGGGTCAGGAGGAAGACCCCCAACCTGGTGGTAAGCTTCTTGACCTTGGTTCACCACGATTTCATGGTGGAAATCACAAATCAATGCATGATTTCTCCCTATTTCGATCTCCTCTTCAATTCTAACAATTCCTTTTCACTCAAACCTGTTGGATGAGCCTTGGAATGGTGAAAGGAGTTGCATCCACCATTTTTTATGTGAGCTTGGAGCTTTGGATATCAATTGGAGGTGGGTTTTATAACTTGAACCCTTGATTTTGTTATTGCATTCAATTCCTTATCAAATAATGATCATTTCTACATTTACAATAATTGATTTGGTTGATGGGTGCAATCACCATGGAAACCACAGCAGGTTTCGTGATTTTATAGGTTGAATATGATAAGCACATACCTCTACAAATATCCAAGGAAAATGGTCTTGATTGATTTGCTCAAACGGTTTCCCAAACCGTTTGGGAGCAAACGGTTTCAAACCGTTTAGAAGCAAACAGTTTCACCAAACCGCATGAGACCAAACGGTTTCAGACCGTTTGGTGATGTTGACCAGGTTTGACCGTCTGGAGATCTGTTGAAAATGATCTAGGTTAATGACCCATAAATTATGATTGGTTAGTTCCAATTGGATCATGAGTTGAAGGTCAATCAATCACCAAAACCCTAATCGGGTTAAGTGCTGATTTCCAAGTTGATTGAGTTTGAAACTTGGGTTGATTGACCCAAACGGTTTCAAAACCATTTGGGGATCACCCAAACGGTCTCAAGACCATTTGGGGGTCACCCAATACCGTTTGGAGGTCTAGGGTTGAGAATGGTTAAGCAATTGAAGATCCAAAGATTCTAAGTTGGAGTGTAATCAATTACTGATTTGGTGATCAGTCCAATGATCCAAACCCTAATTGGTTGACTTGGACTTTGATGATGTGATGGGAAAAAGGTCTCAATACCGTTTGGAGGTCATCCAAACAACCTCAAGACCGTTTGGGGTCAGGTCAAGTTCATTTTGGATGATGGTTCAATGGTTTCAAAGTAACTAATCTTGCATTGATTAGTGTTGAAGGATCATCGATTCCAAACCCTAATTCAATTGGTTCAAACCGTAATTGATGACTAATTGAGGGTAAATTGAGGGTTAAATCAGTTGAAGGTTGACCTATTTAACTCAATTGAAGTATGAGGATAGGTCCAATTGATGATTGGTTCCAAGAATTCAATGATTGAAGGAATCAACATTGGAAACCCTAATTCAATTTGATTGGTTGAGACCATATTTGGTCCATGCGGTTTTGAGGAGTTTTGGACCAAACGGTCTTAAGACCATTTGGGACCAAACAATCCCAAACCGGTTGAGCCCATACAGTTTCAAAAAGTTTTTTTAGCAAATGGTTTCAAGTACTTGCTTTAGGAAACGGTCTCAAGCACCACCTTTACCAAACGGTTTCAAACTGTTTGAACTTTGAAAGACCAAGACCGTTTGGGGCTCAAGTAGTCAAAGTTGATTGAGGACTCAATGGGTTAATCCTTTTGGATACCTAATACAATTGAGGATTCAATTGGTTAATTCACTTGGGCACCTATTGTAATTGAGGTCCAATGTGATTGAATCTCTTGAGAATTAAGATGATGACTGATTCATTAATTCAATGATGATTAGTAATGATAATCAATGAAGGTACATAGGTTGAAACCCTAATAGTACCTAAGTGATTAGTGCCAATTAAGGGATGAACCCTAATTGCTTATAGGATCAATGTCTTGGTACACTATGTTAATCATAGTTGTATGTACTTGATTGAAGGGATGATATGACCTTATCAAGTTGAGAAGATGTTAGCATGAGTTCATACATGAATATGATGCATGTGGTGATTAGGGGTATGATCCTTAGGCAAAGAGATCATGAAACCCTAATCATGAACATAAACCCTAATTGAAAGGGCTATTGAACTCTAAACCCTAATTGAGTGCAATTCTAAATAAAACCCTAATCCAGGGTGAGGATGTAGCCCTAATCTAGGGTAATGATATGTGAAACTCTAATTTAGGGAAATGAGATGTAAAACCCTAATTGGGATGAATAGTGAATCTCTAATTATGGATAATTGAATGAAATCCTAATGGAGATGAATAGTAGACCCAAATTGTGGGTGACTATAGTGGAAATCCTAATTAAGGATGATTCCATGTGAAATCCTATTCTAGGGTTATGTCATGAGAAACCCTAAGATAGAATGATGTATATGGAACATTGATGTGGTGATGTAATGTGAGAATCAAATTTAGGGTGATGTTATGTAATGATATGTGAAACCCTAGTTGAGGGTGATTCCATGAGAAATCCTAGTTGAGGGTGATTCCATGAGAAACCCTGATTAAGAACTAATACCACATGATGTTCGAATGCTATGTTGTGATGAGAGGCCCTAAGAGGGGTGAAGGAATATGAGACTCTAATGTGAAGTCATAATACATAAATCCCTAATTCTGGGCAATATGACAATGAACCATAATCCTAATTTTAAGTAAGGGTATAAAGAAACCCTAATGATGAGATATAAGGAATGGCCTTATAAAGGTGAAACATTTCATGTGGTTGATTATAAGACACCTTATTGTAAGCAATGTCTTTAGCATAAGACAAGTCCATATCATTAAAGATAGTTGGACAATTCTAATGTGTGGCCTATGCATTATATGCTAAAGGTGAGAGTTTAGTGATGGAATGTATTAAGAAGGGAATATCTTAATACAAGATAAGTTGGCTAACTCAAGAGAGTCTGAAATGATGAGAAGAGTGATATATCAAGATATGATAGTTATCACATTCATCACTTCAGGGTTTATATACCTTGATACACTCCAAATCCAATATAATTGGGTAAGAAACATATGAAGTGTATTATGCAACTATTACAATGAAATGTAATGAGTTGTTACACTTTGATGAGTGTTAATTAATGTACCATGAGAATGGGGTTAAGCCCAAATGATGAGTATGATGTAGTCATACCATGATAAGGATGAGAAATGAACTCATACCTTGAATTGATGATCATTAATGCTATATGATGAGAGTAATGATTTTGAATCATCATTTTATGATATCTTTGAATGTCCCAGAGGTATGGAAAAATGAATTAAGGGTTGGATAGATTATATAATCATGAAACCCTAATTAATGAGAAATGGGAAACCCTATCCCTAATTTGGGTAAAGGGAATGATAAGCCTTGTTTGATAGTAAACCCTAATTCCTGATAAAGGAATGATGGTGTTACTATTGTATCACATAATGTGATGAATATCTTGTATGACTGTTATCATGCCTAATAACCATGCAGATATGATGAGATGATGAATATAGCCAGGTTTGAGCTGTGACATTTATATAATAAATGTTGGTTGGCCTTTTGTGCCTTGATGTTGTTGTTGCTTAATAAAAGTAGCAATGTGCATGGATTTTATGAGTCATATGAGTGTTGCCTAGAATGAGGTGACAAGATATTTTGTGGCCCTGTGAGCCATGTGTGATACTTGTGTAACAAAGTATCATGAATGCCTTGGTCAGATGACTTGAAGGTGATAGTTATCTAAAAAATGGTAATGGTGCTCAATGATGAGTTAAGGGTTTGAATACCTAGAAACATATGATTATGGTGATGAAAATATGAAGGGATGAGAATTCCTAGTTTTGAATGAGGGACTGAGTTCCCAAGGTCTTTGAAAGACTGATAAATATCTGATGAAAGTAGTACATGTCTCTTTATAACATTGTTGTAATAAGTCTTATTTGAGAACTTGGCTGATGCTAAAAGAATATGAAAATGTACTTAATTAATCAAGTGAAATCTTTTCATGTAGATCCCTGACCATAGATCCATCTTTGTCAGAAATAGGTGATGGTGAAATGGGTGCCCGTAGAAAAACCAGAAAAACATATTTTTAATATGTGGGGGTAAATGGGCAAAAAATATCCTTACGTCCGGTGAAGAGATTGAGGGAAGGTAAACATCAAACCTCTCAATCCTTCATGTGTCAGGATGGATGTATCATAAACCTCCCGATGGTTGGGATAGATGTAACATTAATCTCCCAATGATATCTAATGTCGGGTCGAGGAGATAAACATTAAATCTCTCGATGGCCGATGAGAGTGCAGTTGACACTATAACTCTATAGCGAAGTTCCAGTATACCATGGAAAGCTATTTTGAGCAGTTAACACAGTCTTGCTTGTTGTCTCGCACTGACCAGGATGTGAGAGGTCATGGGAATCCGACTCTTCCGTTGACCTATGTATGGTACCGATTTTGACTTCACAGTGGTCGGTTGGAGTATGAGCGGTATACCTCATCTCCTCCGGGCATAAGTGTGTTTGTAAAATGAAATCAGCCGTATAGCATGTTTGCTTAAGGATTGAATATGGAAATTCATTGGATGATGTTACATTTCTATTACATAGCAGTAGTTCATTGATGTTATTCATATATGTTTGTATTCATTACAAGTAGATAGATGAACTATGATTATACCATGTGTAGATGCAATGTTATCCTTGAAAAAGGAGATTACTTCACTCTATTCATACAATAACTCACCTGTTGTTGATTATTCGTAATCCTTCTGCTCAGTATTATTTTAATAAACTGCTATAACAATGTTTTGGCGGAGAGTTATATCTCCCGCTGGGGCAATTAACAATTGTCTCACCCCTGTGGGATCCAACTTTTTAGGTGGACGCGGACAAAGAAGTAGAATCCCATTGCAGTGAATGGACAGCAGTAGTAACAGCAGGGACAACAGTGAGATCTCAGGTGGAGATACTTCCTGTCAAGTTATGTAGTTAGAAAGTCATATGTGTCGTCTCTGTATTCTCAGGTCCTCAAAGTTTTTAGTCAGTGTTTTTGATAAATCGATCTGAGGTTTTGGCTTGATGCCTCGAGATTCGTATGTTGTCTGTATATAATGTTTATAAGGTAGCTGATGATGTAGTCTTTGAAAAGAGATGGTACAGGTTATGGACGTTTGAACCAGAATGTAAATGTTATTCAATGGTTCTTGATGGGAAAGATTTCCTATGTGTGGATATCTTTGTAAAAAGTTTTAATTTTTAGTGATTTTCAGTAATCCGCTCCAAATAATTTGCTTCCGCATAAGTTAATCTTGTTTTTATGAGTTGGATGCCATAGTGTGACCCTTAACAATGATTAGGGTTTTCTAGGATTTAATGTGCCTTGACCATGTGACCCTTGTTGGTCAACCTAGGTCTCGAACTAGGGCTTGATTAGAGGGTGTTGTAGTCGAGACACTTCCCCTAGGTGTGGTGGTCATGCCCAATATGGTCTTGGGTCGAGACAATAGCTTGATGTGGAATGTGTCGACCTAGGGTTTGGGGTGACCTTTTGTTGTGACCTAGTGGTCCTTGGAGGTGTGTCGCGACCATGGTTGGTTCCCTTGGCATGTTGCGATCACTAATTGAGGGTTGGGTGGTTTAGGCGGTCGAGATCCAACCTAGAATGTATCACCATCTCTTGCATGTGGTCTTTTTGTGGTTGCATGTAAGTTTCTTGGGTGGACAAGTGTCTCCTTGGAGCTCTACCTTGTTGACATTTCATCCCTTGCCCTACCTCTCTCCTCCTTTTCTATAGAAACCCTTTTTTCTTCATGCAAGTGATCTTTTTCGGCCATCTTTTTTCTGCCTTCCCTTGTGCTCGTCCTTTGAGCTTGGTGGAGCAAGTAGAAGCTATTCTTGGTGCCTTAGAGGTGGTTCAACCCTTGCATGTGGTGCATATGGTGATCCTTGGTCATCTTCAACATTGGTGAGTGTTTATGTTTCCTCTTTGATGTCTCCTTCAGATCTTCTACCACATCTTCTTCCTTTTCCCAGCCTAGACTATGTTTTGACATGGTGGTCGTTCTTGAGAGTAAGCTCCTCATCACAAGGGTAATAGGCCATGTTTTGACAAGGCAATACCCAAATGAGATGGATTTTCTCCTCTCTTTTCCCCCTTCTTTCTTTTGGCTTAGCTTTGAACTCTTTTCCCTCTTTGTTGATATATTCTTTGACCTTGGTGTCTTCTCTTTCTTGAGGCAATCTTGTGGCCAAAAGTGGAGCTTGATCTTCCTTGGTGATCGTGTGCTTGGAGCTTGCCTTCCTTGGAGTTGATCTTCTTTGAGGCAGGTTATGTAACTCTTAACCTTCTCTATTATTGCACTTTCCATGCTTGCATGCTGCTTTTTTCTCTCCCTCGATGTCACCTTAATGTGCTAATAGATGATGATAGTTCCTAGAGCTTGGATGATGTTGAGATCATGCTTTATTTGGATGCAATCTGAAACTCTAATTTCCTTTTTATCTGATTTTGGTGTTTGTAGTGCATGGTGGTTTTCCTTCCTTCTTGACTTTGATTTTGGTTGTATGCATGATGATCAAGTGTCTTAGTATCCTATGAAGTTTTGGTTCGGGTTTGGAGGTGATAATCTTGGTTTCTATCTATGGATGAGGTTTCTTTTTCTTGGTGGTTTTAAGGAGTTGTTTTAGGGTTTGATGGCCATTTTTGCATTAGGTTCTCCCTCTATGGTGACGAGGAGTTTTCCCTTGTTAGATCATCCATTTTAGCCATAGATTTATCTTTGTTTTGATCTTGGTTCTTGGTTTTGGTAGAGGCTTGACCCTTAGTGGTCGTCGTGGCTTGTTTAATTTGAGTTGTGACATCTTTTTGGCTGGAGGTTTTGGTCGCGGCCGTAATGTTGTATTTGCCTTGATTTTGGGTCGCGATCGTAACACCCTATTTTAGTTTTTTAAGCCCAGATCGGTCGTCTCGTTGGGTTCCATGGTCTCTACACCTTTGTTGGTCATGAACTATGAACTATTTTATTTCGTCCAGGATGCCCTAGAGTGAGTTGTCGTCTCCTGCCCTGACCTTGGTAGGAACTTGCTTTTGTTTCGGATGAATGTTTGCTCATGCATTGAAGACGACACCTGTCCTTGTCGCGGTCATGACATACATCAGGAAGGTGGTTGCAACAACTCTTCTTCTTGTGGTGTTTGTGACCTGGTCGCATGAGTGGTAGTGACCCATGATGGTGGTGTTCGTGACATGTAGTTGAGTATGGTGGTGACACATGCTTTAGTACCTAGTCCATTTACTTTTTTGAGTAACATATGAGCCACGTGTAGTGCTACGTGAATAACAGCTTGGTTAACCTTAAACATGCTTCTTAACCCTAAGTGTTTTGAGAATGTGTAGATGCTATATCTAGGGTTTAGTTCTTGCATGTATCTACAAAACCCTAATAGACTAAATCTTGGAAACCTAATCTTGATGTTGAAGTATGTGTTGCTTTCTCCCTCATGAGATGTTCATCATACAATATGTTTCTCTTTCTTGTTTTTAGACCCTTAACCTTACAGGCGGCATGGATACCATGGCTCGTGTATGCTATGGTGGTGAATATGTGATACATGGTGGTGCTCATGCACACTAATGAGACAATGTGTGATGATGAACATGCAAGGATTAATGTGATAGGTCCTATGACCTGGTGATGGCTTGATTCCTATTGAGACGTGATATCCTCAAGTGATGTGAGTAAGGTATCCATATCCCATGATATATGTGACATCGATGATTGACTTATGGATGGAAAAACTTTGAGTACCATGTGGTGGTTGTGTGACAAGTTCACACCTTATACATTTGATATCTTCTGAAGGTGCACCACACCCTTATTCTTGTAGAGTTTGTTTTAGATTTCTACGTTGTAACATGATTGATGCTAAAAGTCACCCAATTTAGTTAACTAATCATGTAGTTTTCCCTGTGCCATAGATCCAATTCTAGTGTCAGCTTCATTTGCTTGATTAGTGAAATTATTTTAACTCGGAGTGCATATTTTTGAATATGCGGGGTGCAAGTCGAGTATTTCCTTGTATCCTCAATTACAAGTTTTGTGAGACGGCCATGCATGACCCGATCTCCCGGTGATATGGATTGCCATGTGTGAGCCAATCCTTTTTTAAGAATGTCCATGCGTGAGCATGTTCTTCAAGCGTTTTTACCTATACCAAGGTGGGCTAGGTGTTTATTTGTGGATGGCCATGCATGAGCTGATCCTTGTCCTAACTATATATCATTCTTTTATAGTTGACTAATATGTCTCTATGGTGTTCTCTTGAGATGACCAAGAGGTGGTGGAGAGGTTGCGGATTCTGACTCTTCCATGGAACTTATATGGCACTATTTCAACTTAACAGTGGTCAATTGTATTTGGGTGGTACGACTCAAATCCTTGCAGCATAATAAAAGACGTAATACAGCTGTGTAGCATATGTGCTTAGGGTGACATACACCTCACATTGGTTGAGCCTTTTCCTTATCTTTGTATTGATATCTTGAATTATAACATTGAAAGAGAACTCAACTGTTATACATGTTCTTTGTATTCCTTTTTAGAAAATGACTTGATCTATAATTCAGTGGTGGCTACCTAATCCTATTTAATCTTCTTTACATGTTCCATACATATCATTTAGTTGAATTAACTTAACTTGCTAGAATGTTGTTTTACCTACTTAGCTTATTTGTGCTTTAATAGCATTGAAAGAGAGTTATATCTCTTTATGGGATGCTTGGTCTCGCTCTGTGGGTTTCCACATCTTTTAGGTGACTATGCACAAAGAGGTAGACATCGTGCAGCTGAGGACGGGCAGCAAGAGTAGTAGCTGATAAGGTTGGGTGCGCTGCTAGTTTTTTGGTGTTAGAGTCCTAGAGTCATCCTTGTACACTCAGGTCCTTGGGGTGTCCTTGAGATGTGTTGTGGTTATGTGATCGATACAAGGTTTTGGCATGTGTTCCATGGTTGTACAATTACGAAATCTATACTTGTATATCTATACGTGGAACTGGTATCTTGTACAATAGGTTTATGACCAGAATATTGATTTGTAGTGATGTAAGCACCACATGATGTGTTCTACTCTATATGTGGCATGCTTGTAGACTCTTACGTAATATGTTTTTGGCTTATGGTGCTTTAATGAAATCAGTTTTAATTTCCTACGAGTTTTGGTAATCCGCTTGCTTAGTATTGTTCTCTTCTTTTGGTTTTGAGTAATCTTGTTGTGGCACGTTGGGGCATCACACTAGCCATGTCCACGACCCCTGAATTCTTGGGGTTTTTGACCTTATTTGCACCTAAAGTAATCTCTGAAGTCCTTGACCATGCTCCTACGACCTTGACCCTACTCTTTTCTAGCATTATGGTCCATGGTAGAGGCATGGAGAACCTCTCCCACCATGGGCGGACACCATGACTGCGACCATGATGAATGGGGTCACCCACACCTCCTTTAGCCCTCTCTTTAAGCTCTTTGAGTTTGCCACACCTTGCCCTTTTTTTCCCCATGTTATGACACTCACTTACCACTCCTAACTTGCACAAGTCCCCCTTCTTCTTTCTTTAGATGTTAATGCCGCCACAATAACCCTTCTGGGCATTTTGCTTCAAAACCTCCTTGCCACAATCCAAACCTACCATCACTTTCACCGGGACAAAGCAATCTTGGGCAACATGTTTTCCTTGAATCCATGCCTCTGTACCCCTCTTTTATCTATGTTCAGGAGAGCTAGAAGCCATGGAGTCACCCCAACTTCCTCTATGCATGTGAGGATCTTTGCTGGTTGTTAGGGGAAGTGGATGGATGTGGTTCAGTGTTACGGCCCCACCCCTCAACAACCCCCAATTAAGGAAGGCTAAGAATCTAGAATCGTTATCCCAAATAGGATCAGATGGTTTTGCAAATAATAAAAAATAATTAATAAATTCTACCACAACTAAACTTAAAGAAGGATATTTTCTTCTTCTTTTCACATACCTTTCAAAAATAGGATTTCAAAACTTTACACAAGGAAAGAACTAGCTAACTACAATCATCAGAACATTATTTAGCCTTGTTATTTTTAATGCCACCTTTTATTGAACATTCACTTTCCATAGACGTAACTGTATATTCCCTAAAATGCCAAAAAACAAAATGTCGACCAGTATAACAAATTATACTAGTATCTGGGGGAAACCAAAAGTTTGCATCTAGTTGTAACAGCATATTAGAATAAAATTATTGTTTAATATATCAAACTTTACACTTTAATCATAACTACTCAATCCTACTCTATCAAAGCCTCTGTGTTGTCCATGCAGTGGACATGGATACTACCTTTCCCATGTGGTAGATCCTCAATAGCCCTCTTTGGTCCTCCCCAAGGTAGACCAAGACCTAGAGCTATATAGTCATATGATCCTACCCAAATCACTACTACATTTTTTGCCAGTAACGTCGCTGCCCATAGCGTCATTTTTACTAGAATAACTGACCTAATAGACTACTGCATCAGTTTTATCATAAAAATCGACCTTATAGGTTTCTCGCGGCAAAAATTCACGCGATTTTGGATTCGCGCCTCGATCTATAGGGTTAGTTTTTTTAAATAACATATGCTATAAGGTTAAAAAAAATGTGGGCATCGCTTTGGAACTCTAAAGTCGGTTTTTATATATAACCGACCTTACAGATGTGGTCTGTAGTGTCAGTTATCCTAAAAAACCATCACTATAGGTTAAGTCCGGACACCATTTTTTAATAGACTTTTAGGATCGGTTTTTTACCCAAAACCGATGCTATAGGTATTCTACATTGCACATAGCAGCCCAATTATAAGGCTTATGTTGCCATTTTCTACTGCTGCTACTCCCCATTCCCGCTC